>VYZV01000952.1:109023-127580 GCA_013401275.1 Pandion haliaetus | reverse complement strand
AAAAAAAAAAGGGCATTAGAAGGGATAAGTAATAGCTTCGGGAGTGAAGCAAAAATAGAAACACTGGGCTGATTCATCTGCTGAGGCTGGAAGCTTGCAGATTGGGTATTAAGTCGTGACGTGCTGATGCAGTGATCTTAGTCTGCTCTGGTTATTGGCACGGTCTCAGTGCACGGGCAGCTGTGTTTTACCTGGTAAAGCCCAGTGAAGCGGATAGGGATTCTTTGCAGTTTCTTCAGCACATGGGTATGTTTTCCCTTGGAAAATGCTCGTGTTCAGAGATAGAATATAAGCATAAAAATGTATCTAAGCAGCTCAGATAAACGACTACAGATGTGTTTAATGTTGGTACTGAAATGTGTTTTCTGTGCTCAGCTTCCCTGACAGGCTTATTTGTGTCAATTGTACCTGTAAGAAAAGACAGGATTTGATGATGATGATGATGATACAAGGATGTGAACAGGCAAAATGTAACCTCCCTCCTTGTGAAACAGGCTGCTGTCTCGCCACTGGAAGGTTCCGAGAAGCTCCAGGCAGTGGGTGAATCTCCATGTCCAGAAGCTGGACCAGGGTCTGACTTGTAAGGGCTTATAACTATTTTACTGCCATTATCTGACACATTCTTGAAAAGAAGAATGATGGAGAGGCAAAAGGATTGTGAAACCCCAGATTTGATACTTGAAGAGTATAAATTCTTCCGCAAAGTTGAACTAAGGGTAAAAACAGTGGATGGGCTTCCTTTCAGGAAGTCTAACTTAACCTTGTAACCCAACTCCTCTTTAGCATGGGCCCTTCCTCATTTGAGTTGTTTCTCAAAATCTGTCCAGCTCTTGTTTTCTGAACATCCTCCCACCCTTTCCTGCTCATCTTCATTGAGTAGTTTCTTTTAGAATTCTTTAGAAGATTTAAGGTATGTGGGAATCTAAAGGAACGACTGGGACCAAAGCTCCAGTGTGAGGACTGCTGGTCATGTCTTGTGAGTAGTGGTTTCTGGTCTTGCTGAAAGCTTAGCACAACTGTGGCATAGCTTCAGAAGGAGAATGTTAATAAATTTAAAGAAAAAAAAATCCGTGTAGTAGAAGGTGGAGTCTAGGGCACAGGAACTGCAAATGAGTGTCTGGAAACAACATACTATGGGGCAGGATGAAGCTGTTGAAAAGCTCTCAGTGTATGAACTCTACATCACCTCCATTAATGTCCTGAGAGACTAAATACTGGATGACTTTAGAGACTTTTTCATAGCTAAGCATTCTCCTGCTTCTGAGTATCCCAGGTATTGAATATGGTTCATTTCCTACATTAAAAAATAATATTAAATAAAGTAGCAGAGGTGGTTGTTACTGGCTGTATACTGACATTATGAGTCAGGCTTTTGTTTCTAGTGGTGCAAATCTCTTCTGTGGTACTGGGCTCTGAAGTACCAGCCCCCAGATCAATGAGGGTTTTCTCCTCTGTCCATTATAAATGATAGCTGTTTGCTTAAAAAAACAAACAAACAAACAAACAAAAAAAACCCCCCAAAAACTACTAGGTGGTTTCAGGTAGCTTTACAAACTTGCCCTTGCTCCTGGTGAAGTGCATTAAGTGATCTTTAATGGATTGAGATTTGCTGCAAAAATCTTGTTTTGGAATTGACTGAGCGATAGAGGAATAACAGTAATTACATGGGATTAGATGACTTCAAGGTCTGCCATTTTGGGGAGCAGACTAAGTACTTCTAGAGCGAGCAAGTGCTTACAAACATTAGTCCTACATCAGTTACAAGAGAGAGAATGCAAGCCTTGAGCTAAGGTCCCATTTTCCACTAGCAAGACACCTATGAATATTTTAAAGTACAGAAAAATTGTTGAGGCCTTTTGAGAAGTGAAGCTTGTGGGTGGAACTATTCTGGTTAATTAGAGGGTGTCATGAAAGATTCATATAACTTACAGTTCCTTAGTCATTGTTTTTAAATATAGCAGTGTCTTAAATCCAAAGCTTAAATACAAGTAGATAAATCTGTGCATTGTAGCATTTCTCAGCAGCAGGTTAAATTCAGGGGGCGTAGTGTAGCTTGCAGTCTCTGGGTGTAAAAATACATTTATGCTTAATTAAACTATAGCAGGGAGTCCTTCTACTGGTTCAGCTATAAGGACAAAATTTTCTCCTGGACTGGAATATTTTGATGTCTGTAATGGTCAATGTCTGCAAAGTATTGTAACTGTGGTTCAAAGAAGAAAATTTGCCTTAGTCAAGGAATAATCTGTACCAGGCACTTAAGAAAAAAGACGACTCTGCAGTTTGGTGCTAATGCAATAGTAGCAATCCAGATACTGGTGGCTGAGTGGCTAGAAGCAATCTTTAGCCCTCTTGGGTAGGCTCCCAGTTCAACCAGGGAAACAAGTGTCCAAATCCAGAATAGCAGTTGGAAAAGCCTTGTCAAGAATGCTGGCTGTAGAGGCTTTGCAGGATGGCAGAGTAGCGCACTTAATATGTGTTGAGACTGGTTTTGAATACATCAACACAAAACATGAAATGCTAGGTGTGAATTAAGTGCAATAGGGAAAATGCAGCTCAAAAATATTGTAAGGTATGTTCACATTTAAAAAAAAATATTTTAAAATGGAGTTTACAGTGTTTAAGACTACAGAACCTCTCCTAACTTGTCCAATTTCATCCTTTTCAGCTTTGTCCACTTGCTTGTATGAGTGATACGGTTTGTGAATCGTGAAATCCTCATTACAGCAACACTTGTGATCACTGTTGATTCCAAAAGAATATATTAAAATTCGCTGAAAACAAAGCCCTGTGCTGAAAGAGGTCATTCTGTGCTCTAATGTTTGGGGCTGGGCTTGTTTTGGGGATTGGTTTTGGTTTTGTTAAAGGGGAAGAAAATTGCTGACCTTAGTTCCTAAGTATTCTTGAGAGTGGTTCATCAGCAGGAATTAATACTGATAAATGCACTGATCGTAATATGGTTTGACAGAGAAAAAGGAGATGGCAGTATTTCCCGAAGTGTGTGACTACCCAAGAAATGCTGCTCACAGAAAAATCATTTCACTGAGATGATTAAAACCCCACTAGCGTCTAGTCAGAGATGGGTATTTCTGTTATAGAAGCGTATTCCTCTTGATTTTTTACAAAAGGGTAAAACCTGACGTTCTCATCTGAACTAGTGGCTGAATCCAGTAAATGAAGGCGTGCGGCAGGCAGGGGGTGGGGAGGAAGGAGTTTTGTCATGAATACAGGGGGCATGGTGTGTCGTCACCGGCGCCAGCAGCCTGCGAGCTCGGAGCTGGTGTTACAGCCACGGGAGGAAGCGAAGCGATCGGAGATGTCTCTCTCGAACAAGCAGCCCGCATCGCTCTCCGAATACAGCCAGCTGTGCAAAAGCAAGAACACGGAGAGCTTCTCGGAAGCCTTCCATTGCATGGAGTCCCCGAAAGACTTCGGCAAAACTGAATTCGAATGGCAGAGGACTGAGGGGAAGCTTAATGAGATTGGTTTGAACGTAAACTCAGGGGGACCGATTAAGGACGGGCTCGTTAAGAATGCTGGTTTCACGGATGAGGACAAGCTCTGCTTCTTTGAAGGAAAACTAGACAAAGAGCTAAAAATAGCTCAGAAAGACAAAAGAGAAATTGAGGTGCAAGGCAAGAAATGCCAGGCAGCTGCAGGTCACCTTGAGAGCTGGTCTCTGATTTCTGAAACGTTTCCTTCTGCAGAAGGGAACTTTGCAAACCCTAAAACTACAGATTTTCATGTGGGACAGGCAGGAGCTGAAAAACCTGGTCCTGGGCTGGGTAAAAATGAAGCCATCACCGATCAGGAGAAAGCAGCCGGTAGGGCTGGAATGGAGACCAAGTGCCAGCCAGTCCCAAACCTGCCCAATCTGTCTGTGTCAGAGAGCGATCCCAGCAAATACGTGAAGGAACAGGAAATCAGTGTCTGGAACCCAAATTTCCACCCTATCCTGCCTAACGATTCGGGGTCTCAAGAAGCAACCGTGAAAAAAGATGGAGCCCCTAGCTATTGTGTAATTGGGGTGGTTAATGACAACTATGTGCAGAGTGGATTTTCTTCTTCCTCAACAGCATCTAAGCCAGAACCTCCAACTACCACCATAGAGCTTGCACAAGATGACTCCAAAAGTAGTTACTTTAATAATGCCACTGAAATGGAGGAGGAGATGGAGGACAAGCTGAGCTGTGCAGATGACGGCAGTTTTCTGAACAGGGCTGCCCACCAAAGGAAGGCAATGAGGCGTGCAATGTCAGAGTGCTCTCACTTGTCGGTGCCCCTAACCCTTAACCTGGCTGATAAATACCCTGAGCCGGTGCTTAGAGAAGACGTCGCTACTGGTCTGCTCTCTCCTAATAGCAGCCTGACCCAGTGCTCGAGCCCCACAGCCAGAAAGCCGGGCGCTCCGATGAAAAGGTCAATGACCGTGTCAGAAGAGCAAACATCTGTCTGCAGCTTGGGTCCTGAGCAGAGCCGTGCGGGGCTGCCCAGCCTGGTGGTGAAGGAGCATCAGTCCCTCCTGGCAGAGGAGCCGGCTGCCAAGAAGAGAGAGGAGTGGAACAGCGGCAGCAACTTGGTCAAGAAAGAGCTGGGCAGCCCGAGCTTGTATCACAGCAAGCTGGAGCAAATCCCTGAAATCAGCGGCCAGGACAAAGAGAGGGAGGAGGCGGCGGTAAAGAGGGAGAAGAGAAATGCCGCCGATGGAGCTGCTGGGTTTGATTCTCCGAAAAGCAAATGCACTGAGATGGAATCCAGCAAAACTGCTCCACTGGAAAGAAAAGACATGGAGGTCAGCGATGTGCAGAGCTCTCTGTCTCCCAAGCAAGGAGATTTACCACGTGATGGTATGTTGCTAATTTTTACTTCCCTGGGGAGTGAGCGGACAGTAGCTAGGAAGCAACTAACTGACTGTACAGACTGCAGGCAGAGGGTGGGCGGCTCTGTACACCTGAAAAGACTGACATGGTGCAGGTTCTGGTAGTTAGAACAAAGGATGTATTTTCGGATAGATGAAAATGGAGGAAAAATGTGAAAAAATAATTGCCTGCATGGTTCCACAGCATCTGTTGCAGCACCAGTTATTAATTGCTTGCTGGGATCCTAAACCTGACTAATAGATTTTAAAATCTGTAGTGCCCACGGTGGTCCACAGAGGTGTCTCTTCAGTACCTTCCTGCCACTCCCTCTTGCGAGCATAGGTACCCTTCTGATTTGCAAGCTGCACTGTTAGAGTGAGGGCGTTATCAACGTTAAAACCTTCCCACCTGTGTCAAAAAGATCTGAGGATTGTGCTTTTCCGTTAAGCTTTTAGCACCTTTTGGTATTTCTGTTTGAGGGGGCCAGTAACAGTAAATGGGTAGAACGATTTACATAGTTAAGCTCTTCCTAACTGCTTCAGTGCTGAAATTCAAAGTGGAATTTCCCCATTACTTTCTGTAACCTCTTTCCCAAAACCCCAGTTACAATGGAGCCTTTCCCATTGCTAAGTGTCAATAGCAGCTTGTTTTATTTTGTAGTGTTTTGTTGTTTCAATAGTGCTGTGATGTATGAGGTCAGTCTTCCCGGATTTAAAATCTGAGAAGAGTAGTTAATCTTTGTTCTCCAGCCTGGAACAACATCTCTGTCCCTCTTGCCAGCTTCAACCAGCAATAAAACCTGCTTTTTTCCCAGATTTTGGTTGCGAGGATGATCTGTATGCTTTGTCCGTTGCCCATATTAATGAGAGTTTTGCATGGGAAGAGGGAAAAAATGTGTCAGGGAATAAAGACAAAAGACTTGCATGCCAATTTTTGCATCCGATGACTTCTTTTGTAGCCAGCTGGTTTGCTAAACCTTCAGAGGACTAATAGAAAACTTGAAATTGTAATACCCATGTGTGAGTGGGGAGAGTACCATGCAGGTGGGTAGAGGGATGTGCTGTTTGGGTTGAGCTCCAAAACGCTTAATTTGAGTTGATAAGCTGAGCTCTCTGCAGTGATCAGCCTGGAAAGGCAGGCTCTGAGCAAGGTGGTGTGCTGTGATAACTACCAGGTTGGAGAGTTATCTTCTCTGGTTTTGCGGTGTGTTAGTGACACCCAATGGTCAGTCAGTCGGCTCCTGGCTGCCTGCGCAAGGCTCTGATCATCCGTCCTTCTTCCAGCTGTCAGTAATCACTTCCAACAGAATTGTATCTTGTCTCTAATAAAAGTTTTACTTTTCTCTACTAATTTCTCTAAGGTGCTTCAATTTCCAAGGCTCATGGTCAGAGATCTATAGAATGAGGTTTTGGCAATACAAACCTCCGCGCTCCAAAGTGCCACCGTGTCTTATCTTCTTCCCTTTCCATTATCTCAGTGTTACCCTGTTCCTTACGGTCTACTTGACGTACAGATTTTAAATAACTCTGGCAGTTGTGGGATGAAGTAGTGTCAGTTTTGGTGGCAGCGTGTCACGGATTGCAGACATCAGTCCGTCGGAGCCTGAACAGAGATGTCAAGTCCTTTCACGCAGACAGGAGTCATCAACTCTCCTGTTGATAGTTGCCAGAGCGATGCAATGAGCTCGCGGCTGTGAGCCGCAGTTGGAGGGGACACCTGGAGATGTGTTTGCTTGGGCACAAGTAGGACCTGTGCAGCCGTGTGTTTACCTGTGCTCAATTTTGTACTTAAACACGAAAGGGTCATCAGACTTCTTCACAGCGTAAGCGTGACATGGGTAAAAGTGATGTTGGCCACAAATGTGGAACAGAAAAATACTGTATTTGTGCATAACTTTCATGTCACAGAATTTCTGGGGTGGTGGGGTTTGCTGACATCCGCTCTGCGACCGAAGTTCATTTGCAACAAGGCAAATTAGCAAGGAGGTTCACATTTGGACAACGAGGAAACCAGGTTTGGGTAGGCTGGCAAATTCTGTCGAGCTGAAGAGGCAACTGTTTCAAGACACTGGTAAGAGGGATCCTTAAATCAGAAAAACATTTAAAACGTAGTCTGAAGTGGATTCCCCAGACAGGTTGGGCATCAGTGATGTAAAGGTCACTGAAAGATAAATGCGCAGAGGCTTCTGGTTGGGTTGTTTTTTGCAGATGGTTAATTTGTATTGCCAAGCTTTTTTTAAGCATTTAGGTTTAAAATTTTGCTCTCTCACAATCTTTATTTTAAAAGCTGTTTTATTGTCCTTACAACCATTGGTCTGAGTGTGAACTGATACAGTAATAACTGAGTTAGCAGACAGCTCATGGGCTTTCCTCGGCAAGAATACGATAGACTTGTAACTTCTTTTTTACTCTCTTCTCCAAAATCAACAGCTGATTAGGTTAGGTTTGTTTTGTTCTGTTGCGTGCAATGCATTGGTAAGAAATAAACTCTGGATTTATTCTCTCCTGGGAGAAAACATGGCAGTAGATGCAATAAAATGTTTTCTTTGCTATATATATGTGTAGTTTAGACAGAATTTTTGAAATGCAAGAGAAAAGAGACAAAAATTCCTCAGATGTTTCTGAAATGCTTTCAAAACTTTGTGATGACTTCTTGCTTCCTCTCCCCTGTTAATAAACAGAGAGGCGGTTATAATAAAAATAACCATGCAAGCAGTCTTGGCTGTAAGTGTGGAACTGATTCTAAATGTGTCCTTTGCATTTTATTCATGGCTAAGTCACCCGTTCATATCCTTATCAACTTCCCCTGCTTCACTCTTGGCATTCACTTCGCAGGTCTCCTTCCAGTCACAAGGCAATGTGTCCAAAATAGCCAACGTATCTATTTTATCTAATAGAAATATGTTTTTCCTTCTCTTTGTTAATTCCTCTATTTTTCTGCCTGTTCTATCTGTTCATTCTGAACTTAGCGCTTACATTTAGGCTAACAGCTTTTGTCACTTGTACCTTTTTTCATCCTAAAAATTCTTGAGAGAATTGTCCAGCCTGATTCTAATCATTTGAATGGTATCTCTCAGAACTTCGGCCAAAAGTAGACTTCCTTGGTCCTAGCCAGCCGGGGTTGTGGGGTTTTTTTGCTAAACATCTACTATTCCTGTTTCTTTTAGGGTGACGTAGAATTGTACAGAAAATAATTCGTTCTTGCAGATACTTGGGTGTTCGTATGATGGCACGGTTTAATTTAATTCTTAAAAATTGTGAAAAAGGCATACCCATTCAAATCTCTCACGTACCCACGACAGCTATTTTAAGCAAGGAGATCCTGGCTGCAGATTAGTCCTGATCAGAGCTGAGCCGCAGAACTTGTTCTGGTCCCTTATTTCATCACCAGTCACTGCAGATTCTCACCAAAACAAGCGGTCGCATTGTTTCCTGCACTGAACAACAGATTTGATTCATGTTCACGTTGTGTATGGGCTTTTGTGTGATTTACTGCACGTACCTAATATGTCACCTCCAATGGTATCACTTAAATAAGCGATGTCATTCACCACTGCGTTCACCTTCTGCCTTTGCTCATTTTCTTTGAATTTCCTCCAAGTTGAAATACTTTCTGCTCTGAAATACCTGGAATTCCAGGCTCTGCTGGACCATGCTCGGTTGGGAATGTCACCTCTGATACTCTGCAGCTCAGTGTATGCATCAGAAAAATAGTCTTGGTTTTCTGACTCTTTACTTCTTTATAAATCCGTAAGCAAAGGGTGCAGTCCAATGTAACTTCTGAACCTCCCGCAGGTTTTTTTGCAGCAGAACACTTTGTGGTTTAGATAAATATAGAATATGAGACTTCCAACACAACTGAGGCTGTGATAGCCTATTGCCTCAGGTTTACACAGATGAAAGTTAATTATGGGATTAGGAAATACCAGCTCAGCTACCTCATAATGAACTAATGATACTTGTTCAAGTAATGTTAGTGGTGTGGATGGTGGCTTGCTAACAAGGCTCTTTGCCAGATTAAATCATGCTTTTAATGAGAAAGAAAAGAAATAAAGGATTGCAGGCTGCGGGAAGGAGAAGAAAATGAAGGCACTGGTGGTAAACAGTGCCTGCCTGATATGGGCTGTGGATAGTTCAGTGAAAATTCTTGGTGTACGCATGTTCAGCCATAAATATAAAATAAACATTGGCATCTCTCAGGGACTGAGTTTCAAATTGATGCTGAAAATATTGTAATCATTACATGAATCAAGTGGGTTCCCTGTTCTGTAACACCCGCTGTGCTTTCTCAAAAATCGTAAAACCTACTGGCCATTTGAGGGACACTACCTTCAAAACAGTGGTTTACAGCAGATGCATAAGCATTTTTCTTCCCCTTTCTCTGTGGAGAGGGATGAGAAGAGCAAGGAGATGTTCAGCAGCAGAAGATGGGTTGAGGGCAGCACGTGCCGGTCTTGTGCAGGGATGTTGTTTGTGGCAGCCAGGATGTTGTGCTCATCCCTGGAAATTCCTGCTGCAGGCTTGAGGTGCCAAGTGTGGCAGGACTTAAAGAATAGGAATTTCTGCGGATGGGTCTTCCAGGTACGCTAGATAGGATAAAGGTATATAAAATGTCATGCTTCAAGTCCAAGGCCAGTGATATATCAGCTGATAGAAGGGCTAGAAAGGCCCCTCAGACCAGCTTCTATGTGGCTTGTTGTTGGTATCAGATGACATGCAAGAAGTTGACGTTGGGCTAGTTGGATCATTGGTAATACCTTATCTTTGTGCTTCAGTGTTCAGAGACGGGATCGTGCTTGTAATCGTTTTGCATTTTGAACAGTATGGAATCGCAGTTTTATGCCTTTAGATACTGAAAATACCCCGGGTGTCCCCTGGCCCAAGCACTGCCCAAGCTCGAGCAGACACGTGGAACGCTCTGAGTTTTCATCAGCGTTCAGACCAGCCTTAGGGACAGACCGGGATATGAATTCAGGTGGCGTTTCTTCCCTGCTCCCCCCTTGATACCCCTTGTAAGACAGCTTCAGTTAATGTTGTGGTTTTGCTGGTATTTTTAGTTTGACTGGGAGGTGTGCTTGTCTCTCTCACTTTGTTTTGTCAGGGGCATTGACAGAAAATAGAACTTTTTGTTGGTTTTATGAATGTGCTTCCACTCTTATCAATGTAGAGGGAAGAGCTCAGGTTTTTGTTCGCTTTTTATATCTCCAGCCTCAAATTTTTAGCACAGTGTTACAGTCAAACAGAATATGTTAATTACTCTAAAGAGCTGTTTGATTTCAGTTCTTGGCATGTTAGGTAAACATGGCAAGTAGTTCAGGTTGTTCTAGAAGAAAAAGTTCTGATTTAGGATTTCCCTTCCTGGGTAGAAAAATAGTCTTAACAAATCAACCTAGGTTTACAAGATGCAGGCAAAGAGGATATCTGGTTTATACCTCAATTCTTGATAACAAATAAAAATGTAGACATTGATTGAGTTGCATTTGGTGCCAAATAAAATGCTTAGCTATTCTGTATTTGGGTCAAGCAGGAGACATTTTATTTAGCCTTTTCTGGAGAGGAGAAAGCAGATGAGGATTGTATTTCTGCTTAAACTGAGATTTGTTATATTTGTAGATACTTTTGCCTTAAGAGCCTTAAAGAACAAGGCTTTATTTGATGGTGATTTTTATGATGAAGCAGCTCCTTCTGGAATGGTGATGGATGAACAAGAAAGAGCTCGTGCCTCTGCAGCATTTCTGGCAAAAGCAGTATTTAACGTGGTCTGGTTTTGTTTCTAAGGTTGTTTACGTTTAAGAGGGAGAGTAAAGATGGTCATTGCCTTATTGCTTAATCTATTTCTCTTAATGGATTTTCAGTTGATGACTCTAATCCCTATGAGAATTATGGAGCTGTTTCATTGAATGATGTTTTAGTTCAGCTTAGCCTGCTGCATATCCCTTGCTGGGGACATGGAAGATGAGTGCCTGGCCTCGTTCACAAGCACGTTTGAATGCAGCTGCACGTCCCCTTCCATTTTGAAACATGTAAATGAGCCAGCGTGGATCAGTGACTAGGGGCAAAGCAGGTGAAATACAGACCCCATAAAATGGGAGCTAATACTGTATCAAGTGGGATAGGTAAGAGATGAGAGGATTTAAGTGATCTAGTCTCAAGTACCCACTGAAATGCTCATTTAACTAGTCAATAAAGGGGAGAAAGGAAAACAAGGTGTAACATTCTTAAAAATCTTCTGGATGCACAGTACGTAGTTACTGCTTTCCTTTATCTTCACTTTAGCTTTTGCTTACCACAGTACCAGAAAATAGAAATGCTTGCTTTTGGCCTTTTGAGATGAGGCTAAGATATGTTATACTGAGGTCTTCACGTGCTCCTTTTGACGTGGAGAATGAATTTTTGGGAATGCTTATTCTTGAATAAGTTGTTGCATGATATTTGAGAAATACAGGCACATAGGCTTTTATTCTGAGTTCCATGATTTGTAAAACAATGCAGTAACATGGTTTAACTTTAAAAAGATACTCATGGGTATGTTTCTATGAGTACTTTTTTCCTAATTTTACTACTTCAGGGAAGGAAACACTAACAGTAAAGCTTTTCAGATTTAGTGCCTGGTTTTTTCACACACAGGAACAGCTTTCACGAGAGAGCTGTTACAACAAAACTGATGGCAAAGGGATCTGAAAGACTGAAGGTCTGTGCTTGCTCTCGTCTTGGGTTCCAGCTCAATGTCACCTCGCACGAGCTGTAACCCTGGTGGTTTTGCTTCTGTACTTGTAGAGGAGGAGCAATAATGCCACTGTTGTAAGGATTTTATAGATGTCATAAGGATGCTTTTGTGTGGCTTTCCTTCACCAAATGGAGTTCTAGGAATTCAGAAAGGAAGAGAGAACAAACTAGAAAAAATTATATCAGTTTATAAATCCATTACACGCTTGCATTCTGAATACGATGTGTAAATCTGTATGTTGTCCTCTGCCTCAAAAAGGTTGTAGTAGAATTAGTAGTATGATAAATAAAGGCATCATATTAGAGGAGTTCATATGGGAATGGCTGAAGAAACTAAGACTTTAGCCTGGAAGAGAGAGGATTTGGAGAGGGAGATGGTTGTGATTACCGTCTATAAAGTCATCAATGACATGAAAGTTGTGAACAAGGGAAGACAATTTTTCCAGTGTAAGAATATGGGGCGTCAAACAAAAATAGCAGCAGATGAAAGCAAATGGTGCTGGGTAACTTGTGAGCAATTTATAGTGAAGCTGTAAAATACCTTGTGCCAGGAATTTGTGAATTGGTATATTATTATTATTGTTGTTGTTGTTGTTGTTGTTATTTATTTTTTATTTATTTATTTACTTACTTACTTACTTACCATGAGGCTAATCAAATATTGGAGGAGAAGCCCCAAGATGTGGAGTCTCCGTCCTTGGAGATGCTCAGAATGTGACTGAAAAAACCCCAAGCAATCTGGTATAATTTGAGTGGGGGATTGGGCTAAATGACCTCCAGACATTCCTTCCAACCTACATTGTTCTGCTAATCTAATGTTAAATGATTACATGGGCTAAAAAGCTAAAGTTGGACAAGCAGGTAGTCTCTAGATTGTAAGTCACAGGATGGTGGCAGAGATATTCTTTGGGGAGGAGAGTGGGGTGGATTTTTTTCTCCTTATGGTTAGGAAAACTATATATAGTTACTCATAATCGGGACTTGGCTTCAAGAAGGCATATGATTAATCATGTGTACAATGTGGGCATCCTCCCCTACGTAGCTGTAATACGGTCACTTAGACTGGAACAGAGCTCTGGAGGTCTCCGGTTTAACCCCCAACTGAAGACCACGTGCAAGTAGATCAGGTTGCTCCAGGGCCGTGTGTGTCCCTTCCAGGTCTGAATGTCTCCAAGGATGGAGATCTCGCAGTCTGTTTGGGCCTCTTCCAGTGTTTGACCTCCCCCTCCCTCATTGAAGAAGTTTTTCCTTCTAGTTGGAAATTATGCTGGCCATGACTGTAAGCAACCTGATCTGCTGGGACCTGCTTTGAGTGATGGGTTGGGCTGATGACCTCTGAGGTCCCTTCCAACCCTTCATTGCTCTATGATCCTATGTTGTTTGACTAGTTTGGTACATCCATGCAGGCAGATTGTGGAATTCTCATGATAACCCTGTGCAATAGGTATAATTGCATTTTGAGTAATGAGTTCGAGGTTAAAATCATGAAGCATTGTCTTAGCTTTCAGTACGTGCAATCCTCCTTTTTATGTTAGGCTAGCACAGCTTGAAGGAGCAGCGTGGCAGTTCGTGTCACCCTACCCTTCCTTCCTGCATTATTCTGCTGCTTCATTCGGAAGGGTGAAGGTGAATGTCACCTCTGCTGTTGTTCCTGTTGCCCAGCTGTTCTGTTTTCAAGCAGACTTCAGCAGCTTTTGCCCTCACTTTGTTGCTGCTTTTGAGGAAGAGCCCCCCTTAGCATCTGCAAAACTCTGTCAAAACACTGAGTTTGGTTTGTCTTGTTCCTTGGTCGTCTTCAAAAGACGCCTGTGTTTTTCAGACAGCAGAGCTTAAAGTCAACCAAACTCTCCATTGTCATACTTTTTTTTTTTTTGTTCTCCTATTCATTTGGCGGGAGGTTCTGTACATCCTTGTGATGTGAAGGGGAAATGCTGCGTTCCTTAACCTCCTTCTAATGAGAGAAAGTCTTCCTAGAGGAAAGATAACCAGATAAAAAGCTTTGACAGCAGAATCTTGAGGTTTAGTGGATGACAGTCTTCTGTGGATGCAGTGGAATGGGTTGGGTCTGAATGACTAGCTGTAAGATGTGCTTGAAGGCTCCTTGGAAAGTTGTTCTCTTGAGCTGTGTTAGTGCTATATAGGAAACTTTGGAGAGAGGCTCACTGTTCAAACAGGGAAGTTTTTTTTTTTTAAAGAAATAATACTCAGCCTATTTAAACATTAACACTGAGCCTTGGAGGACAGCTTTGGTCTTTTATACAGTTGATAAGGCAGCTGTTCTACAGTCTGGTCTTTTGGGGGAAAAAAGATATTCTTAAAACCATTGCATCATCTACTTCAATTGCTTTATATCACATTATGTTTCTTCTAGTTGTAACTCACCTGCTGCTAGTAACCACTGAGAGAATGGCAGCATGTAAGAGGTTAAGGATAAAATATGTTAAGTGTCTCCTCAGACACCAGGGTTCTTGTGTAAATGACTTGTTATGTGTGGCCGCTGATACCTAAAAATCAGGATGAATTGCCTTTCAGGAGACCGTGCCTACTCCATGGCTGTGTGGATGGCCCCACATGCTTTATTTGCGTCACAGTGTTTAAACTTGGCTGTTGGAGGCAGAATTCTAAATTTCCTCATTCGTGGTTTTTTTATGGCTCACTCTGCTTGTGTGAGACAAACATAATGAGTTAAGTTTTCCATAATTTTTAAGATCTGTAGGAAGAGTATTGTCCCTTTATAACAAGAAGCTGAAGCTTTTTTTTTGAGCGTCAGTGTTGGCACAGATCATCTCTCACTTTTACTATTTATTGTGAAAAATCACCACTGCTTATTTGTTAGGAGTCTTGTTCCCTGACTTCAGTTTTACCTGAAGACCATGTGGTCTTGTTTGCTGGGTCCTTCATCCAGCAGTGGCAAACACCTAGTTTCTCGTGACAAATTTATTTTTAAAATACACTTTTTAACTTGTTGGCTGTAGTGTGCCTTTACAGAATGTCTCTCCAGTGCTACGGCTTCCGTGCGTGGTCTTAGCTGGGTGTTACTACAGCTTAGGGACTGCCTTTGAGCAGGTTTTGGTTGACCAACCTAGCACCATGGCGGTGAGCGCTCTGGCAAGGCTGGTGCAGGGTCAGCAGGGGCGAAGTCTGTTTTCTGCCACCAACAACTTGTGTAGGTCTTGGTTTGCTCAGCTCCATCCGCACAGGAACCTGGAAGAGGTGGGGGGTGATGCTGGGGGTGGTGTGGATTAGAAGGTTCAGACTATGGGGTGTTGGTTTTTGTTTTTTTTTTTTTTTTTCCAGTGAATTATAACATCATTGAATTTGAGCAGATTTTTATATGAGAAGGCACTGGTCTGACATGAGGCTGTATCTACCAGTGTCAAAACTCCTCCTGCGGCAGATGAGAGTGAAACCTTGTCAAGGAAAATACTGCGTTTATCTTTGATATGCAGGAGAGTTGTCTTTAGGGTTTTTCTCAGAACTGGCCTGTTTTGTCTAAAACCATCTAGAGGCAGATAGGTACTATAAATATGAAGTACTGAAGCACGGTGTCCATGTGAGAAGCGCTGGGCCACCCTGGCAGGTCCCTCCTCCATGAGCATGTCAGGAATGCCAGCTATTCCTCCTTCTGCTGGCTGGAGTGTGTCTGAAGGACTCTCGGTATTGCTGTTAAGGGAGACATAAGCACCACTTACCAAGTTTGCTCTTTCATAATTGATGTCAGTAAAACCTCAGACAAAATTCTGGCGTTTGCGGTGTGTGGGTTTAGTTCTCATTGTGGAGTCATTTGTTTTCTCTGGTGCACTTAGGTGCGAATAATTTCTTCCAGTGCCACTCTTAAAAATTGTGAAGCAGTGGCGCTTCACAGTATTGTGAACGGACAGGTACAAAAAGTCTGACTTCCGCCATTAAAAGCGTACTTAGTAACGAATGGTAAGCTGGGGGTGAGGATGGCCGTACAAAACAGCATGGCACAGCTTGCCGTTGCAGTGAGTAGCAGCAGGGAGAAAGTACCCGATCGCAGGGGTATGCCTTTGAGTTTATCAGTGGAAGATGCCAGATTGGAATGTCCTTCCCTCTCTCCTTCAAGTCCCTGTCCCCCTTTCCCCTGGGAGTAATTCAGTTCTGGGTGCTGACTCAGCTGAGCTGAATTTTCTCCATCAGCGAACACCACGAGGAGCAGGAGCTGCGGTGGCTGAAGGAGGAGCCCTGCTCAGGGCAGAGCAGCAACCCCTGCTAGAGCTCCCAACAAAATGTCTTTGAAATATCTTTCAGAGGTTTGTTGCCCTGCTTGGAGGAACAAGCAAACTGAAAAGTCTCTTAAATAATTTTTGCAGACTAATGAACAAATTTGATTAAGATTTGGCAGCTTTTCTTAATATTCCCTGTAACTAGGAAGTCTTCCCAGGCAGTTCTCTGCTCTGTGTAGGAGAGAGTGCCCTCGTAATTAAACGATGAATGAAAGCAAATGTACTGATGAGCACATTGGGTTGTTATTCAAATTGAGGCAGCACAAAACAAAACTATCCTTCTGTAATCCCTTGGGGTTGCCTATGGAGTTGTGTACCCTGGTATATCAGAGGCTGTGAGAGATGGAACCTGAATTATCGTCCTGTGGCCCCTGAAGCAGGAAGGTTCCCTACCCAGCTCTTCTGCATTTATCATTATTATTATTTACAGATGCAAGTTGCTTAACCTGTATGTGTGCTGTCCTGCACTGTAGCTCTATCAGCTTGGTGATGCTACACTTCTGGTTTACATTTAAAAAAATAAAAACAGCAACCCTATTTATTTTGTAGAACCTTAATGTACTCTCTGATAATTTTGTGTTGAAGTTATTCACTTTAAATTTCTCGTATAGTAGTAGCCCGTATTTGATTAAGTAGCATGAAATTCATGTTGTTGTTAGTTCAGAAGCATGGAAGCTGCTGGAGTTTAAATCCTGAAACTTTGGAAGCTGAGGTCTTTTGAGGAGCCTCATTAGGCTCCCTGAGCAGATGAATTCACGTTGCTGCGTGGATGCTGTGATACTGTCACCAGGCGAGAGGTTTAATGTTGCCGCTGAATTAGCTGAAATAATGACAGGCGGTAGATGAAAGGTAACTTCCAACGGATGCAAAGCCACCGTGATGTCTGAGGTACTGGGGACTGGGAGGATTCGAAATAAAGCCATCACCGGGTGTGGGGTCCCAGGAGCAAAGAGCAGTGAAGGGACAGAAGGTTGCTGTTCAGAAACAGGAACTGTCGACAACAATTGCTCTTTCTCGCATTGCTGTAGATAAAACCGACAAGTTAAATGAGGAAGAATACAAAGGTTTATTGAAATGCAGTGGAGAAAACTCGTATAGAGGAGCCAATATAGATTAGCTACAAAACAATGAGCTTTCTAGGTGAACATGAGTGATTCTTAAGAATTTTGCATTTAAAACAGTATCCAGCCTGTACATTTTGGTGCTTGTTTCTTTTCACAAGTGGTTTTTGTATGCTAAGCCAAGTGCTGCAAAACATTTAGTATGACTTGGAAGCTAAATTGCTAGGAAGAGGCTAATGCAACGCAAGGAAAAAAGAAGGCTTCTAAACGTGTCCTGGAGTCAGAAAAATAAATAACAACAGCAAAATGATCCTGCTGTTGAGCATCGCCAGGGCAGGTGGAAGGGAAAATTTTACTTTTATTTTCCTGCTCCCTTCAAGACTGACAAGCAAGAAAATGTGAAATATAAATAGTAACTTTCAAAAGATGGGGAAAACAACCTTTTTACTCTTGGAATTGTTACACTATTGTCTGGTGGGCCCTTAGCACGCACCACAGCATTACAATCTGTTGCGCTGTTATAAAAAGAAACATCCAACACAGATAATGCTTTATTTTAATCCCCAGATGACAAGGGAGAAGGCATAAATTTGTGATGGGTTGTTTGCACCATATCCTTCATAAAATTCAAATGCCACAGGGATGGCAGCAGAAGACAGCTCATAGCAGTGCAGTTGTACAGCAACACTGCTGAGAATTAGTGTTTTATAAGCTATTTATAGGGAAATTGCCTCTTGCACGTGTCATGGTGCGAAGCGGCACGGCAGTTCTGCTGTAGGATTTGTAAGATTTAGGGAGAAAACTTGATGAAGCTGCTACTAAATTAATGTTTTGTTATATTGTTTGCTTTGGAGGGCAGTAGTTATCCTTTTGCTGGTGGCTCGACAATGCTTTAGAGACTGTTTTTTAAAGGGAGATGAGGAAGTGGTTGTGGCTGCTCTGCTGCTGTTCAAGTGTATAGTCACTGTCCCCACTCAGCATCATAACCTTTGGTGGCAACGACACAAATTAACAATCACAGTGAAAAACTGGCACCACTTGTAACTGAACCTAAGCTTTGTGCTGTGAAACACCGCGTACAGCAGCATGACACGATGGTTTCCACACTAACAAGGGTCGGGATGGTCCACACGTGTTAGAACGAGATTTCCATGTTCCTGCTTTCCTGCGCGACCTTTCCTGTTAGCAGTCCGGCTCGCTCCGGCTGCCGGCAATCTTCCATGCTCCCGGAGAGCTGTAACGTGTGGATGTGGGCAGAAGAAAGGTCAAGAAGAAACAGCCATAACAATAGGGATAGCTTGAAAACAGTGCCCTGCTTCAGGATAAGTCATAGTGTAAAACCTGGAAGACATCAGAACTTCACCATTAACATTCCAACAATTTATTTTAATAACTTGAAAGATGGGAAGGTTTGCTATTTTAATTAAACCAGAGGTTTCCTTCATCTGCCATCTGTCTTTTCCCACTGGAGTAATACGAGAAATTGGGTGCTAATGGCATCTGGATGAACCTGTCCTGTTACAGGGAAGATCTTTCTTCCTATAAGTATTCTGGTTTGGGGAAAATTTTCCAGAAAGAGCCAACCAGTAACTGTCTCAGTTCTGTCTCCTCCTGCTACTGTGTCAAATAATAGTCAACTAAAAAAAAAAAAAAAAAAAAAAAGTTTAA
>VYZV01000952.1:85693-108967 GCA_013401275.1 Pandion haliaetus | reverse complement strand
TTTTTTTTTTTTTTTTTTTTCTTTCTTCCCCCCAGCAAAACCAGAAGAGACCAAACCAGCTGAAGCTGTGACAGGGAACGATATCACAGCACCTCCCAACAAAGAGCTTCCTCCCAGCCCTGAGAAGAAGACAAAGGTAGGTGTCGTTCCGTGTTCAGCGTCTTCACTTCCATGGTTTTTATTTGCTGGCTTTTCTGCTTCTTAAGCTGTAACAACACAAGTTCTGTTTTCTGAGCTGCTGTTTGTGAACCGTTTTACGGGAACAAAGACATCTGGTTATGAAGTGGCGAACAACTCAGCCTGTAGCAAATGTGACTGAAAGTGGATTTAATAAATGTGTGGTAAGCTTTATTCAAATTAATTCTCTGGTTGGTATCGGTGGTGTGGAAGTAGTAAACATGTATCATAACACTCCTGCTACACTGATACTCTCCTAGCTATTTACAACACGTTTATTTACGTTATAATTAGCATTTAGAGATCCTGCTCAGGATCTGATATTGTCTTATTTTAGGGCTGTTTATGAAACATGACAGACATCTACTTTCAGAAGCTTGCAGCATTCGGCAAAATCTAACCCTAAATTCTTAGAACAGTGCAGGGGCGGGGGTTCTTGGTCCCCTCGAAGGCAGCGGATGTGTGACCACTAGAGTTGATCAGATGAGGATTTAGAGCTTGCAATCCGTTGTGTGCATGTAATTGGAAAGCAATGTCCTGTGTATTGCATGTAGGACTAGATGCCAGGAACACCCAATTACTAATCCCAGCTTTACCAGCGATTCCTTCTGTTGCTTTAGATGTTGCTGGAATAAATCCTGTTCGCTTTGAATTGAATGGCAAAACTCCACTGGGCTCCAAAGGCAGCCGTCCTGCTGCTTCATTTTGGTCTTTTTGTTATGCTCAGAAAACAGAAAGCTAATTTTTTTTTTTTTGCTTGTTTTATTTAAAATATCACTTTTATGTTCTCGCAGCTCAATGTTTTGGTTTACAATGCACTATTTTTTTGTTGTATTTTTTTGTTTTTATACTGGATTTTGCTTTTTGAAAAAACATAAAGCCTGCTGCATCCACATCATCTACAAAGCCTGCAGCAACGAAAGCCAGGCCCCTGTCCGCTACCAGCCCCAAGCGGCCAGCCTCTGCCACACCTGGCCCAAACAAAAAACCCACGAGCCCTACTGCAGGTCCTACTTCAGCCACTACTACTAAACGCCCAGCCACCAGTACTACACGTCCCTCCACTCTAACTCCAAAAGAGACTAAACCAAAGGTAAGAAACAATTTGTTTTTGTGTGGGAGCTCCGAGAATTTACTTACACTTTAACTTACCAGCTGTCTTACCCAAGAGTCTAAACATAATTCTAGTGCTAATCATGGGAGGATAAAGTCAGGAATGGGATTCACTGTGTTATGAGACCTCCACAGTTACTAGTATCGGCTTCCATTAACCCACTTACGGCATCAGATCCCAAGCATTTAATTGTATCATCACAGAGGAGAAAATGAAACTTGACTGTATTACTACGATTTTCCTAGTGAACTGTCATGAAGTATGCAAGGTAAATCTTTATTTCTTTCCATTACTAATGGAGGAGGGTTCTTTAAATATAGATACACTACAAACATAGGATAACTTATAGCCAGACAAGAGCATGGGAAGACTGAATGGAGAGCTTCAATATTAATATTGAGGGGAAGAAAATCAGTTGAACGCTTCAGTATTTCCCACTGGTTGTCTCTTTATGATGTCTGGTCATTATAAAAACTATACAAAGATAACTGACCATACACTTATGTGCTTAGGAAATATTGGAGATTTGTAATTCTCTAGTAAGAGAAGATTTGTGGACAGTTCTTAGTGTTGCACCTTAAAGCTGAAGTAGGGTATCCAGATGTAATGTTAAGAACAGGAAATGTCCCTTGAATCTCCCCGTGTTAACTTGTGATATTATATAGTAGAAGAACTCAAATTTGAAAGGGAATGTTAAAATCTGTTTCAGAAGCTGTCAGTTGATGTTTAAATGCTAGCATTTCTACTATACATTTAAGCTTAAATAACTGCATTTCAGTGTCTTCTAAAACCAGCTAAATAAAAATAACAAAAAGAGTATGGAAGCACAGGCGTAGATCTGTACTCTTTTTCTGTGAACCAGTGTCTTCAGTTTTGTTTGAATTTTTGCATGATTCTGAATCCCTTTTTGATGAAATCAAAACCTCATCTCACTTGTTTCCATACATTAACTCAGTATTTTAATACTTAAGAGATCAGTCAGTTTACAAACAAGTGACTTACCAGGGACAGACATGAAATAGTTTTCCAAGAGAGGAACGAACCACGGACACCTAGTTCTTATGTCCACAGTGTTTTAATAAATGCTGCCATAGCTTAGGAAGCTTTTCTGTTCATGAAGGCAAGAAATCTCTCCCAGAAGTATTGCTAGTGGACTGATGTTCTCCATTTTGTTCAGAAATCAAAACCTCATTCACATTTGTAAATGGCCTCTGCACATGAATGCTGAAACAGATCTGGATGAATTCTGATATTCAGCAGGGGCTGTGCTCTGTGTCTTGCACTGAATATAGTCAGTTGCTTCTGCATGCCTTAATTATGTTTTTAATCTTCTGCATTATAATGTTTCAGCCGTGCCTAGCTTGTGTGTTTAAGAATTTAAACAATTCCAATTTATTCCAGGCTTTTGGTTGGCAAACGTTTTGAAGAGACTGTCAGTGAAATACTGGCTTTAACGTAGCCTGTTCATTTTCAGGTTGCAGATGCAAAGACCACAGAGAAGCGGACCTCGCTTTCAAAGACTCCATCATCTGCCACTCCTAAAACCACTGTCAGGAGCAGCCCTGCTACTCCTAGGACAACGGCGGCATCGCCAGTCACTGCAGCTGCTGGTGCAAAAAATACTGCTACTTCTCCACCGAAGAGGCCAACATGTAAGTATTCTCTTGTTTTTCTTCAGGAGGTCTCTCTTTCTAACCAGCTGCAAGTTTCTGTTTGAGTAGCACCGTTGGTTCACGCTATGATGTCTTTCTCATGTATTCCGGTACATTGACTGCTTTTTCCTGTGTTTAGGTCATCCTGTGGCCCCATCAGTTTATTAAAATTAGTCTCCTGGTAAACAAGCTTGTGATCTTCAGGTTCAAAAGAAGGAAAAAACCCAAACCCTTGAAATCTAGCCATTTACGAGAAGCCACAGCTGCTCTTAACCAGTGCTTCTGAGAGGTGTAAACTGGCCTACCTGTCAGTCAGGATTTGACTTGAAGCTTAGTGATAGGTGAACCCTCAACCCTTTTAGTACAACACAAGATCCTGTGCCAAGGCATGGAGACCATAGGTCAGACTTTTTCTCTCCAGGGCTTCCTCCTCCAAAAACAAATCTGAATGACCTTGGAGGCCAACTTGGATCAGCTCTGTGTGATTCAGGGTTAATACAATTACTGAACATGCTTGATTTAAGAAAAAGGATGCTATTATCTCTGTATTTTGCCATAGTAACAGTTAGAATAAAGACCAAAACCAGTTTAAGACTTGGGAAAAGCAAATCTCCAGAAGAGGCCTTGAAGCACTCAAACTAGTGCATCTGAAAAACGAAGAAGGTTGAACAGAAGTGGAGGTTTTCTACTAGCGCAGGAAGAATTTGGAGCTGAAATGACAACTTCATCAGAAAACTGTATCCCACTCCTACTGTTGCCAAAGAGGGAACTTCCCATGAGTTTAACACAGCATGAAACATGAGCAGCATATCAGCATCTTGAAAACAGTGTTTTCACTCATTTTAATGGAGCTTGAGGTTTAACATCAGATATAGTTAAATGTTCTCAAGTCTTTTCAAATGACTAGACCTCATTGGCAAAATTTGCCAATAAACATGTGAAACTAATGACACGTGTTGGTTGCTTTGTTCTATGAGTCCCAAAGAGCATGAGTTCATAACCCATCTTTCCCAAAAGAATAGTAATGTTTTAACTATGTTGAAAGGTATTAGGCTAGATGTAAATTCCATACTTTATGCTCTAGGGGAAAATACAATTAGTCAAGTGTAGAGGAAGTGTTGCACTTTCCAAGAGCCGTGTATCTTGACCGCTCCTGTGGACGTCCTTGTAAAATTCATTTTGGGTGGTCTTTTATGCTAACTGTAGCCCAGAATGCTTAATATGTTTTAATGAGTTCAGTTTAATTTCTCCTTCCAAAATTGAGACACAAACAAAGAAGCATTTTCTTATGACATTTGAAAAGAGATGGAGTCAATGATGCAGAGATGCAGGAAGGTTGTTCCAAGTGGCAAGATGTACAGAGGAAGAGGCTTCTGCACCAGCGAGGGTGGTGGGACTTTGCCAAAGTACAGTGAGAACTGGGTGGGCGAGGGAGAGATGAGGTCAGCTGGAGAAACTCCATCAGGAGTTAAAGCTGTTTTGTCTGGATCTGGCAACGCACAGAGGAGTCATGAATAGTAAAAGAAGGGAGTCCTGTTTTGGAAGAGGAGAAAGCAAGGGTGTGATGGAGGATGAACAGTGTTGTGGGGCCTGAAGGGGAATCGCACCAAGCCAAACACTAACAATGTGGTTTAGGTAGAGCACGTGCAACTTCAGCTAGATCCATAGATGTAGGTGTTGGAGACCTGGATCTCTTCTGATCGCAGTTTAGTTTCTCATTACCCAGCATTGAGCCAGATAATAAGTTTCTGGCTAAAGACGGTATTTCAGAAGGACATCTGCTCTTGCTTTTCATGTGTCAAAAGATAGACACTCACTTCCTTATGGCTTGCTCAAGTGTTCAGTCATTCTCGGTGCTTAAAAATGCGTGTATAGTGGCTTGTTTTGAAATTACATGGTTTCACTTTTTCAGGTATTAAATGTCGGTCACTTCCTCTACTAAATGAGAGCCTTGGGTTATGTGGTGCTTGATTTTTCCTCCGCCCCCCCCACCCCCCGTGAAAATGGCTTTTATGTTTGTACAAGAGCAGCCCTCTGTCTTTCAGATCAGAAAAAGATCAAAGTCTTGGACTGTCATTACAGACCATTTTCCCAGTAGCTTTGTCATACTCTGGGTTTTCAATATTGCATGCTAATAACATAGACAGAAGTGTTCCAGCATTTGGCTCCCCACTGACACAAGTAGAAATAACATCTCTTTCTATATAAAAGTAACATATTAGTCCTCTTGCCTTTATAGAAAACTAAGCCTGTTCTGTCCATACAGTTTTCACTATTAAAGTTGTGGTCTCAAGGAATGAGATTAGGTTGGTTTGAGAGGACCTTTTTTGAAGTGTTTGGTATTAATTATATATCTGTCCTTTAGGCCTTTTTAAATTATCCAAATGTGTTTCATCTCATTAGCTAGTATCTTATCTGTGGTATTTAACTGAATGCTTTTAGCAAAGTCTGGATAGAGTGATCCAGACTAACTTGGCCTATAGTTATCTGCCTCTTTTGCTTGCTCTTTTCTATATTAGCATTCCATAAAGTACCCTGCCAGCTACTTGAGTTTTTCTAAAAATCTAAGACTGTTAATGGAAGTTAAATATTAGAAGATGGGTTTTTTTATAATTTCTAACTTAGATTTTTTTTTTTTTTCCCCATTTGGTGTTTGTTTTTAATGTTGCCTTCCTTTGGCTATTGAAATGAAGCAGATTTTAGCCAAAGTTGTCCATCATTGATAGTAAAAAGGCTAGAATTTCATTATCAGAGCGCTCTTTTAAAAAAGGTTCTGTTTATATTTTTCAGTCTGTGATTTTTCCTTGATCAACTTTGTGTATGGTTTTATTCTGCTTTGAGAAATACAGATGCGTTCCTGGTTTAGACTGTCCTCTGTCTATGTGGAATGTAATCAGGTCATGATCACTGGTGTTTGCCCGAAGGCATAGTTCAGTTTAGTGATTGATTTTTGGTTTTATACAATTATAACAGGGACCAAAATAGGTGCAATAACTTCTGTGCAAGAAAATTGGCATTGGTTAGAACTGATCTCACAATAATACCAAGGTTATAGATGGACAAATGTGGTTTTGCTTTTGCTGTTCAGTAAAGAAAGGACTTTGGGGTTGTTGGGGTGGGGGGGGGTGCTTTTTGTTTGGTTTGTTTTTGGTTTTGTGGGGGTTTTTTTTAAGAAATGAAATTGGGATGCGATTAAAATAATGTTAGTGAGTGCTGTCAGATTCACAAAGTCATTTTAAGAAAAAACACAATGCAAACCATACCCCAGGTGTTACATCACTGAATGGTGAATTGAACCTTTTGCTGGAAAACATGAATGAGTTTTGCTGTTGCGATGAGGACCATCTCAGCCAGGTGTTCAGATGGAGCAGTTAATTCTTGAGATGCTTGCTTTCAGGCGGCATGTTAGAAGTGGGGACCGTGGGTAAAGGGGACCATAGGTATGTGAGGAGCTGCAGAGGGCGCCTGACATCCAGGGGAAGCTGTGCCGGGATCCCAGGCTTCTCTTCCATGCAAACTGGCTCCCACTCTGAAATACTAATCTGTGTGCTTTGTTTTGGGCAGCTATCAAGACTGATGCAAAGCCTGCAGATGCGAAGAAGACCTCTGCAAAGTCACCATCAGGTAACTTTGTTCAGTTTCCATCTGAATCAAATCCTCCTTGTTCAGGGCTGTGTTTAATAAGTAGGCCACTGTACATCTTTAGGACGTGGAGGAAGTTTGTATAAACGGCCTCTGACCCATCTTTTTTCCACTCTTCTCTTCAACTATCGCTGTGATAATTGTAGCAGACTCGAGCCGCCCTAAGAGTGCTACTGGAAATACAGTAAAAAGTAGTGCCACCACTCCTTCTACCACCGCCTCCAGTGCACCTACTTTACCAGGAGTAGCTACCAGTCGTCCCAAACCCAAGCCTGCTGCAACCAAACCCACCGCAACCTCAACCACAACAGCAGATGCTAAAAAAACAACTGCTAAGGCTCCGACTAAACCCAGCACTGTTTCCAAGCCACCTCGCCCGACCAGCAGTGTTTCTGCTCCAGATCTGAAAAATGTACGTTCCAAAATTGGATCAACAGATAATATTAAACATCAGCCTGGTGGAGGAAAGGTAAGTTTCTTCAAATTTGGTAACAATATGCACATTGGAACAGTAGCTCTTAAGTATTGTGGGTGCTCTTTGCTGATTTTGGTGGCTGTATCCTCACTGCTCTTCCCGTTTATGCTCTGCAGAGCTCCTCTTTGGGTTCTTGGTTTATGCACAAGGCACTAACAAGGCAGTGATAGTAGTGTACGGAAGGAATCCGCCTTAAGAGCCTCCATGGTGTTTGCTGGCATACGTACAGGAATTCAAAACTCCGTGGTTCTGTTTTTCTGTCCTACATCCTGACATAGAAACTAGTTGGTATTGAAAGCTCAAAACCTTGTCTATATTGCAAAAGTTTGCCTTTGAATAGAGGAATTGAGTCTGCTGAATGGTACAGAAGGTGGAATAATGCACTGCGATGCAGGAAATCTGGATTCAGGAGCAAGTTCCACAGCACTTTTCCCAGGTCCAGGAACAGGGACTCTGTTCAACTTGTCAGGCCTAAAGCTGAAATGAGGCAGGTTTACATACGCTGCTCTTTGCCACAAGAGAAGAAGGTAGTGTTGAATGAGCTGTAGGGAAAAGCGTGTACATAGATATAACTTGAGGCTCTCAATCAGTAACGGTTTTAAATTACACTTTCACTGTGAATATCTACCTTGTAAATGATAAAGGTTTAGGGATATACCTGTAGCCCTCTTCTGAGGGTTTAAATAATTTTATAGATATGCATAATCATAAAACCTTTATTGGATATTGTATAACAGATACACCCATCTTTGCCTGACCAAATGTGTTAGCAGCTTGCCTGTAGTCAGAGGGCTTTAATTTCCACAGAGCGGAACAGATTTGCCCACTTACCTTTGCTGCAGGTCTGCGGTAACGAATAATTTGGCATCTAACTTTAATCTGATGCCAAGAAAGCACGTTTCATGCTGGGAGCCTTAATCCCTTAATCTCCTCTCAGGCACATTAAAGTCAAAGGCATTCTTGGGCTGTGGTGTTGTATGTCACAGACAGCATCGGTATAGCATGGATTTATTCTTCAGAGTTAAGAGTATATCTTAGTTGTACAACATCATAGTGCGGTCCTCAGAGCTTAGACACGTAGGGGACAGAAACTCCTACTCCACAAAACAGAGTTTCTGGAAATGACAAACCAAGTCTGCTGAAAAACCTTGAGGCAAGCAGGAGGGTGACCCTTTTGTATGCTGTGTATTGTAGCTTGAAACCAAATTAGAGTTCAGAAAGCCTCCTGCCACCTAGTCAAAAACAACACATAGGATTGTTCTGTTGTTTTAAACTGTGCTAGGGTTCTGAGGATTGCAGAGCCTTTTAGCTTACAGGGTTATTGTGTCAGTTTAAGGGAATTTATTTTTACATTTAATTGTACTGTCCTTTATTTTCTAAATATTTTGATGGAATTGTTAAATCCTAACAATTGTACTTTTAAGAAGACTATCCTTTTTGTAGTCTTATTTATGCTGAGATATTTTTAGAATCTGAGAATGTCGTAGGAGTGCTGGGGTTTTTTTTTCTTTACTGTTCTGTTGCTGGTAGGCTAGTAAAACACAGGATTTATGCTGAGTCCCCCCCAAAAATGCAGGGTTCTGCTGCACTTACCTGGATCTAGATTAGCAGAAAAATGGATACTCTTAGGTAGCTGCTGAATTTTTCTAAAACCTGTGAATTTTCCTTCAATTCTCTGCTTAGCTGGATTAGCTAGGTCCACCTGCAGCTAAATCAGCTGTTGATCTCAAAGCCCAAGTCAAATCAGTGTGTGGGTGTGAAATCAGAAGTGGAAGCACAGTGTATCTGTATCCAGCAGAGCTCTTAGAGCTCGAAAGCAAAGAAAGTCAGCCAGTGGATGTGTTTGCCTCTTAAGATCTGTATAAAGTCCTCCACGCGAAGGACTGTGCTGCTACTGGGTTTCTAGAAGATTGGGTTTAATTTTTTGGGAGAATGTAATGTACTGGATTCGCTTGGAGACCTGCCATCGTGACCCTTGGGGAAATGATGGGATATCGATGAAGGGCACCTCTGAGCTTTTTGAGAAATGGAGAACTTAATTACTGTTTTATGACCCCAGGGTGCCTGTTTCATCCTGTGTCCGAGTGATGTTGCTTCCGCTCCACCCCCTTAGTTTTACCATTCCTGGGCATGGGATTATATTTTGTCTGAGGGTTACAGCATGTAAGAAGTTCTTCTGGGTTGTCTGTTCCACTAAGTTTATCTGGATAGCTTGTGTTCCCGTACTCTCCTGCCCACACTTTTGCTTTTGCTGGTTGAAATCATCCGTTTGTCTCCATCTAGGGGAAAATAGAGAAAAAGCCAGAATCAGCTGCTGCTGCACGAAAGTCTGAACCCAATGCGGTCTCTAAAATGGCTACTACTAAAACAACCGTATCAAAAGAGGGTGCCCCAAAACAACCCAATGGGAAAGTGAGTTTATTTCAGACTTTTCTCTGTGGGAGATGAAGGAAAACATTTCCATTTTGAGTCACTTTCCCTTCTCTTCAACTCTTCTGCTGTCTTCTGTCAGTGTCACTGTTCCTTGCACAGACACTCTGCCAATTCTTTCCTGTAAGCCCTGAGATGTTCTCAGTTAAACATGTTCAGAGATCGCTATCGTAGGTATCTTTTTTTCCATGCCTGCTGTAAATGTGTTTTCAGAACAGAGTCCTCCATTTTCACTTTTAGGTAGATAGGCTTACCTTTGAGTCAGAGGTTTCCCTTAAGACCAATCCTTCATACACAGCACCAGTTTGTAACTAGGAAGAGAGCGCTTTAGTTCAGCCCTGCTTGTTTTAAGATTGCAGAATATTAAGGACTTTATCTTCCCTCCAATATTCCCACCCAGTTGTATCAAAACTCTTTGAACTCCATGCGTTAGGCGATCACCATTTGATAGGTTACTCCGAAGCTGTCGTGACATGGTATTTGAGCACGAGTGAATGGGGAGGGAGGTGGGAGTGCCCGCAGTGCTGGTTTAATTCAGATATTGTCAGGCAGAGCCTGCTAATGAATGGATGGGATTTTTACCTCCAGAGAAGTCAGTAAACCACTATACACTTCCATGGCACGAGTACGTTTTCAGAGCTGCTGTTGCACTGAATCCAGTCTTTCTGAACTGGCTAAGGAGCTTTTGGAAACCTGTTAAAGTGAGAATGTTCTGGTGATTCCTTTTGTGCTTCAAATTTGTCACCTCTTTCTAGAAAGTAGGATACAGCTTCTGCCACGTTTTGTGCTGTGTTAAATAACTCCCAGACTAAACACGTGTCGTAACTAACCTTTGTAAACAAGAGCCTGTTACTCTAACTCAGTTACTACCTTTGTGAGTAAAAGCTCTCTCAGCATACTCCTTTTGTATTTTGAAAAAGTCCAAGTCATTTCAGTTTAAAGGAGAAACAATTTAATTAACGTAAGACTTGTCTGATAAAATTTAGCTGAAGGTTTGACAGCCTTCATCAGAAGAATTGTTTCTCAGACCGGGCTTTATTGCCCAGAGGTTTTGAAAGATGTTACCCGGGATTGGAGCCAACCCAGGCAAATGGAAGTAAAGTGCAGATACTGAGTAGTTCATAGCGTTGTTGGAAGCGGTGGCCCCATGGCTCCGATCCGTGGAGGAACGAGGCAGCTGAACTGGCTCTCCCTGCTCTGGGGAGGCTCTCACCAGAGAGTTCCTGGGAAGCCTCACGGGGGACATAGATGAACCCAGCCCCTCTGGCAGGCAGGCGCCCGCCCGGCAATGCTAACCCGTAGAGTATATGGAGAAGCGGTCTTCACGGTAGCGCTTACACTCTCGCACTAACACTGTGCAGCCTTTTGTTTCGTTCGCTTTTTTCTCACTCTCCTCCTCAGTTGCTTTCACACCTAATACTAAAGTTGGATTGAGTTTAACACAAGTCCTTGTTTATCCACCATGTTAGAGCATCCACTCCAGCCTGCCATATGACAACTCTAACCAGTCCTCTTCCCTTGTGTTGTTTTCCATTCTGTAACATTCCAGGTCCAGATAGTCTCCAAAAAAGCGAACTACAGCCATGTTCAGTCCAAGTGTGGTTCCAAGGACAATATTAAGCATGTCCCTGGAGGTGGGAATGTAAGTATGGGCTCTGGGCAAGCTGTCTTTCTACTAACTCCTTCTCTTGTACTATGTTTTTATATGTCAGTCTTAAGAATTCTCTGTTTCAGGCAGAAAGGTGTGGCAGAGTTTCAGGGCTTCTGGAAATAATGNCCCCATGGGATGCTAGGTTGAATGTGTGTGTTTCGTTTCACAGTACTACAAATACACCTGACCTATTTCTCACATGATTTACATGGTATTCACGACCAAACGTAGGATGTGCACATCATTGACCCCAGGAGTTAGCTCGCCGTGAATTCCCTCTGCAGTCAATGGAGGCACCTCATCAGTCCTCTGACCTGTTTTAGATGTCTGATTTTTCAGATGAAATGAATTGTGGCCTGGAAGTGCCTGTTACTTACTGGCTAATAGAGCGAGCCTGAGTCAGAGTAATTTCACTTCTTGTTTCACATCGAGAGAGACTTTGAAAAAGGAGGAGAAGACTCTGGGACTTAATATTTGAGCTGCAATTAATTTCTAAATTTAAAGGCTACTGGTATCTCTGGCAGCAGAGTTGAGCTTATTAAAATAGAAGGCTAATCTTGTAATGTCTGTGTGCTTGTTTTGGAGTATTATATCCTGAAAGTGTCTGGCAAAAAAACCCTAGGTTAACTATCCAGATACGAAAGCTTTTGAAAACATGACTATAGTTTGGCAGCCTTGTTTCCTTGTGCGCAAATCTGTACTACCTTAACAAATCCATGCTAGGCTGTTTGTATTGGGGATAGTTTGCAGAAGTACAAAGACTGGATGGTTTCAAAAAGGCACTGAAGTACTTAAGTCTAAGGAGGTTTTTTCCACTGGTGTTTAAATATGCCGGGTTCCTGAGGAGTGATGTCCAGCTATCGCATCTTGTGATGCTTTCTCTGTGCCCAGTGCCTGAGAGCCAGCATCAATGAAACTCCCTGCAAGTATTCAATTTCTGGGACCAGGCTTACTGTTGCTATGTAGTCAGTGTGTTCTGTTTGATGTCTGGTTCAGTGGATACAAATGCTGCATAGGACCTGACTGCCACGCTGTGCAAAGTGCCGTGGCCACTTTCCCTGGGAAATACACGTGTATTTGTCTAGCTGGCTGTACCTTTACTCTACATGACCAATTCTTCCTTAAATCTTTACAAGAGGCAACCAAGTCTGGGTTCTTAACAAGCTTGTTCCCTACAGGTTGGTTGCCAAGGTGGTAGGAGACAGATGTTGAAGTCATACATGCAGCGTTCGCTTAACTAAGCTTGACTTCCTATTAAGAGTCACTGGACACGCGGCTCTGCTGCCCTCCTTGCCTTCCAGTTTGTGGATTCTCACCAGTGGTGGGACTTGCCATTCTTATTTGATATTTCTGTGACTTACCCAATATTTACAGGAGTGTATACATGTGTGTATGGAGCTTCCCGTAGAAATGCTCATGCAGGAGAACTCTCTGCACCACAGAAAGAAAAGCTGATGTTGAAACCATTGTGTCAATTAAGCGCCCTCATGCTATTTTTTTAGCTATGCACATTTCTGTTCCTACTGCATATTTCATCTGGTTTTGTCACCCAAGTCTGGAACAGACTGTTTATACATAATCAGTGTTTGTGGCAGAAGTCCCTTTGGCTATACTGTTAAGGAGCAGCTGTTGTAACTTAACTGTTCGTGCACTCAAAGGAGCTGTATTTTATAAGCCACTTCAATTTTGCCACTCTGACCTTGTATAGCCTTTTAGTGGACAACGAGACTCACACGTACTTTTCCTTTTTTTGAGGCCAACAGAAATGTGATTTAAATGTGGGGGATATTTTTCTTGCTTGATTAACTACATTAGTGAACTATCCTTTCTTCTAATGAATCACCAAACCTGTCCTTTCCTCTTTACTGTCCTGTCCTGGGGACATTCCCAACTCTAGGGGACAAGTGTGTGCCTGCTTTCTTTTTTTCTTCTTCCACACTCTCCTTTTACCGCTGAAGTTTACCTTCTTGCTCAACTACTTAAGCTTTTTGCTTTGAGAATAAAGTGCTTATTATTTCCAGGTTCCAAATGCCCCCAAACCAGCTTCAGGCAGTCGTTCCCAGCCATCCAACGCCCCCAAACCCAACACAGGCAGTACCAATGTGAGTAGACAAGATGCAGTGGCCAGTCTGGCTTCCTATAAAGGCATTTCCCTTTATCCATTTTTATATCTGCTCCCTCCCTTTGGGGCACTGTAATATTAGTGTCCTCTTCCAAGATGTTTTCTTGTTCAGATAGTTACGATGATCACTTCTGATAGAAGACTTCCGGATGTTTAATTCCTGAACCACACTGCTGATGGGCATGTCTAGAAAGTCCACTGTTCTAGCCTGTGGCTTCAGTTAAAGCTTTTAGGAATCCTGTGGACAAAAGCTGTGGTTAGTAGCAAATTATGATTCAGCTTTAGGGTTGCTCTGGTAGAAGTGATGGACATCCTACCTAAGTGAAGTGGTTCTTAGCTAGTACACTCTGTTTGGGTACCTGTTTTGCCTTCTGAACAAGGAGATAATTTTTTCTCCCCTCCAAGATAACCAAGCAGACATGTTCAAAAGCAGTAGATGTTGTTCCTACTCATGTTATATTTGCCATAAATATCTTGAAACAAACACAGTTAGGTTGCCTGGATAAAAGCTTTTGTTGTGCTTTAGTATTTTCCCCCTCTCTTTTTAAAGAAAGCAACAGTAAAGAGGTAGATTTTAGAAAGTGTAGGTAGTGCACATGTTGTTGAAGATTTAACAAGGTGATTTGGAATGTACTTGTGTTTCTCTACCCTTTGGCTTGACCTGCTTAGGTGGATTGGGAAATGGTCAGAGAGAGAAAATCTAAAAAGAGGTGAGGATCACATTTCCCATCCGAGCCTCTGTATCAAGCTTTCAGATCTAAAGTTAATTTCTGGCACCAGGGTCTGAGTATTTGGTTCTATAAATGCAAGCCCAAGTCTTTAAACGTGTCTCCCACTGCAAACTCAAAACAACTAACATTAGAAATCTTGTAAGAAATACACTTCCACTTAGGTATAATTGTTTGGATCCCCAGGTGAAATGATGAGGAGTCATAACTGGGTATGATTACCCTAGCTGATAACAAACATTTTTGTTTTTAAATGCATTATGTGAAGTAAATTTAGTTTTATTCCCGTTCCAAGCAAACAAGTACTCATTATAAAAGCTGTAGTAACTTTACTAGCAACCCCCAAGAAAATCAAATTCAGTAGCCGTGATCTCACCTTTTCAGAGTGTCTGGTGTCACTGACTCAGGGTACATGAACATGGAACAGCGTAGCAGGAGGCTGAACTGTGCTGTTCTGCTAATTCTGAGCAAACAAGACATCAGGGCTTTGACTCATCCCGCTTCACAAGTACTAGGAGGATTCATGCTTCCTGAGAAAGATGCGTTGCCAATTATCATGATAATTCTCAATAGGCTTTTAGAGTAGCTTGTAAGTGAATGAATTCTTGTCACATTCAAAAAGAAAGACTTTCATTTTCTCTGTGAGATGATCTGTAGCAGAACTTTCCATGCACGTAGGTGCCAGCTGGTGGTTGCTGACATGATTTGGAGAGGTGATCCTCTTAACATTCCTACCAAAAAGCCCCAGACTTTTCCCATGGAAAGTTACATCAACTTAGTAGGGGGTTAGACCAGATGACCAGAAGTTCTTCAGGTATAAATTATCCTGTTTGTATGAAATGAAAGATCTCCAGGTAGTTAGACAAGAAGTTCATTCTGGAATAGAGGAATTTTTCATCCACCTGAAGTTGCAGGAGAAATTTTAAAGATGTCCGAAATGGGGCTCTGTACAATGCACTTGGTCCAAACGTTGGAGGTGAAATATTTTTTGAGCAAAAAGACGTAAAACCTGTGACACTTTGACTCCGCCTTTGTCCCACCCCAGAGAAGACACTTCTGCCCAAATTCAAACTGATGTCCACAAACACCGTGACTTGGAAGAAGGTCATTTACTGAGTCATAAATATCTCATGATTTCATGACTGCATCACTGAAGATTTTTTCATTGAAGGTTTTGAATGCCAGTATCAAGTCACTGGTAGAATGAGGTTAAAGGAAGTAATACTGGGAAATAGCTTCCCCACTCCCAGTATTTTGCTTTGAGAAGAATAGATTCTTCGGGTAGTTTGTTCCATCTGGGCACGACGATCCTTCCTGGTGTCCTGTTCCCAGCAGGGAGGAAAGACCACTGCGAGGAGGCTGCGAACAAAGCCTGACAGTTAGACACGGGTCAGTCCGCACATCGAAGATGGTAGAAAAAGTTGGAGCTGGTGGCATGTCTCTCTAGCCCCACAGCAAGAGAGTGGCTGAGTAGAACCGTGAGATGACAGCTGTCCTGGTGACTGTCTGGAGCTGCCCAGGCAGCGGCCTGTGTCTTCAGAGGCAGAGCCAGGGCTGGGCAGAAACAGTCTGGGGAACATGGCAATGGGATTGGCTTTTTTTGGTCCCTCTCCCAAGCGCTCTTGTATTCCATGGATGTGCCATGAACTCAAGACTCCTGTTTCTGGTTACTGTCCATCTGTTCGTTTTATCTGCTCTCAATTTCTGTCTGCTCACATTAACCGCTTCTGGCTGCTGCAGGCCTTTAAATAACGCTAAAGCCGACTATAGCATTTGGCACACAGTGGCTGGGAAATCAATGTGAAAATAGAATACAGTGGAAGAGGGGTGCAGGTGAATTAAGTGTGACCTGACGTTTGAGATGGTGTATTGGCCTTCAGAGTCACAGGAAATGTTTCTCTGTGTTGAGTTGTTTCTTTTTGTCTCTTTAGGTGCAGATCCAGAACAAGAAAGTTGACCTTTCCAAAGTGTCCTCGAAGTGTGGCTCTAAAGCAAATATCAAGCATAAGCCAGGTAGAAATTTTACCATTTCCTCATGATTTGTCTGTAGATATTACACATCACCTAAGTACAGTCCTGGATTGCAACTGAAACAGTTTAAGGGGTTTGTTGCTTTCAGGGAGTATTTCTGGAAGTCCTGTCTAGCTTCCTTAGCAATTCCTGGTGGTTTCATGAGCAGAGAAGTGAATTAGGAGATGTGGGATTTAATTTTGCCTGTGAAGATAGTCTACTGCTTTGACTCAGTTGTCTTTTTCCTCCCTATTTGGGGGGAACAAAAAAAAAAGTGGATACTTACCATGACCATTCCAGGAGTCTGGAAGCTTCATCCATGCTTACCGAGGGTTTTAGGGCGCTCTGAACATCTGTGCGCTGTGGAAGGATAAAGTAACTTCCCTCCGGTTCTTCAAAGCAGATACAAGGGTCTTTTTAGCCTTCAGCAATTACTCTGTGTGAATTCCTGCGAATCTCGGGTTTCCTAACCAAGCAATGACCAGCCCGCTGCTCAGCTGGAGCACAGGCAAGTCTCGAGTTCAAGGTACTGTGGCTGTAGGCAGATAGTTTGAACTGTACCTTTGTAGCGTCCTAAAGTATGGTCAGTTCACTGACCTTTGCTGGTTTGTCTGTATCTGAGGACAGTTATCTGCACAGGAAAACTCCTGGCAGTCAAAGATCCGTGCACGAGGGACAAAGTTCACTGACCAAAGCTGCAAACAAATACTACAAGCTTGTCTTTGTCCTTGCTCCTGGGAGTTTCCTGCACCCTTTCTGCCAGCCTGTTAGGCTGAAAGCAGTTCAACCTTATACACCGAGCACCACGGTTCAATGCCTCAAAATGCGCTCCTGCTTTGAGAACGTGGTGCCACAAACACGACCTCTGTTTATTCAGTGCTCTGTAATAACAAGCTGCGTGCAACAATAACTGCTCTTGTCCAGGGCCGATTAAAACAGAATAATCCATCCATCTGTTGTCAGATGTTTTAACTGATTTTGTTAGACCGAATCAGTTAGCTTCCATCATTGGCCATGCCAAGCTTCCAGAATGCTGAGGACTGAGCATTTGATGATGTTGCTGGGAAGCAAAGTTGTGCTTAGCAATACTTAAATAGTTTTTTTGAGAAACCTGCTGGAATATGGACTGCACGTATAGTCTTATATAGTAATGGGAACTGCAGTATTCTAAATCTAGGAGAATCTTGGTGGAAACGTACAGTTGTTTTTCTGACCTTCAGGTTCTTCTGAACCTGGTGTCCATCCAGTTCCCATGCTTGGCTTCTCCCTGCCTGCACGACTGCCTCCTGAGTAGTTCAAGCAGTGGCATGTGGGTCCGTGTGTCGGGGAGGGAGCTGTCGGTCCAGGCAGTCAAACAACTGCCAGCGATGGAGTAGGAGTGGGAACAGGTAACGAGCAAAGGCAGGCAGTTACCGAAAAGGAGCAGAATGTATCCCGGCACCGACAGCTATGCAGATGGGCTGAGCTGGCAGAGACCTTGGCAAGGGACGCAGATAGGAGTGGGCAGCTGGTGTTAGCCTTCAAAAACACACCGGCGTGGGATCGGGTGGAAGTGGCATTTCACACCTCTGCCAGGGGAGCCAGATTCACGAGCAGATCTAGTGAGGCAGTCGGCACGGGGATATCTTCCAGCCTGTCTGGCCGTGTGGAGTTCCCCACCTGAGGGCACCTCCAGGGCTTTGCCGTGCAGCCCTGCTTGCTTTGCGGTGTTGCTTGGCCTGCACGAGGTGCAGATCACCAACTTTGGTCCTGTTCTTTTTTAAACTGAACCTGAACTGGAAAGAGATGCTGGATGTATTACTTGGTCCTGTCCCACCTCCAGAGTACATTGCGTCCCCGGTGGTTCCTCAGTGGGGGCTGGGAAGGGGACAGAACTCGGGTGGGACTGTTCTGGAGGCATTAATAAACTGAATCCTACACCATCTTGTTCTAGGGGGAGGAGATGTCAAAATTGAGAACCAGAAGCTGAACTTCAAGGAGAAGGCCCAAGCCAAAGTGGGTTCTCTGGACAATGTGGGACACTTGCCAGCAGGAGGAACCGTGAAGGTGGGTGCAGCAAGCTCTGGCCCATCAGGGTAGGGTTTAAATTTGGTTGTTCTCCTTGTCCTGCTGTTGATGTAGTGCAGTTTCTCCACCCCCAGCCTTTTATAGCCATCTTTTATAGGCTCTGTTGTGAACCCCAGGAGTAGGTATGAGTTGAAAAGGAGAGTGAGCTATGAACCACCTCAGTGGCCTGCCTGAATGGGCTCCCTGCTAGGTGTTACTCAGAGGGCTTGTACTGCCCAATTGCATCCTTCCTCTAGGAATCTGAGAGCAGGGATCACTCTGTAAGCTGTAAGCCCATCAGAGAAGCTGCCTGTGGCCCTTTTCCCCTTTCCCCTCTGGTAAAGCTGGTGAGATCGAAGTGCTTTGTGCTGGGAGATAGCACCTTGCAGGTCTCGGGAGCACTTTTCAGCCCATAACCTGTACTGCAGCCAAGCCCAAAGGCCCTTTCTGCGAGGATAAGAAAAGATTGTTGCGCTCTCGTTGCTGTGATTCAGCGCTTCTCCCCATGAGAACATAAACTGGCCCCAGCCTCAGCTCTGCAAATTGCAGGTCTTGCTACAGCAACGCGACATCTGTGCTTAGGGGAGGGAAATTACCCCCGCTTGAGTGACCGAGTGATGGATGTGTGGGCTTGAGCTATCACGCCACATAATGATTAGAGCAGTGCCGGGGATTATGTTTAGGTAGCCACTAGTGCTGGGGCTTTTATGTGAAACACCGCTGCTTCTGAATTGGCTGGTAGTGCTGGAAGCGGAGAAAACAATCCTGTGCTCCGGCATCAGAACTGTTAAAATACGACTTAGTCTTTGCCCCCAGCAGGATAGACAGACGGAGGAGAAGAAACCCCTTCTAAACACCGAGTTCCCTTGGTTGTCCCAGCATTGTTTTGTTTGAGCACTTTTGTGTTGTGGAAGGGTTTAGAGTTCAGCCAGCTTGAGCTATTGTGTTAAATGCTGTGTGAATTTGAAAGAAAGAATCCCTGTCCTAAAGAGCAGATCACGCAGCAGAATTCACAAGTATATTTAGTATGTGCTTAATCATCCCCATTAAAACAAGGCAAGAGGTGACTGCCGGAATATTTGCTGGGGACGCATCAGGACTGTCCTACCTCCAGTCCTTTATGGAAACTTCAGCCTGGCAAATCGGAGCTCGGTGAAAAGCTGAAAGGAACTAAAGAAGCTGCTGGTGTGTTGGTAGGGATAGGGAGCTTTCTGTAACGGTGCCTGGCTCTTCCAGTTTACTGGAGCGTCTAGTCCATATACCAGTGCTATTTGCTGGTAACTAGGGTTTTCATTAAAGTTCTAAAATCTTACCTGTTCAGAATTAGTCTGATTTAGTATTTTTTCCCCCATCTCCGTGGGTGCAAAGAGCCTCTGTCGATGACGCTCTCATCCAGTATTTTTCCGGGCTCTAACATTCGGCCTTGCAATACAGAGACCAAATCAGTTCCCTGTTGCATCCCACAGATCTCAGGCAGCGCTGTCATCAGAGCAGGGGCAGGCGGCGCTTAGGGGCTGACACCCACATGCGAGAGGGCTGGCCGCTCTCGCTCAGCTACCCCCCGCGGCCCTCACGGAGGCGCGGGGATCATCCAGGGCCCCGTAGCTCCTGCAGAAGCACCTAGGTATCAGTGTTGCTCTCAGTTCATGGATGGGAACTTGGACCCCAGAAGGAAGGCCAGGTGGCTTTGCTGCTTGTTGAGTAAGCAGGTCCAGAGCCAGCACGTGGCTGTCTCGTGTTGCTACCTGGGCGGCAGGGAGAGGGGCCCTGACTTAGTCTTGAGAAGAGTGCAGCAGCCTTATTCCTTGCGGATGAGACTTCGTGGGGCAAGGGCACAGGGTCAGAGCAGAGCTGCTTTGGACTGGAGGGTGCCACCCACTCCCCGTACTCCTCCCTACGGGACGTGGCAGCAAGGGGATATCCTGGCTGGATGGGTTGTCCCTTCCTGGAGCTGGGCTGGTCCAATGTGGCATCTTCTCTGCCTGCGCCGTGCCCTGGAGCATTGGTGGTGTCTGAATGCCTTTCCAAGCAACTCTGCAGTACTCTAAGCAGGCTCCCGCCAGCATATTAGTCTCCTCCTCTCTAACGAACGGCAGTAGGACTTCGCTCTTCTCCAAGGCTAGCAGAAGTTGGTGACTCCAGGTGGGATGACCAGCTATGGTAGGAGAGCAGACCAGAACGGGGGTCTTCTCTAAAGACTGCACTCTCAGTTCATAGTCCAGCAGCAAGTGAGGATGAGGTCCTTGGTGCAAACTTGGCCTTCCTGTTTTGGGATCCGCTGTGTATTGTTTGGGTCTGGTATATAAATGTGTCCCCAAATAACGGGGGCTGCTTCACTGCAAGGTACCCAAACCACCTGCTCGCTTTTGACCCCGTAGCGCTCTGCTTTAGTCCCGTCGAGGTGCCTTGGTTGTCCTCTGTCACCAGGGCATTACAGGCATGTGTCTGGGGAGAGGGTGCTGAGCTCCGGACCCTGTGGTCGGGCCCACGGTGCCCGCGTTCGGACGAGCTGGCAGGGAGCGGCGCGGGGCCGATGGCTCTGTGGGGGACCGATGTGCTGCAAGAAGCTGGAGAGCTGGTCAGGACGGCGGCTTCCCGGGGAGCGGAGGGGCTGCTTCCCGCTTCCAAACACCCCCTCGTCCCTGCGTGTGTCTCGGCAGCTGGGGAGGGCGGAGGGGTCTCCGGGATCCTGCACTTCACCCCACCCCCCCATCTTCTATTGACTCGTCCCTGTCGTCCTCCCCACCCCGTTGTCTCATTGTAGGCTGAGGGGAGCGTGGAGCCAGGGCAGCTCCCGCCAGCCCCTCAGAACGGAGAGGTGACAGCGGCCCAGGCAGGCAGTGAGATGCGGGAGAATGGCGTAGGGCCGGCAGTGCCCACTGCCCTGAGCGGTGGTGACCAAAGGGAAATTCAGAGCTTCGAGACTCAGATACAAGAAACAAGTAAGTGCCTGCGCCTTCTCTCTACGCACTCTGCCGGGTGGGGTGGGGAGAGCACTGCAGCAGGGCAGAGCAGCCGCCCCCGGGCACTGGTCACACCGCTGTAATCTGAACGTTGAACTGTTTGTATCGATGTCTGTAGGGTTTTTCTGCCTTTTTTTAATTCAGAAAATTGCCTTTTATTTTCCAGGCATCTAATGATGACATTGTGGTATCGTCTTCCATTCCCCTCCTGTCCCTTCTCTCCTCCTCCTCTTTCCTCCTCCTGCCCTTCCCCTTCTCACCTGCCCTTGTGTCGCTGCAGATTGAATCTCACAAGCTGACGTTCCGTGAGAAGGCCAAGGCTCGAACAGACCACGGAGCGGAAATCGTCGTCTCCAAACCCCCCAACCTTTCCAGCAGCACTTCCCCCTGGCGTAGCACATCCGTCAGCGAGAGCCTGGGCTCAGTCGCCTCCTTGTCACCGCTGCAACAGCCAGCTCCCCTTGCGGCGCTTTCTCAGCAAGGCTTGTGACCCCTCCCAGCCCCATCTCCCACGTGCTCCCCAGAGTAACGCAGCTTGGCTCTCTTAACCCGGCGTCTGGCTTTAGATGGGAAGGGGACAGCATTTAGCAGGGCTAGCGTCCCTTTCGGCCGCGCTGACTCCTCGAAGCGTCCTGGAGGCTCGCCCCCGCCCGAGCGCGCCGGGCTCTGCTGGGCCCTTCTTGGCCAGAAAGGGCTTCCTTCCCTCTCCGCGCCTCGTCCCTTTTGCTTTTAGGGGGATACTAGAGTGAGCGTTAGTGTCGTGTCGGGGACGGGCATCTAGTGACTTCCAGGCTGTGTCTCGCCGTCCCGAGCAGCGGGGAGACGCGCACCGAGCCTGGGCGGCGGGTGGCTGGCTGGGAGCACGCCGACGCTGCTGGTGGCTGAAGCCAGGCCAGAGTTGATAGGGATAAGCTGTGATCTTTCTTTCGGTCTTTTTTTAAAAAAAAACCCAACCTTTTCCTCCTTGCTGCTTCAGTTTCTGCTGACCCCGTTTGATGATGATATATATTATACACACACGTTAGGCTGTTTTAACTGTTGACTTTAACCTTTTATTCTTTGTGACGATGTGTTGATGATTTATTGTGCTACAAACCCATGCTAAGTTTCCTTTTCTCTTTCCTTCTTTTCCTAACCGTAGGAGAGTAGAGACATTAACCGCTGCTGCAGTGCTGGCTTCTTACTGACATATCCAGCAATTGTAACTTTTTTGTTGTTGTTTTGGGTTTGTTTTTTTTTTTTTTTAATATTTTAAAACGATGGAGCAAATTCATGGGATTAAGCCATGTCTGAAATGAAAGGCACAAGAATGTGTTAAAGGAAAACTTGCTGTAACAGATCAGATGAAGCCTGTGTTGACTGCAACGAGACGCGTTGAATCGATGCTCATAAAACCTCCTGCAGGGCCAAACCGCCAGCCCTGGAGGATGCCTAGGACCTTCTGCGCACTAGCAAGGCAAAGACGGTTTATTTATTAACTTGCACAGCCAAAGCCCTGGGATTTTACCTTTTTTTCGGCCAGGGCCTGAGGTCTGGAGGAAAGGCAGGAGGCTGCTTTCGCGGTGGAGTTGCAGGTTAACGCAGGCCGTGAGTTCCGAGGCAAAAGCAGGTCTGTGGTGTGCGTGTGTGTTGTTTTAAGAGAGGCTGATGTATGGGTAACCGTAGCGTCAGGCTGAGCGAGTCTGGTGGGAGGCCGAGGTGGGGAAGGAGGGGAAGGCCGCCTCTCACCCCGGGCGTGAGGCAGGGGTAGCAGAAGGTCTGTGGAGGGCTGGGAGGGAGGCAGGGCCCTTGGCTGGGGCAGGGGAGGCAGGTTTCTAACGCCAGGGAGTTGCAGCTCTGACTAGGAAGGAGATTGACCTACTCTTTGAGGTGTGAGCTCCTCGTTTCTTGTTGCAAATGACACTAAAGAAATTAAATGTAAATAAATGGAAAAAAAAAAAAAGGCGGAATAACAAAACACTGGGATCAAAGTGAACTGAACCAGGCCTGTGCTAAGGGGGGGCTGTTCAAGGAGGGGACAGAGGGAAGCCTGCAGCTTCTCATGCTTGTGGGAATATTTCTTTGGGAAGCCGACAATGACACGATAACCCGGAATCTGTATTTACACACAAAGATTCTTATTGCACTTGTATTTTTTATATTAAAGTTTGCATGATTTCTAATAAAATGGCATTAAAATGTACTAGTTTGCATCAAAGTCGTCTGCTAGTTTCATAAGTGCTTTTTCCTCTGAATACAAATTTAAATAAGCAATGCAGATTTGC
>VYZV01000952.1:53151-80115 GCA_013401275.1 Pandion haliaetus | reverse complement strand
CCGCGAGCCCAGCAACCCCCCCGCCCCCGGCCCCCGCCGCTGGAGTTGGCCCCCAGCCCTCCCCAGCCCCCCCCCCGTCCTTGTGCTTTTCACCCACAGCCGCTGGAGCCGCGGGGCTCCCGCACACCCCCGCTACCGTACATCAGCTCAGATGGCAGAGGCCGCAGCTCCGTTTAATTAAAGCCCATGACAAGTAAATTAAATCATAGTAGAGAACAACCAGGAGGACCAAACGGCGGCCCCCGGCCCGAGCGCGGGGCGGACGCTGCGGGGGCAGGAACCCCTTTGCCATCGCTCCCCTGTGCAGAAACGGCCTCGCACCCGCGCTCGGCTGCCGCGTTTCTGCCGCTTCCACGAGCCAGCGGAGCGCGCCCCGGCTGGCGCGGCCAAACCTCGCCTCGATTTCAGATACAAAGAGCGTAAGAAACGGTGAATAAAAACAAATGATCCCAGGCCCTGCGACTGCCTTTCGCTCAGCTGCTGGGGAAAGTGGCAGCCGCCCCTCCCTCCAGCACCATTCGCAGCGCCGCAACGCTTCCAGCCCGTGAGGGCACAACCCTTTAGCTGCAGCCCACCGCCTCCAAACCGAGCGTGAAGTACCTGTTCCTCTCCGGCACTGTCCAGGCCGAGGGCTCACATGCGTTACAAACAATTATCGAAGCCTCACAACAGCCCTGTGAGGTAGGTCACTGTCTTCATTTGACAGGGAATCCAAGGCAAGGCTGGGATTAAACTCCACATTTCTCATTTAATGCTGTGCCTGTCACAATCCTCCTTCCACAGAAATATGGTCCCTGCTCACAGAAAACAAAGAATTTTGTGCCTATGCTCCTGGCTTCCCGCAGGAGAAAGCGCTCACAGGCAGACTGGCATCTACAATCACATCCTGTGTTGCCCAAGTTACAGGGATCCGGCCTCCTCGATGTAGGGAGAACAAGAAATTAAAAATAATTAAAAAAAAAGAAATAACAACGCAAGAGGACAAGAAGTACAGGCAGATCAGGAACGACAAGTCACATCTCACACTCATAACGCCACGACTGCGCTCGCGCTGTGGGGTGGCAGGGCCCCGCTGTGAGGCTCGGAGATCCCGCGTGGAATGTCACATCCCTCTTCCGGCGCCTTCGGGGCTTCGTCCCCTCCGACATCCTCGGGACAGAGCGAAGACAACGATCACCACCCTGCACGAGAGCTGCTGGATCCACGCTCTGCCCGGCCCCGGCCCCCGGAGCAGGCACAGCCGCAAAGCCAAGACATCCGTCCTCCTCTTGAGCCGGGAGTAGCTCTCGCACCAGAGCTGCTCCAGCCCGGCCCTGTGGGGATGGGGCAGAGGAGGGCCCGCAGCCGCCGCGTCCTTGCTTTCCAGTTCAGGGACCGACGCCGTTAAGAGCGGAGGAGGCGGGCGACCACGAAGCTCGCGTCAGGGTCCATCGGCACGCTCAGTCCATTCCAGGCGGTACTGCGCTGGTTCTTCCTACGTGGTGACCATGCACGGAGCCGACAGCAGGAGATTCAGACAACATTAATCTTCTAGGATGGAGAGAGATGACTTCACAAGGGATAAATAGAACTTTATTTAAATAAACATTTGTGAACATCTTTATACAAATTACAAGTCCCCACACAATCCTCGAGCTCTGCCTAAGCGCCAAAGCTGCCAGGAGGGCCTTTGAGCAGATCCACCAGGATGTCGAGCAGCTGGCTGTGCTGGTGGTGCAGGTCCCCAGGGATGGCTGCCATCTCATAGCACAGGCACGTCTCCACCATCTTGGAGAGCGACACACGGAAGTCGCGCAGGAGGCGGATGGTGTAGGAGTCTCCCTCCAGCACCAGGAGATCACTGTCTGTCAGGGAGACTGTTGCTCGCCAGCCATCATCTTGGTGGGAAGAAGAGAGGAGGTGAGAAGCAGGAATGGGGCTGACCTGTGCCAGCCCGCACTGGCCACTTGGCCCCCTCCACCACCGTTACCGGGGGCAGCGTGAGTCCTCCCCACGCTCGTTTTAGCCCAGAGTCCGGGGACTCAACCGGGTCACACGATTCCCACCAGAGCCAGGCAGCACTCTGACCCATTGCACTGGGATCCTCCCACTGTTTCCCACAGGAGGCGACTGATCGCACAGCCCGTCTGAGCTGGAGGGCTGGAGACCAACTGCAGCACTGCCAGAAACCCACGGGCTAAAGCAACACATCCACGGGGAGAAGGGCTCGCTCCTCCCCACACACCGGCCCAACTCCTCATTCCCCAGGGATGAGCCTCCAGGCACAAGCCTGCTCGCTCAGCCTGCCCGTGGCTTGGTTTCCTTGTCTCCCTGGAGAGCTACGGCCGAGGACAGCTCACAAATCATCGCCTTTGTGGACCCATTACAGCAACACCCAGTCCAAAGCAAGAGGCTTAGGAAGCAGGGGAAGACAGCTGGCCAGGGGAAGAAGCAGAGCCGATAGCAGAGATCGGGGTAGCCACCGTGCAGCCCCCCAGACCGTGGTACAGCTGTAGGAGCTGGGGCGTCAGGCACGGCAGGAGGAGCCTGCAGCGGCACAGGAGGACGTGCAGGTGGACGCATCAGCCCCGCCGCCGCTGCGGTACTCACCTCGGACATGGATATCCGTGTCGGTCATGAGCAGCACAGCGAGCGGGTGGACCTGGGAGGAGTCCCGCACAAACACCCCACCGTTGGACTTCACCGCCATGAAGTATGTTAGCCAGCGGCTGTACAGCTTGGATGCCTCCCTGCACAGGGGAACAGCTTCGTCAACCACGGGCAGAGACGTGTCGTACTCCGGTACTGGCACCCGTGTCGGAGGCAGTGCTGGGGTCCTCAGCACAGCCAGGTGGTGCTGTGTAGTGCGTGGTGTGGGGTCCCCACCCTCCCACGGTCACAGACGTACACAGGTCACCCACCTGTTGATTGTTGACTTGTGGAGCAGAACGGTGCCAGCCTTTGTCCGATACGCATAGCTGTTGGGTTTGAACTTCCCTTGACGGGTCACTTTGCCTTGTCTCACCTGAAAGGGGAGGAGCATCTCAAACACCTGCACAACAAGCAGGCACGGCCTGCGAGCAGCCAGCCCGGCTTTCCCCGCAACCGTCTCTCCTGAATGTGTAGAGGCGAGTATGTTCCTCCACTCGCAGCAGCTCCGCCGTGTTAGCAGAGTACGTACACGGGGTGACCAGACCTGGCAGTCACCGAACGCTGTGCAAGGGGCGGCAAACAAGAGGAGGCAGAGACGCCACCTCGATGGCTCCCAGACCAAGCTACAGGAACCCAAGCACGGAGCCGCGCAGGCTGGGGCAGCCACTCCTCCCGAGGAGGGACCCAGGGACAGCACTGGAGCGCAGACACACGTCCTGCCTAGGACACACGCTCCCAAGATTGCGCAAGCACCTCTGGCACCTCAGTGTTCCTCCATGCTACCCGCAGTGACCAGCAAGCCCAGGAGAGCGATGGCAGAGCGGAGAGCCGGTACCTGGATGAGGTTGGGGTAGAGCCCAGCCATAAGGACCCCCTTGACGAGTTCTTCCTCTTCACTGTACTGGTTACATACAGACGATGGCATGGTACAGTCAGACGGAGACGACACCAGGAAGGCTTCATAGAGGTTCTCAGAGAACTGCTTGACAAGGCCTACAGGGAGGAGACAGTCCTAGGGAGTGAGATTCACCCTCTCCTCCACCCCACTGAATGGAAGAACCTCAGCAGGGCAGCACCAGCTCTGGCCTTGGAGGCTCAGCCTCGGCATTAGGACAGGAGACCTGTCCTGCCTGTGGCCTCTCTGGCACCCAGGGCTACGCCTGCACTCACGAGTGCCAAAGCCAGAACCCGCGCCCAGTCCGGCAGTCACCTGCCCAGTCTACCCCATTTTGGCACCAATCAGCCTTTTCAGGGGACAGAAGGGAGAAGCAGGCCTCCGGGACTCACCATTGATGAAGCGAAGGCTGGGGCCGTACAGGTAATAGTCCTGCAGGTAGTTATCCCTGGCACGACTGTCTCTGCGTCTCAGCACCTCCTCCCAGCCTGCCACAGCTCTGACAAACGCGAGGTGATCGCTCCCGCTCTCCCGGCTCAGAACGGCCTTGGCCTGGAAGACAGACAGATGGGTCAGCCCCTTCCCTGTCTGCTGTCTACCCTCCCCTAGGAGAGGCTCCTCACCTTGTCCACCTCCGCGCGGTTTTGCAGGCTGCTGCTGAAGGGGTCCCGGGTGAGGCAGGAAACGATGACGAGCAGAGGGTGGAGGCAACGGTAGATGGATGCCAAGACAATGGCCTTTGCCAGCCGAGGATCTGTGGAGATCTGGGCAAGGCGTTTGCCCAAAGTGGTGAGGGCTTCTCGCTGGTCCAGCACTCCTGTAACAGAGCCGCCCGCGAGGGCACATCCATCAGCTCCGAGCGGGGGCAAAGCGGTGGCCGGTGGCTTCGGGGAGCTGCCCTTCAGAGAAGCCGCCTACCAGGCTTGCAAGATGTGCTGTAACCTCCAGAAGAGGCACACAGCATAGGTGCCTGCGGTAAGGACCCAGAACCTCCCAGGTCTAGCTGACCTGAGGCCAAAGCAAAGGCTGTAGCAGCCAGATGACAATCAACAAGACCCCGGCTATGAACTCCAGATCACAACTTTCCTTCTTTCTCTGTCATCCCCCTGCCTTTGTTTTAAACCTTGCGAAGTTCTACCCACTTCTTGCGCAAAGCAGTGTGGGAAAGCAAACAGCACCACAACACGTGTGGTTTGGGAAGTCCCTATCAGCTGCCAGCCCTGGCTGGGGACAATCCTGCCCAGTCTGTCCCACAGGATCCTGTGCCAACTCCCACTTCCCATGTTTAGTCAGCAAACATGCTTCCATCACACCCACACCAGGACAGAGCATTAGCTCACCGATCTCCTGCAGCAAGATCACTGCTTCATCCACAGCTTTGATGTCAGGGCTGTCCAGAGCCTTGGACAGAAATTCAACTGCCTGCAACACAGCAGGGGGAAGGGAAAAGAAAAAGAAGAAAAAAAAAAAAGGGCATGTTTCCCATACAGAAGTGTGGGAGAGCCCTCGGGAGCCCACTGCCCTGCCCCAGGCTGCAACACGGTTCCCTCTTTGTTTGCCTACAGGGATATAAGCTCAGCCCTCTCCATTCTTGCAGAGTCTTTTAAACATACTCTGTAATTGAAGCAATCTATACGTTTCCTGGTCTTAACTTCCCTAGATAGCACTGCATTTATTAGGAAAGCAAGAACTAAAGTCATCAGCATCCTGGGTTTTTCCTACTCGTGTTTGCGGTCAAATCACATCTCGAACTGGCACCAGGCAGGCTGCATCCTGCTGGTTCAGCTGGCTGCAGTCTTGCAGGCATGTACTGTGCTTACTGTTTTCTCCGGCATGTGGATCTTGGCCTGAACCACCAGGTTCTCCAGCGGGGTGCGTAGGATCTCTGGAACCTGGTAAGTTGGCATCTTGTCCAGGCGGCTGCGAGGGAAGAGGTGATAGGCAAATCCCGACTGACAGCGGCCAGCACGCCCTCGCCTCTGCACCACATTTGACTTGGACACCCACACCGTTTCCAGGCAGGACACCTAGGAGAAGAAAAATTAGGCATGAACGCTCTCACGGCGCTCTGTCCTATTTAAATGCGGCTTTCCGTCCCGTCCACAGACCCCCAAGACTCCTCACGACTGATCAACCATCCCGCTCAAGGGCAAGGAAAACCTTTCCCGCTCTCCTGCATCTTGCATGCTGGTCTCTAGCAGGCAGCAGCGTGAAGGCCCGAGCCGCTCAGTGCACGGATGAGACCCTGATGCCATCTGCTGGGCACCTGCCTCGGCCCCGCACCACCGCGCTCCCCAGGGCTCATCCTGCTGCCCCGCTGGGAGCTGCCAGCGGGACATGGTCCCCGCCTGCCCCACGCCAGTCCTGCTGCGTGCTAGCACAGGTGCTGCAGGGTTTGCATTGTGAGATGAACTGGGTTAAAGCTGGGCAAACATGAAAGGGTTGTTTTTAAGCTAGAACTGTTCCAAGGTGTGAATTGCCACCTGGCCCTGTAAGATGTTCTAGCAGTGGGAGGGGAAGGGGCAGCAGTATAGAGCCAGAATCCCTTCTTCCAAAGGCAACAGTGGCACAGCTGCCTTCGTGTTGTTAGAAAAGCAGATGCACAAAAGCCTTCCCAGGGCCCAACGCCACCAGAAACATGGCCTGAAAGCAGTGTAAGCCCCCTCCCCTTAAAGCTGACTAACAAGCTACGGCACTGGGGTCAAAACAGCTTCAAACGAGAGCAGTACCTAATAGGTCAGAGCTGCCCTGCTTTGGCTAGAAAGAGGTTTACGATAAAACCAGAGAAAAAGGCAGAAAGCAAATGGAAAAGCTACAGATGGTAGATGATGTAACAGAGAGATGGGAGGGCGTAGGATTGGCCTCGTATTTCTTTGAAGACACCAGACTTTTGCCTGTTCAGCAGAAGTCAATGGGGAGCCTGGCAGGGAGCTTGGTGAAGGCGAACACTCTCTGAATGATGAGTCAAACACTCTGTCCCCAAAGAGGGACACAGTGCCAGTACCCTAGGGGCTAAATGGGAAGCAGCTCTATCACCCCATTAACGGCACCTCGAATGTTCCTCTGAAAATATCTATTGGCCCCAGTACGTCTCAAATGCGCTTAGAGGCAAGAAAGCACCAGTACCTTGGTCTTCAGGTCATAGCGTTCCTCCTTGTGCGTGCCGCTGTCCACCACATGCACAATGTCATTGATGGTGATGGAGGTCTCAGCGATGTTGGTGGCCAGGACGATCTTCCTGACGCCAGGTGGAGGCCGCTGGAAGATGTTTTGCTGGTCCATCATGGGGATGTTGGAGTGCACTAGAAAATAAAACCAGAGTCAGTCCTGCTCTGCTGAGCTGTTTCACAGTACAAGGCCCAGGTGGGCAGAGATTCTCAGCCTTCTTGTACCATCACCTCTCGCTTCCAGAAATGGGGACACCACTTGTAGATGTTCACTGTCAGCAGTTTCCTGCCAGCCAGACCCCAGGGGGAAAAAAAAAAAAAAAAAAAAAAAAGTCTTCCACACATCATTAGGGAAGGCCTCATTTCAGTTGCTTCAACCTATGGCTCAACATCAGTAGGAGCTCTGGTCACCTCCCGTCCCAGAGAGGCTGATGGCACCACCAGCACATCCCTGAGCCCCACACAGAAGTCCCGCTCCCTGCCACAGTCCGGTTCTGCGGCTCCCCCTTTTCAACAGACCTACGGGGCAGGGGAATGGGGTATCCTCATTGTCATTTGGTTTCACTTGGTCAACAAAGGTTATCAGCAAGGGCCTGCAACTCTTCTATACCACATATTTGCCCTATTACAGATCAGCGATGCGGAGAAATTCCCAGCAACTGCACGGAACAGCAGGGGAGCACAAGAACGGGCAGTTTTCACAAAAGAACACCTGCGTTTATTAGCAACTGAGCCGCTCAAAGTTGTGCTCCTGGCTGGCCTTATTTGACACTGAATGGGGAGTGCCATTAAAAAACAAACAAAAAAACCCCAACCAAACCAACCCCCAAAATCTTACAGCCTCGCAGAGTAATACCGGCTTTTGTTATAAATTTCCCTCCTGGGAGAGAGAACGTTAAATTCACTTATCAAAGCTGAGCTACAGAGTACATCTCCATTCCGCAAAACAGGGCTTGAAGATCTTTCCTATGTGGGCTCAGCATGCAGCTACAGCACTGCAGCATTTAGCTGTTTCCTCCTTGCCCGATTCTGAATTGCTGGAGGCAAACAGGAAGCCAGTTTCTTTGATCACATACAGGTTTGGATGGCCTCTGCTAGGAGGAGTTATTCGTGCTTAACGTGCACAATTACACAACAGGTACATACATCAGAGCATACAAGCTTGCTCTGAATCAGACTGCAACAGCTGAAGGGGCCCCTCGAGTCGATTGACCTAGCCGTTCCCCTGAATCCTGGGGACAAAAGGTCTGGTGCTGCCATCTCACCTGGTAGGACGAGGTACCGGCTGTTCTGAGATCCGAGCATCTCTAGCAGGCGCTGCTGCACTCCTTTGATTTCCTGCCAACCAGGGAGGAAGCAGAGGATCCCACCTGAAAAGGAGCAAGAGTTCAGAACAAATGACCTAGAAATCCAAGCACTTTTCCCCAGCTGGAGACACAGAAACTGCTTCTGCTGCACAGGAGGGACACCCGTTGTTTCCCCAAGTCCACAGCAACCTTTAGGCCAAGAAACCCGAAGAAAAGCAGGGCCCTGGTCTGTGATGCCCCCTGCCAACTGACCTCTAAGGAAACCTGCATCATACTTATCGCGAACAATGACAGATACAGCCATTATGGAAAGTCAGACCCAAGGGCACATTTGTCTAGACTTCATACCTGCTATGCCATATCTGCTTCTGTGAGCTCATTAGGGCAAGGTTTTAAAGCCAGAAAGAAACCAGGCTACCTGTAGTTTGAGACCGAATACCTTCTACTAGCTTTGAAACATTTAAAACTCTTGAAGTCATCTGAGAGTCCTGCCTTCTTCACAAAAACATCACCTCCCAGGCAAAGACATTTAACAGGGATGGGTCTCCAATACCGAAAAATAACTGAATTGCGCAGCTCAAGGTTGTAAATGCAGGAGCACAGACAAGTCTTGCCCTTCAGCCCAGGAACAGCTGTATCTCGGGTCACTAAGACTGGGACACTGAGGACTCAGATGTTGTCTTAGCCAAAGACCCAGAATTAGCTCATGCCACACTGCCCGAGACCAGTCGGTATCCAAGGTGGCCTTGCAGAAGTCAGCTCAGCATCATGTTTTCTCTGCAAAGGGTCTGGGCTCTGCAGGGTTTGGTTTTTTTACCCCCGCCAAAGGGAAGAGCAAGGGGGCAGGCAGAACCTACCTGGTTCTCCGTGAGCATCAATCTGGAGTACGAGGTCAGTGATCAGATCAAGATCAAGGACACATTCATCATCTGATTGCTGGATAAAACAGGACACGTGCAGATAAATGAGCAGCTATCTAGCAGACAGCAGAAAGGCACACAGCCTCCCAGAGCATCTTCTGGAGAGAGCAAATGCCTGTACTTGGATGGCCTGCCCAGGACAAGGAGCCAGGAACCTCAGGAGCCTGGTTTTGGCTCCATCTGGAACCTGCTCTGGTCATAACTACTGCCAGTTTCCTCTGCCGTGCAGCAAGAATATACAGTCCCTTTCCCATTCTCCAGACTTGGAGGCCAACAGATCTGTGCACCTCTACTGAACAGCACCTAACAAGTAACAAAAATTAATGTGAAGTTTTTGGGGAAAAAAACTGTGCCATATGCACTTGGGACTTCAAATCCAGCAGGCGCAGAGCAGCTGCCTTTGTATCTCTCAGTAATTTGGACGTACCTATCAGGCCAGCTTAAAAGGCACAGATAAAAATCCCAACCGCAACAGAAACAGGGAGACTGCCCTGAAGGCAATGGGACACCCTCAGCAAGTCTGCTGATGATACAAATATGGGAGAAGTGGCTGATACACCAGATGGCTGCTCAGCCATAGGGAGGGGACCTCTACAGCGGGCTGGACTAGATGATCTCTAGAGGTCCCTTCCAACCTCAACAGTTCTGTGACTCCATGACCCACAACTGAAGAACAACCACAGCAAGGACCACACGTCTGGAGGGTATTTTCCAGAAGAACAGTAAGACTGGTTGCAAAAAGGAGTCATCAGGGAATTCAGTCATGCGGGATGGCAAGCACTTAGGTAACAGACTGCAGTAAGTCATAACCATCCTAGTCTCAGACCAGGCTTGCACAGAGTATGTGAACAATCAAGTCTGCACCTATGTATATACAGACACAAGTACAACGAGCTGTTAACTTACTCAAACATAAACAAGCTTCAGGTTAGAGGGACAAAAAGCAACTTAGACCCAAATCTGAAGTCATCTTCATCCATAATTTAATCAAAATACTCTGGGATCCTAATAAGCTGGCTTTACCTCACAAGGGCTGACGTGGAATTAAAGCTAAACAAACCCTGTCCAACAACCACAGGAAAGAGGGACCAGTTCCAGGCCCAAACTCTCCCCTGCCGATATGCCAGAAGGCAGGGCCTCATCCAAGGGAAACAGCTTAAACACCACGCTGCATACCCACCTTGATCTCATAGTGCCGGTGTCGGTGCCGGCCCAGCTTGGCCAAGATCTCCTCCAGATAGTACTCCTTCACTGGGTACATGAAACCTGGCACCTTGACCACAGGGCAATCCCCAAAGTAATGCGAAAAACGCTGATTGTCTCCTGTGGCGCTCATTAAGACCAGGCGCAGGTCAGGGTTGAGCTTCTGGATGCCTTTCAGCAGGATGAGCAGAAAATCAGTGTTGACGTCTCTCTCGTGGACCTCATCGACCACGACATGGCTGACACCCTCCAGGCTGGGGTTCCCCTGCAGCTTCCGCAGCAGGATGCCCACAGTGCAGAAGAGCAGGGCTCCTCCCCTGGCAGGTGGCTTGCTCTCCAGTCGCACCTGGTAGCCCACATTCTTCCTCATGTTGGGACCCAACTCCTGTGCCACGCGCTGGGCGACCGAGATGGCACTGATCCTCCTTGGCTGGGTGATCACTACGTTGCAGCGGGCACCACGTCCCTCCAGGATGTAGTGTTCCAGCAAGAGCTGAGGGATCCTCGTGGTTTTCCCACAGCCTGTATCCCCTGCTATTACCACTACAGGGTTCTGCTCGATGGCTGATAGGATGGTGTCCTTGTGAGGATCTACCGGCAGTGGGTGGCTCTCCTGCCATGAGGATCCTCTCCTTTTCCAGAGGGCCAGGAGATTCTGGCTAAGGCGCACTTCCTCTGCTTCCAACATGGGTATATATGTCTTCCCTGTGATTGCATCACTTATCGCACCAGATTCCTTGCTCAGGTTCATCATGTCATCAGCAATCCGGGGCCTGGATTCCCTGATGTCCACTGGATACTGGGAGAGATGGAGAAAGTTGGCAGGGACAAAAGGTTAGTACCAGTCCTGAGAAGGACAGAAAGAAACAAGTGCCCGGAACAGATTCAGCCAGACTGGCTTTGCAGTGACCACGAAGCTCTGCCAAAGTCTCCTCAGACTTTAGGTAACTCAGCCACTTTTATCCTGAATTGAGGTTATTCAAAGTGAGAAATAACTTGGGCAGCTCCCTGCATTTTCCTCATTGCATCCCCTATTTTAAGAGCGGTATTAGCACTGATGCCTGAACTGACAGGCACAAAACAGTAACTTAAGCTCTCCAAGTCAGTGGCTACGCTGCGTGCAAGTGATGCAATGGCCCCTCAAAGACAACTTTTGGAAACTATCAAGTTACACCACCACCCTTCTCTCCCTCAGGAAGCCCAGACACGTAACTTGCACAAAACATAAGCATTTAGCTAAGCCAGAAATATTCTGTCTTGGCAAAAGAAAAAACAGAAGTTCCACATCCCACAGGAAGCACTAAAAGGAGCAACAATAGGTCAGGAATACTCTAGAACACAAATCAAAGCATTGGCCCAGATGTTTGCAGGATTAAAAGTTCAGCTATAAATCAGTACTTTTGGATTCAGCCTTATTCAGAGTCACAAAGCCATCCCTTCCACACATGGTGACAGCTCACGTTCGTGTAAGCATGGGAGGCAGAGCAAGTTCCTTCAAGATGCTGCTGTTTTTCTAACTTTTCTAGCCCTTAGTTCAGTCACTTACAGCAGGTCAAGCAGAAGCGGCTGCTGTCTTAGGCACAGTCTCGGCTTTCTAGGACATTCACTACTGCTTCGTTTACTTTACAGTACCTGTAAGACACTGTGAAGGTCGCCCGAGATCTTTACCATTCAGGCCCAAGAGCACTGCATCAGTGCTGCATCAGTGACTTGCCAACTTCCAAATGCAGGCACTATTTTCAATGACTTCAATAAAAGCTACGCACATTTGTACCTGAGCTATGCTCAACCTCATCTTACCTTAGCGCTAACTCCTGCTTTGACAGTGTATGCTCCTAAAGAACCCTGTCTCGGCACTGCTTCAGCTCCCATGGGTGTCTGTTCACCACTAGTCCACCAGGAAGAGGGATCTCCTGGGTGAAAGCACCACCAGGTGCCTAGGGACCTGCACCCACCGCTAACATACAATACTGCGAGACACTCCCAAGGGAAACGTGCAAGTACCAGCACCTGGTCCTTGTAAAGCTACAAGGCACAGCCAGAGTCTAATGGAACCAATGCCTGCACAAGGCAGCACCCATAAGCCTACAAAGGAGGTTATAAGCAAGCCAAAACTGCGCTCCGTAACATCCCAAAAGCCAAATAATGCAGACAAACATCACAGATGCATACAGAGAAGGCCCACTGCCCACAAAGGGTCTCCCTTCCCCAAAGGTCAGCAGAGACTGATCAGTTTTTGTAGCAAACTATCAAGCCATCAATTCCCTCAACATTCTGACATGAAGCTTTCAACCATGTGCAATTCCTGAAGTTAAATGGGATCAGCCAAAGGTGATTCTTGGACAGCTGAGCAAGCCTTACATGATTCAGATAGTTCTCAATCTTGCGCAGAGTTGCTTCAGGGACTTTGATGTGGCAGGGTTTCCTCTGGTTCTCACCAAGCTCCCGGAGTGAAGTCATGTTGTACATAGCATGGCTGAGGGGGTTGTTGTTCTTGTCCACCAACCCAAGGCTCTGCAAAGGAAGAGGCAAACAACACTGTCAGACACAAGACTGCTGCATACGAAGCGCTGGTACACAGAGCACGTGGGTCCTACATGTTTGGACAGGCAAACTCCTTACCCCATATCCCAAATCCATCATCTCCTGCTTTTGCTGCAGCAAGAAACAAGACATGATCCCATCTCAACTCTGGTGTAACGGACACACTGGAGCCAGCTTCTACCTGCCCCAACACAACGCTCACAAGAAGGTCTTAAACAGACCTATCAAAGAAAGAGCAGCCACAATTGTATCTAACAAAACCCTCTTGCAAGAGCTGTTAACTCTCTTGCTATGGTTCTGGTATGTTGTGCCAATTCAATAATAAGTCCTATGCTATTTCTTGGACTTCCCCTCTGCTGACTCTAGAGTCTGCAGAAATTACTGCAGCAATGTGTCTGGATTAATCCACCTACAAGAATGAGAAGATCCTCTGTCCTAGTAGACAGCAGCGAGGTGGCCAAGGAAACAGGCTAACACTTCCAGGGTAATCCCTACACATCACTTTGTGAGGGCTTAAAACAAGCACAACAGCCTTCAAGGGGTCATTACAGATTAGACACTAGAGGAGTACAACAGCAGTTTGGACTAAATCTTAAGGTTCCGAAATACATGTTTATTAAGCCTGAAGTCAAAGATCAGAAAGTTTCAGGCATCACTCCATTAGGCTCAAATACGGTAACTCAGGTGCAAGGAGCCTCTATCCATAGACACGTTAGACATGGGATGGAGGAGCCATGTGCATTTACCTTAAGCTTCTGACAGGCTAGTGCCGCTGCTTTGTTTTCTGCCTCCACCTTGCGACGGCCCTTGGCAGCAAAAGTCATGGGACAGGGCCAGCGGAGCGTGAGCTTGCAGATCTTGGTCTTGGTGCCTACTGTACGGAACTGCATGTATTCCTAAAAGGCATATAAACAACATCAGATTTAGGGAGGTGTTAAGACCCTACATAACTAGGCAGGCATTTTCAAATACATCCCAATATTTCTAAGCAGAGCTTAAATTGGGTTTTCATGTGTTTTTTTTGTTGTGGGGTGTTTGGTTTTTTTTTTTTAAACAGTGCACTAGAACAAGTTTACTGCACTGAATTCTGCTCCCCCAGCTCACAAGGCAATGGATAAGCAGAACTGAGAGCCGACAGCTGTGTGGAGAACATCACTGAAAGTCTATGGGGTGGAGCACAGCTGCTGTTTGCTAAGCACATGAGGTCTGGAAAGGAGGTGGGTGACACATACCAAGGAGGAGGATCACAAGATACTGGCAAGTATTGAGTGGTGGAAAGATTCTGTCAGCACAGAAATTACACATTACTCCGAGTAACACAAACTTGTGTTTGTTGCAGATATAGGGGGAAATGCACACCTATCACCTTAGAAAATATTCTCCTGCATTCAGACAGCAGCTCCTCTGTTGTGCTGGCCCCAAGTAACAACACTCCTCATGCTTCTATTACGACATTTCCTCAATTCCCTCCACAAAGTCTTTTCCTTGCTCTTCAGGCTGATTTTTCTAGGCCTAGTTTTAACTTCCCTTCTCTCCCCAGTTCTCAGCTGCCCAAAAAAAGCATCCGAAGTGATTCCAGTCGGAGTCTTTGAGCTTCGTCCCTGGCAGGGGTCAAACAGCACCTTACCTTGACTGTGGAGGAAGAGGTTGCAATCTGAATCACTTGGGCCAGGAGATTTTTGGGAAGTGGGAACTGTGTCAGGGCACGGATGGCAGTATTGTCGTCTGTCATCTCAATGGAACTCCCTCCTCGGCTAGATGGAAGATGAGAACAGTTTGATATACAATTATCTACCCTGTACTCAGACCCACCTCACTTCAGGTCTGCTACCAAGGTCTGAAACAGAGTAGTTAAAGGCACAGGTAATTTTGGTCATCTGAGAAGTCAAGCTGCATCTTGCTACTAAAATCTGTCAGTCACGGAACAATCTCCCAGCCCAGTAAAGCCACCTACTAAAAAGCAATCAAACCTTTACACTAGCACTACAAACCAGACAGCATCAACACAGTTTAACAGGTTCACCAAATAAATAATTCCAAATCCAAATAACATCCCTAAAAAACAACCACCACCACCACCACCATCACCATGTCCTTACCGATGTTACTCCTGTTGACTATTAAAAAACAAAGATTTGTGCTCGTAAAACATGAAGTCAAGCAAACAACCATGGTGACAAAAAGGTGCAGATTTAATATTGCCCTCTAAAACCAGGGTGGTCGAAAAAAGATCTAAGCGCACACACACACTTTCTGGGAATGGAAACCTTCTTAGGCACAGAAGAGTAAGAATGGCAGGTAACAAGTAGGCAGCAGCCTACCCAAAGGGCAAGACTCCAGAGAAGATGCCTGTGCATTCCCTTGGGATGACAGCCAGGTACAAGGCCAGGCTGCCCCACTATTGCTCGCATAGAGAACAGTACAGTAGTCAGTGTTTGGCCCATCTACAAGGCACAGCAGCAATGTGGGAAGCCACAAGGAACTGCAGGGGTACATCAGCTACAAAGAAAAGTCTCTCTTCTTTACTGCCCTGGATTAGCAGCTATCAGGGCAGACGTACCTTGCATCTCTGCCGGGGGTTCGGGCATCCTGATGTGCCATAGGTAGATAATCGGAAACATCGATTGCTTCTTCTTCCAGCTCTCCTTCCTCCAGTTCCCCTTCCTCTAGCTCCCCTTCCTCCAGCTCTTCTCGCCTCATTGCTTTAGGCATCCTGCCCTGTTCCATAGGCTGGATGGAATCGTCCGGCTCCATCCGTCGCCAGCAGGTCGACAAGTCAGCGAGAGAAGGTCCGGACTTGGAACGCCACTTGCCCTCTGAGCACCACCTCTCGTCAGGACAGCCAAGCTGGTCAGCAAGAAGCCGGTACTTTGCAGCATCAAAGAGCTCATTTCTGGGCCCCAGCAAACCCCAGCCCTGCAAGAGGAAAATGCATTGTTAGCTGCAGTGAAGAGACAGATATGGGTAACTCTGCAGGAACCAAAACACATCTGGTACAGGAGAGAAATGCAGGAGCAGTTTCTTCATATCCCACAGAAAAGGAGAGAAAGAAAAGAGATTTTCAGAAATGTAAAGCTTTCCTCCTGCCATTATTTCTTAAGAAAAACTAACCTCAATTCCCAGGACACAATTGCTTAGCATCATAGAGCTTGCTAGAAAGGGTAGGCCAGGATTTATTGGTATTTTACGAACTATTAACTGTACTTAGCATTCTGAAGTTTTGAAACCCATGTCAGAGCATGAAACGCATCTTTTTGGAAGGCTAGTCTAAACAAGTATAATCTGGGGTAACACAAGATAAGAATACAGGGAATGGTTCATCTTCTTTCATTTCACAGGAACAGTTATTTGTATGAGCAGTAGTAAGATCTCCCTAACCCAGCAGTTTTTGAAAGAGAAGAGTTCCTAATTACTGCTGGCCCACCACCTACATTTTGGACTGAACCTTACATGAAGCTCCAGATGTATCTATAGAGTGTGAGACACACCATATCTTACCAGACCACTGCAATAAATGAAAAGTTACATCTTTAGGTCTCTCAATGGCCCCATACTAGACAAGGCTGTATTATTCTGCACTGTAGGAGTGCCTAAGACAGCAAGAATTCACTTTGCCAGCTGCTGTACCCAACATCACTGTACTCATACACTCTGCACCAATTAGACACCACTACTTTTCTTGAACTGATGACTATTTATTTAAAGCAGCTTTTGTAGCTATTTCTATAGCTAAGATGGCACAAGGCCTCCCATTATGAGGGTCTTCTGTTAGGTTATGTTCAGCTAGCAAAGCATCAGAGTTCAAAACTCTGCATGCTGAATCTATGGTTTCGGGGTTTGGGGGTTTTTTTTAGCTCTCTACTGAAAATACAGTTCAGTCACTTCCCAAAATTTGTAGAAAAATATAAGCATCGGTAGGAATTTTTTTCCTTTGAAAAAAACTTCCAGGCTCTCAAAGCAAGCAGGAAACAATGCTTTTGTTGCACACTGACTAGAGAGGATAGAACAAGAATATATTTCCAGCGAATGTTAACTGAATGAGCACCAACCATGCTTCAGGTGGAACGAAGTCAGTCAGTGAAACAAGTTTTGCCAATCACAGGATTAAAGAAACTAGCCTGAGCACAGAGGCCAGCTGAAGAAACTGCTAGTTTTCATGCTGCAATTCTTAACTTCTGATGGCTTAATTTAAAAACTAAATAGTTATTTCTTAATGTAGCTTTCTTGATCTACAAGCAAAACAAAAAGGTCTCTTATTGTTAGAGCACCCACAGCATCTTTTCCAGGCTCCTTAGTAGGAAGGATGATTGTTCCTACTCCATAGATGAAAGGGAAACTCCAAAAGCAAACTCGCTTGCTCAAGGTTACAAACAACAGTCAGTGGCAGAGCTGAAGATAAAAATGCGTCATTCTCAGCAGCTGTGTAACACCATACCTTAAACAGGGACCTTTATAAAACTTTACTGTATTTGTTTGATGCTGGCTGTGCACACATACCGACCACTTCCAGCCATAAATAAGCGGCAGACTAGCATAACTTTAAAAGAGTAATCGTAAAACAGAACACGTAATTGCCACACTATGGCTCACATGAAGCAGAGACAAGAGCCTCTGCAGGTACTACACTTGCAAATACACACAGGTAGACTGACAGAAGTGTCAGTTAGTGAACAGTAACAGCAAATATACCCAAGGGAAGCTCTACTCACCACAGATGCCAAGACTAGATAGAAGCTGATTAGGGTCTAGGACATAAAGAACAAAGACCAGAACTCAAAGAATTTAGTGAGTTCACGGCTGGCTGAAGTAAGCGGGCTTTTAAGCTCAAACAGATTCAGACAGCTCAAGACTTCACCCTCTACCCTTGATTAACAGACAGGCCAACTAAGAAAGCGAACAGGCAAAGAGAGAGATAAAAGTCAGAAATCGTATCACCGAAACGGACGAGGCCTGAAAACTCAAAGGCTTGTTTCCTCAAGCTAAGGAGGAGCATAAACTCACCTTGAAGAGCTGACACGCCGCAGCTGCTGCCTGCCTCTCAGCATCAATCTTCTTGGTCCCATAGCCTTCCACTTCCACATTCTTAGGCCACTTTATATGCAGAGTGACTTTCTGAAAAGCAAAGGTAAGCAGTAAAGTGAGACAGCACAGAACAATTTCCCTCCTCCACCAGGAGCACAGCTACTCCAAACATCTCTGCACTCCAGGCAAAGAAGAGAACTACAAATGAAAATCCCAAACAAACTGCTTGTTTGGTCCCTTTATGGGAAGCTTCATTCCAGTAACAAAGGAAGAAAAAGGGATATGAGGTGCCCACAGTCACACAGAAGCTGCACGGCTGAACCAGACCCAGAAGCCAGGCTGATTTCCAGCACAGTGCCACGTACTCTGGGCCGGAGCTTCACAGGCTGCAGTGTGTCAGCGCAGAGGAATCAAAGGCCAGGAGCTCATTACAAGAACAATTCAGTGTCAGAGTAACTGTTCCTACGTACACTGCAGCATACCAGACCATGCCTGAGAAGCAACATGCACTCTCCGCATTTCCAGTTGCAATGGCAAGCACATCTTCCTAACTGCTTCCTTACTGTAATTTTAACTAGCAGCATATTGCATCACAGTTACACAGGCAGCTACCACACTCACTGGGCACAGGAGAACCCAGCCTTCAGTTTGCACTGCCCAACACAAGCTATTAAGAGAACTAACAGTACCACCAGAGCTCCTCTTATACCAGTACAGTTGGATGAGAGCAGCTGAAAAACCTGCAGAGGCAAAGAATGCTGAAAGCTGAACCCTGCCCTTTTTAAAAAATTGCTCCAAATCAGGAACTTGTTCTACTCCTGGCCCTGCAGATGCTGTAGCTGAGTTTCTGCAAAGCTCAAAGGAGGGAAATGCCTAAGGAATTCTCTCCCGTTTCTGCAGCAGAGATGAAAGGTGGCATTTAGGTCCGCTGGGAAAACCCCACCTATAAGGCTAGAGAAAAGGCTCCTGACTTTTTAACAGTCTACATCTGGCTGGCTGCCTGCTTGCCATCTGAATCTCATCTTACAGTAGGAAATCGCTACGTATTTTGCCTAAGGGCTCTGCATGAAAAGGCACAGACCTGCTGAGAAAAAAAAGTTGTCTCATGAAAGCCAAGTAACTTGGTGCTCACGAAAAAACCTTGCTCACTTCCAGCCGAGACTTCTCCAGGTTGTCTCACCTGTCCTTCTGTCCCCACACATTTTTTCTGGGTTGTTGGTTTTGGGTGGGGGTTTTTTGCAATCCAACCCACATTTTCTCCAAGAGCTCCTTTATTGGTTTTTTTGGTTTTGTTTTTAATCTGAAGTTATCCTCAACATTAATCTATTTAAGTGCTAGCAAGAATGTGAACGGATTACGCAAACTGAAATGATGAGGCATTGGTCATGGTATTCCAAAATTTAAGTTAGGAAACTGCGCTACTGCTCAAGGAAAAGCAAGAAAAACAAAAACATAAATAATAAAGGAATTCTAAAGTAACCATTACTAGTGTACTGCGCAAAACGCAGGGATGCTTAAAAAGGATGTGGTAATAAAAACTGTCTGGGAAATTTTAGACAGAATGTTATTGGAAAATGTTAATCCATCAGAACTGAATCTTTTCCCGGAATGTACGTTACAGTTAAACTTCAGCTGGAAAGTGCTTTCAGCTCGAGAATGAGAGCTGGTATGATGATAAAAGGAGGCAAACCCTTGAACACAGAGCACCCATCAGTTAAGAACTTCGGCTCAGTTTATAGCACAGATTTGGATCTAGGCCTCTCGCATCCCAGTCACCACTCAAACTACTTGGCAAACTGTTTGCTTGGAATTCCTCTGCTTCATTTAACAACAACAACAAAAAAGAGTCTGTATTTCATTTTGCCCTTAAGTAGCACCCCCCCTCCATTGCAAACAAATTCTTCTTTTCTGGTTGCAATTGAACATTTTAAGCTTAGGCATTTGTTCTATTAGAATCTACAATAAAAACTACACCTAGTAAGATCTGAAGTACAGCATTTAAATTTTAATTTTCTAAGGTAGCGGGGTACATAGCCCAACACTTTTGGGTGTAGACTATGTGTCTTTCTNAAAAAAAAAAAAATTCCTTCCACAAGCAAAAGGAGAGGGACAGGACCTACATTTATATACCTATTAAAGTATGCGAAAATAAAGAGAAACAGGAAAAAGTGAGAATATTTCTTGTCTGAAAGGTTATCACACAACTTTTACATGGAATTAAAACACTTCTATAATTTTCTCTATTAAAGCGTTAGCCACGATTAGCAGTATTCTTGGCTCACTTCCCACTTTATGTGCAACATACCTGCCTGCCACCCATCCCCAGCACAACAGGATTACCTTTTTTCTTGGCCCATTGGTATGGATGTACACCAGCTTGTCCCTTGCATGAGAAATGCCCAGGGCTCGTCCAATCACGCTGTTGAGCAAGTTTTTAGGCTGTGGAAATTCCTTTAATAAGTCTCTGGAATCTGGAAAAAAAAAACCAAAAAAAACCAACAGAGGAACTAAATGTCTTCTAATTCTTGTGCAGTCCTGTTCAAAGACATGTTACAACACCTGCTTCGCTGCAGCTCTGTGAGCACTAATGTCTCTAAGGTTACAGACAGAAAAGTAAGCAGAGGTATTAAGTGGTTCACCTACAATGTCTCCAGGCATCAGCAAAATGGTACACAGGAGTGCAAAGTCTCCTGAGCTCCAGAAGTAAGGGGACACTGCAAATCCAAAATGGGCAACAATACTGTATGTCCTATACTTCTCCTGAAATGTACAGATTGTTTTCCCCTCTTTTAGAAGTATGAATATCCTCTAGTTAGAACTGCAGCACTGACAGTCTAACTCCCTGATTCAGTGACACTAACAATCACGGTACAGTTTGGAGAGACTTTCCCCCCCGCAAAGAATACAGTATCCACGGAAAAAAATGACAGACTACATATACCTATTGAATCTGAATACAAATATCCTAGCACAGAATTCAAAGCCCAGATTAAGGCGTGGAGCTGGTGCTGCTTCCTCACTATGGAGGCTGAAGCAGCTCTTGTTTGTCATTCTTTTGGTATCAAAAAGAAACTGAGCAACAACTATTTTGAACAGACTTTGGTATTTGCATCCCCACCCTGAACCATGCATACCACCTCAGGGTTAAATCAATGGTCTCGCCAGCACACAGGTTATATGTTAGATCCAGCCTGTGGTAGTAACATGAAATAACGCCTGGGGACTTCTCCCTGAACGTAATGAGATGGCTTGGTTAGCGGCTAGGCACATGGGTTTTATACTAAATTGCTCAGAGAACCCCCTGGAAAGAAGTTTGCCAACACAATCTTTGGAGATAAACCAGCCCAAGCAGGCAGCCGAGAAGCAGCGCCTGAGGCGGCAGGTAGGACTGGCTAGCTGAGCACAGGTCCCCTGCCCAGACTGGTGAGAAATGCTGCTCAGGCTACGGCACTTGCAGGAAGGGGATATTAACTACCAGTTCAAATCACTCATTTAAAAAAATAACAGTAATAAAAATCACACTGCCCCTAGACAGAGCAACATCACGCCCACCTCATGTTCCAGCCTCCCTCCTGATGCCAACACCAGTAGTTTCAGCTGGCAAGGGAGCTGCTCTAACTCACCTCTCGCATGCATCACGGTTGTACCTGGCACTGCAGGGGAGAGCCTTTATTTTGAGCACCAGCCCAAGCAAGATGAGATTAAGTTTAATGTGATAACAGTTCCGGACGGAGTTACGCTACACAAATGGGCAGATCTAACAGCTCACTGTTGTGGCGAGGGGTAGGTGCCACTTCTCCCAGGCTCTGACACTACCAGTGCTCCAGCTCTGGCACAGACCCAAACGTACAGGGAGATGATTTGCAGCCCTCACCTGACAGAAAGCTAAACCAAGAAAAATGGAGTACGCTGTTTTTCGCTGGGCTCGGAAGTAAATCAGCCAACTGCACGGTCCTGCAGGTACCCAAAACCAGTGCAGGGGAATAGGAGAGAGGAATGGGATCTCCCATTCTGGCAGCAGCAAGCACAGCTAAGCCACTCTGATCCTGCGTTCACTCAACATCACAAAACGCACACTCCCCAGGCAGTCAGAACTTCATTAATCTTCTTGCAGACCATCAGTGGGTTTGGGCACTATTTTTTAGAAGGCTTCTAATTCTCTACAGGTATTCAGGGGAATTTTCAGCAACGAGCAAGAAGTCAGCAACACACGATCATTGGTACGGCCAGAATCTGGAATTTCAGATTGAGCCACCAAACCCAAGGAGAAGTGACCCAACAGTCACACTCCTTAGAGCGTCGCCAAGATCTGCCATCACGTTTTGCTGAAAACTCTGGCTGCAGAGTCACTACAATGAAGATACACAGCAACTGGCTCCAGAGAAGCAAGCAAGCATTTAAGAGAAAGGCCCTGTACTACAGGCATGCGGAAGAGGCATTCTCCAAGAAGCTGCTCAGCGAGGGAAAACCGAAGTCATGAGGGTGTATTATGAGGGCTCACCTGAAAGCTGACCAATAGGGTAATCACAGGAGTTTTAGGGAAGGCAAAAAGATTTACGTTGTACCATGGCAGACCCAACACTCGTCAGACTGGGGATACTTGGGTAATCGAGAGCAAAAAAACACGTTGCTGACCATATCACCCTCTCCAAAAAAACAAACGAAAGCCCAGCATGCTGATCCAGAGTTCAGAAAAGGACTAATTACTGGTGACACTTAGGTTTGAAAGTTCTTCCGTGGAAGAACCAGCTGAATCTCAGAGAAACCTCCTTCAGAAGCCAAACAGACCAGATACAGAAGGAATCTAGGTTCCTTAACACGTACAGCGAGATACTGAAATACAACCTCCGTGGCCTGCGATAAGGATGTCGAGAGCTGGGTATCATCTGAAGACAGGTCGCATTGTAATTCGACAATTGTCTAACTCTGACTGGCAGCTGGAATTGGCTCAGGTTGGCGTTACTTTTCCACCTGGTATGTAGAGGACAAGCTGGTATTTAGAAGGCAGCGTCAAAAGGAACAGATCAGAACTGCTGCCTGCTCAACCTCCTTCAACTACACCAACGTGGAAAGGACTGTGCAACACACAGTGGGCTTTCTGCCACTCTCTTATGCATCATGGTCAGCCACGGTATCTTCCATTATAAAGAATAATTTTAAAAAGCCCACAGGCTGCTGTTTCTCACACACTCTTGGGCAAAACTCTTGGACAATTACAGGGGAATACGCAGGAAGTACTCTGACTTATGAACACTATTTGTCCATGAGTTGCCTGCTATGTGTTGGCCAGGCGATGAAAATGGTCTCAGCCTAACAAAGAACTACAAGCCAATTTTCTGTAAGTATACAGCAAATGTGATGTTTCTACCTACTCACACAGCAAGCACCACTATATTCAGACTTCGACCTGTTCAAGAAAACTGGAAAAGTGACTAAGATTTTGGCACTCTGAAGTTCTATTCCGTTCCACATCGCTGGGACGCACAGAGGGAGGGAGGAGTAGTAACACAATTCCCAAATGCACTATTAAATTCACTTAATAAATGAGAAATTTAAAAAAAAGCAAATGAACAAACAAAACTTTAGCACCAGCCTTTATTATTCGGCCTCTAGTTGCTTCCTCTTTCAAAAACAATAACCTGAGAGATTTTGTGATAAGTAACAGGCAGAGGTAAGAAGCACAATCTTTTTAAATGCCTGAGACAAAAAAATGCAATTACCTAATGACAGAGCCATTTTCTCACATTCTGAGGTGACTCAATGAAGACTAAATATTTAATCCATTCTAGAGCAAAGAATAGGATCTCTAAATAACAAAGCCTAGTCCTGGCTTGCAGATCAGACTCTGAATTACCAACCGAGACACAATGTATTCTTCACAGCTGACAATGCCACATTCAGCAGTACCATCTGACGTATCAATGGCGACTCTAAGGGCTTGATGGATTACCCTCAGCCCATTCTTATCCCGAATCTGAGAGCTGAAAGGATCTTATCTCGCACGAAGCCATGCCTCACTTGTAGTTTTTAAAGAAACAAACCGAAATTGCAGAACTGGATTTGCAGAATGTTTCTTTCCCTGCCAGAGTGGATTTCTTGTCATCTTCCTCCAAAGAGTGTCTTAGTTCTCTCACTGCTGAGAATGGATGTTTGGGTAGGAATCATATTAGCGATAGTCACAGCCCTGTGGAGGCAAGGAGTATAAGCTAATACTCCCAAAACGAAATAGAGTTGATTTTCATACCCAATTCCTATCAAGCCAGAACCACATATGATGTCCAAAGCGCAGCTCTGAGATCACGAAGGAATATTAAAAGCCTGTCTTGGATAGCAGGCAGTTCAGGGTGGGGTTACCAAAGAACCCAATTAACTAATTTCAGTTCCTGAAAGCCAGTGAGTGCTTTAGCTTAACTTGATTGTGAAAGTCCATGACAATTCCAACCAACACTGAAAGAAAAAAAACAAAAAACCAACAAAAAACCCCCAACAAAAACCCAAAACCAAATAACAAGCAAACAACTCCCAGCTGTAGTGGCTAAGCATTCTAAACCCAACAAATCTGACAAGTAAAGACACTGTCAGGTACAACAAAAGCGCAAATAAAACGGCCCATAGTCTCCTTCACAGAAGACAGAGGAGGATTAGATTGATTTCAACAGTTTCCATCTTCCCTGAAATTCTCTTCCCTGGAGAAGCAACAAACAAGCGTCCCTGGAGAAGCAACAAATGAGCAGCAAAGACAAACTATTAAGTACAACACTCATCAAGATATAAGCCCCCGCAGTAATAAATTCAAGTCAGTGAAGAATGCTCCCAACACATCAAAAATTCACAGGGAATAAGAAAGCCCTGTGGCTCCAAAATATCCATTTCATAAGGAATTAGCCTAGACATGTTTAACTAGGGAGAGACGGAGAGAGACAGAGAAGGTTCCACCTGGCAGTGTAGTTTGGAGCACACCAAAACAGTCCTACTTTTGGGATGTTCTCGGTTTTGTTTTGTTTTTTTTTTAAACCGTCATCTAACGACCCTGACCAAAGCTCCTTTCAAGCATACACAGCAATAGAAAACCCCATGCAGTTCTTGCCTAAACAAGAACAAACTTAAAAATTGATACAACTGACAAGGCTTCTTCAAAAGCAAGTGAGATCACCAAAGAACAAGAATGACCAATGGCCAACCTCCATCCTTGGGGATACTCAGAAGAGGGCCAGACACAGCCCTCATCAACCCGCTCCAGCCTAGCCCTGCTCTGAGAAGGGGATGAGGCCACACGGCATTCAGAGCTTCAGTCCCACCTAAATTCTTCTGTGATACTATGAGACAGCAAATTTCATTAGCCTTAGAGAAAGATTCTTTCTTAGAGCAAAACAGAGGTCAAGATCATGTAAGTCTCAGTAACGAGCGAGAAGTGCCACCGACTTGACGGAGCAGGCAGAGAAGCTCTCTGCATCACAGGTTCTGCTCCAAAATCCCACCATCTAGGCCAACGAATCAAGGCCTTGGTATTAATACCAATAAAACTCTGCCATTTTTAAGGTGGCCTGAGTTCCGAGTTGATTCTTCTGTATTTGTATCCAAGGCTAATAACAAAAGCAGTCAAATGAAGATGGCTAACAAGACACCAGTTTACAAGTTGAAGGCTTAGAACTTGTCTCATAGTTTTTTAAAGTAACTTTTGTGATCTCTACGTGTTCAAGTGGCAGCTGTACAGGTAGGGCAGACTTCCGACGAGACCCTGAGGACTTATTTGCTTGTCTGAAAGGAATCTTCCACTATCGCCAAGCTCACACCAGAAGGGCCTTCCATGGTCAATCCACCACACAAATTGGAAGGATAAGCAAACTGAATGAGGCCCAAAGATAAAAGTACTCAAATACTCTCTGGAAACACATTAGAAAAAGTGCTGAGGAATGAAGTACAAAAGAGGGAAGAAAACAAAAAAAATTTGTTTACTGCTTTTCTCAGGCAACACCTGAACCAGCTCATTAAACAATAATTTGGGGTAGTTTAGCATTTACTTTAGAAGTAAGTTAACTTGCTCTGTTGAACAGCCTGAAAGCAACAATTGAAGACTATCTGACTCTGAACCACAAGATAAAACTCAACAGAGCTTCTGAAAGGAAAATGGAACCAAGACCCAAAGAATTCAGAAACTACAGAGAGAAAATAATAATAATTTTTAAAAAAAAAAAGTGCTGGAAGGTGGGAACAAAACCCAGAAGAATGAGGAAAGGGGGGGGAAAAAAAAAGGAAGTTTTTCTGTAATAATAAACCAAAATTCCAAAGTGGAAGATTACAGCCTAAGAAATAAAAGTGAAATGAAACCAGTGATTTTAAAAGGGAAAATGTAGTAGTTCAAGTCACAGCCTGGAAGCAGCAACCTCTGGCACAAAACCGCTCATATCTTTCTGAAGTGTTCTTCACGCTTCACGATCATACAAAAAGCAATTGTCAAAACGCGACATCAAAACACACTTTCAAATATTCTTTTCGAAAGTAACGATCCCTTCTGAACAGCAGGAAAGCATTTACCCTTCAAACGCCTGAACCCCGTGCCCTTTCACGCACAACTCTGATGTAGGCTGAAGGACTGACACCCAAAAGAGAGAAGACATCTTCCAAGCTTTAGACAGAGACACCATCCCCGACCAGACTTACGGACGCGGCAAGCCTCAGGATTCACGTTAACAAGAGCTGTCGGTATCCCGATTAGCGTTCGGTCGGCTCAGGCAGCGCGACCGCCGTGCGGAAGGCCGGACCGAAGCCCTTTGTAGACGAAAGGCGGACGAAGGCAGCGACGCTCCGATCCGCCCGCGGCGGGCTCCAGCCCTGACCTAACGGGACTTCGCTCCGACGGCAGGGCAGCCTCCCTGGCGGATGCTCGGTGGGCGCGCTCAATCCATCCTCGGGATTTCTAGCCGAAGAGCCGTTTACCATTTTTTCCCTCGCGTCAGGGCCACGGCGGGCCATCAGAAGCGGCGAGGGCTTTCGGCCGGCGCCGGCTGGGCCCGGTTTCCAAGCGGCGACCTTGAGCCGAAGGGCTCCGCACCCCTTCTCCGAAACCCAACTCTCCCCGCCAACAAAGACCGCCGCACGCCCGCGCAGCGCGGCGGGGGCTGCCACAAAGGCCTCGGCCCTCGCTGCCCGGCGGCGGCCACCGCTGCCCTCCGCCACCGCCGTCCCGTCCCCTTCTCCGCGGGGCACCGACCGCCACCGGCCCCGTTACCTGCGGCGGCGGCAGCGGCGCAGCCGTGCGTGCAGACTCCGCCGCA
>VYZV01000952.1:1213-37630 GCA_013401275.1 Pandion haliaetus | reverse complement strand
CCGCCACCGATTGCGGGCGCTGCAGGCCCGGCAAGTGGAGCGGCACGTCCGGCACCAGCTGGCCGGGTTGGCGCGGTACCTGAGGCGGGCGGGCCCCGCCGGCGGCCTCCCGTCCGCCGTGGGGTCTGACCTGCGGCCGCTGGCGGCCAGCGCTACCGCCCGTCTCCGCGCCACGCAGGGCGCCTGCGACTCCGACGCCACCGGCAGCAGCAGCGGCTCCGGCGAGGAGAGCGAGGCGAACGGCGACGGGCAGCGGCGTCCCGCCGCGGCCTCCCCAGAGTGAGTACGGGGGTGAGTTCCAGTGCGTGGGGGCGAAGGCGTCTGTGGTCGCGTATCTCTGCGTCCCTGGGGAAGAAGCGCCGGGGAGAGCGGTAGCCTTGGTCCGAAGGCAGCAAGGACGGGAGATTTCGTCTTGTCTTCACCTCTTCGTCTTCCTTGGGAGCTTTTATGGGCTTTTTTTTCTTGGAAAAAAGTACACTTGAGTGTTCTTTACTGTACGTGCTTTTATGGTGCTTTCTGTTCTGCGTCGGTTTTGCATGTATTAGGTCAGAAATATTTTTAATGAAGAGTTTATCTGCAGCAACCTTTGCAGTGCATACCACTTCACAGCCTAATGCTGTTGTGTTTGTCTTGGTTTAAGGGTACCAGCGAGGTCAGATTTATAGGAAGAAGTGACCCTTTGTTAGGCTGCCTGATGTAACTGGGGTGGGGGGGAAGGATAAACTTTGGCCCTGGTTTGATAAATAGAGGTAGAACGGGACTGTTTTGTGGTAATGTTACTAGAAAGGAGCTAACCAAATTGGTGCTTGTGCAGGGGATCAAACAACATGAAGAGAAAGCTTTTACCTTTATGAAGGTGAAGGCTTTTCTAAAGCCCAGTGTCTGCGTTGACAGTGGCCTTCTGTATTATTTCAAACCAATTTGAAAGTGCTTTTGTAATAGGAATGTTTTTGAAGTGCCCTAGAAAACAGTACACGTCAGCTTTGATCTGGCCGGGTTGTCGATCTTGGTGGTGGGCAATGTGTCTGCATTTTGCAATAAACATGTGGGACTTTCAAAACAATCAGTTTTGTTTTCTGCATGTGAAGCAGTCAGTAGTCTAAAAACTAGCTATGCTGAGAACAGAGATCTCTACTGTTGGTTTTTTTTCAACTTTATATCCAAAAGTAGCACTTGCACGGTGCATTGAAGAGCACAATTTGATAAGAGAAGCCAGATAACAGCTAGCTGCTGGCAAAAGGGATGGCCTCGGCTCTGTGCCCCTGTTCAAGCACAGCCATATGTGTGGCTCCCAGGTGGAGTGGTTCACAGTGTGAAACTGTCAGCTCTGTAGAAAAATGAGGTTTGTTCTGTCATTTTGCATCTCCTGAAGCTGGTGTTCGTGGTTTTGGGTGTTTGCCAAGAGCGGCTCTTTGGGCAGCGGGGAGGAGGAGGGGGGAGCAGGGCTACCTGGCTTGGCTACTGCTGGCTCTTGGGAAGACTTAATCACTTTCTAGGAAAGATCCAAACCAGCAGTGGCTCTGTGTGGTAATTTTAAGTTGATTGGCAGCCAGGGGATGTTTTATTCCTGCCAGATATATCTGCTGAGCAGTTCAGTGTACGTATCAGATCCTTTAAATAATGTTTGTACCTTGTGGGGTTTCATCTGTGAAGTGGTCTGAGGTTTGCTGCTCTAACGAGGGGAGAGAGCAGTCAGCTGCAGATACCTATGAATGTTTAGTTATGGAGATCCTGTGTTAGTCTTTTTCTAACTGTTTCGTTGAAGTAACTGTTCTCCCCACTCTTGAGATGACCTGTTCAGTGGAAACTTAGCTGGAATGACTGTCTTGGGGGAGGAAGGAGAGTAAAGCAAGCTGTCTCTTAGACTTGCGTATTCTGCCATTTCCTACCGAAACTTATTCTTTATTTGCCTGTCCGTGATGAACAAACGTTTTGTACGTTAATTGTCCTCGTTCCACTTCAGAACCTGCAGGTTGTTGGGATGGAAATCTATGTAATTCGGCATGCTTGCTCTCTTCCCAGTAAACCGTTGCGTTCCTGTCCCCCCGAGCCCTCAGAGCTTTCCCGAGCACCAGCAAAGCAGAAGCGACCCGATTCTGCCTCCTTCGGCATTCAGAGAGCAACAATGAAAAATGTAACGAAGTCGCAGCCCTCTGGAGAGTAATTCATATAAGGATAGGGGACCCCCAAAAAACTGCATGGGAGTTTGTTGGGAGCATTTATCTGCCAGGAGGCCAAGAAGGTGGCAGAGTAGAGGGCATTAGCCAGTGAGTTAAGTCTTTGTATAGTTGTCTTCCTGCTTCCCTCTGTTTATTAAAAAAAGAAAACCCAACCTCAGAATTGATTATGTGGCAGTCAAAAATGGATGAAAAAATTCTTGTGCATAAATCCAAGATAGCAACTTCATAAAATTATGACTTTCCCAGCATGGCAGTGATTCTCTTTATCTTCCTCTGGCTTGTTTGTCTAGATCTTTCATTACATGCTTAGAAATGTGTGGTATTTAGACACATTCTATATTTATTCAGTTTTCTTCCTAGCAATTTGCCATGTACTTTCCCTTGAGTGTAACTCAGCTTGGATTTTTATGGGAACTGAAACATTTCAGAGAGGTGTTGTACCTTTATATTTATTTGTAGGAAAGGCATGCTAAGATGAAGTATCATTTTCAAGTATTTTTCCTGATTTTTGGCTTAATTCTAGTCTTGCAAAACAGGAAAAAAACCCAAACTTGCAGAAGAATATTCTAAAAGATACTGGTGTCAGATTATTGCCCCAGGAAATACTGGGCTTGCTACTGCACTTTTTGTGTTGTTAGGATTGTTTTAAGTTATGTTACAAAGTGTCTTTCCCCCCCAAACCCCCTGCTTTGTTTGGCAAATGGGATTCTGATGACTGAAGAGGCAGCTGTTCAGCATTTTCGCTATTTTAGTCAATGGCCTTGCCACATAAACTGCATGCCGTTGAAACATGGCTGTGAAGAAACAACTATTTCTTAACCAATCTACAGCAAAAGTTGTAACTGCTGTTGACTATTTTTGGGATGGCTGGTCTTTATAACAAATGGCTTCAACCCAGATGGTTGGCTTGAGAGAGCTGTAAACAGCCACAGCTGTTTTAGAGGCTTTAGTCCTGTATGTGTTCTTTACTTTTACATGAACTCTTTAATCATAGGTCACTTGCTTAGTCTGCATATCTTTCATAAAACAGTGTATCTAAAGGAATGTCATTCTGCACTACATTATAAATTGGAAATAAACAATGAAATACTGATGTTTGGTGTGGGTAATGGCTTGAAAAATTGTAGAATAAGTAGCAGCTGATTTTCCTGTTTTGCTTTTGACTTTGGCTTCAACTTAAAAAGTGGTCTCAGCTCTTTTACATCTCTCAATTGCAAAGGCTTTCATTTGAGCTCAGTCTTTTTTTTTTTTTTTTTGTCATTGGAACACTGTAAATTCGAACTAGGATTTGCACAAAGCTTGCCTTTCCGTGTTCCTTTGCGTGTACACTCATGCAGGCATTCACGAATCTGCTGTGTTGGATACTTTGGTTACATTTGGCTGAGTGAAATCTTACTTCAGCTTTTGCATGTTTTCTCTCTCTCACAGAAACAAACTTGCCTGGACATAATTCTGAGTTTAGATTCTGGACCTGTGTAAGGTATCTACAGAAAACTGGCTGTGTAGAGGAGCAGTTCAAACTTCTGCTCTTAACTTAAAGCAGATGGCTGCCAGCAATGACCAGCCAAATGTATGGAAATTGGTGTTGGTTTGGTTTTGGACTAGTTGGTGCTTTTTGCATGTTGTGCTGGGGAAGGGGCAGCATGGGCAAGCAGAGGGAAGCTGGGATTGTGGAATGGGAAGTGGAGCCTGTAGAATGGAACAGACCCAATAGACGCTTGAAGATCAATTGCAGAGTCTTACTTTCTATTTTATTCTCTCTCTACTTCCAGATTCTTTGTGTAGGTATGTTTCCTTTAGTAAATGTAGATGTTGGTTTTCTTTGCTTGCTGCATTATTAGCTAAATTCTGAAAAACAAGTCAAGAATAAGACCTGAAGTGGAAAAAAGATGATTGATGGTAGACCAGTCTTGCTTAAGTGTTGAATATACTCCTGTACATTGATCTTTCTTGTGTCAGATTATCTGGCAAAATCAATATGTTTTGAAATTGCACTTTTTTTTCAACTAATCTGTGTTAAATGCTTATTTTCTCATTTTGATGACTACTGTTAGTGCTGTAGCAACTCTCCCAATATTGTGGAAAGCTAGATTTGGATAACTACACCTGGAAATTTCTTACCTTGTGCTAATGTACTTAAACTAATGGCAAAAGCATGTGAATTTGTCTCTTCTGGCTAGAAAGAACCATTGTAATCTGCTCTTGACCTTCCTACCACAAGGCAATATTCAAATCATGGAACGGTTTGGGTTAGAAGGGACCTTTCAAGGTCAGCTAGTCCCACGCCCCTGCAGGGAGCAGGGACATCTTCAACTAGATCAGGTTGCTCAGAGCCCCGTCCAACCTGGCCTTGAATGTTTCCAGGGATGGGGCATCCACAGCCTCTCTGGAAAACCTGTGCCAGGGTTTCACCACCCTCGTCATCAAAACTTTCTTCCTTATATCTAGTCTGAGTCTGAGATAAACCTTCAGTCTATGAATCTGTAAGGAACAGATTCAAACCTGTCAAGAATTTGTTGTAGGCAGTGATTTAAAGTGAGGACAGGGAAATTCAGGTGTTTCTGAAATGAAAGCATTTATCAGATTTGAAAGAATTTATCAGACTATCAGAATAACCCTTAGAAAAATCGTTTTCCTTGAAAGGAGAGTACATATGCTTATGCCTAATATAACTATGGTCACAGGCTTAGTGCATTAAAATCTGGGCATGCCTGATTCTTTATTGCCCTAGGAACTTTACATAAAATATCTTTCTGCTTCTGCGTTCTCATTGTGTCATGACTGAAGTTTGTTGTGTGGATGAGATTCATCTGGCGTGCTCAGAAAAGGTATCTTCTGCTTATGTTCCCTGAGGCAAGTGAGCCCATTTGGTGTCATCAGGTTGTGAGGATTGTGCTACCCACACTTGTAAGGACATTAAAAAATCTTATAGTGAAAAATGTCGCCAAAGAAGAAAAAAGTATTACTTTCCTCTTTGAATGGTCATCTACTAGGTTGAACACTCTTCTGGGCTGTGGGATGCAGAGCTTTCTACGCCCTTGTTTAATCACAAGAAGTTTGACCCATATGCTCGTCTCACTTCTTTTAATACTGTTTTAGTAAGCTGAATATGGCCTGCTTGGGTTTTTATATAGATACTCAAAACCTACCTTAAAAAAACCTCAACAACCTCACGTGCGCGGTTGCAGATGGAGGTGAACAACTAGTTCTTACATAATCTGAGGCTTATGCAGTTCCTTCCGTTTCATCTTGAAACCAATATTTCAGTTCATTAGATCTAGTGAGCTTGAGTCATTGTCAGGAGGAAGAGAGAAAGCTTCCTGGAAAACTACAAGCAATACGCACGTCTTCTTGAAAACAAAAGTCTGATATCCAGGCTCAAGAAGTCATTTGTGATTACTGCATCCTTGTGAACAGCCCTGTTCGTCAAAATATTACAGACGGAGGTAGTAACTTCTTTCAGACATTGTTTTAGCTTCTTGTCTGCAGATGTTTTCATACCTTGGTAGTAGCAACAGATACATCATTTGAGTAAGAAACTATCAGTAAGCACGTAGTCTTTCTCTTTTCAGAGTCAGTAAAAAATAACTGGAGGAGAACTGAAAGTAAAAGTCCCTGCAGGTAAGAAGTTTCAGAAGGGAAGGACTGTTCTGGCTTTGTGTGTTGCCAGAGAAACCATTGGAGCTAATTCAGAGGATGGTGACCTGCTCTGCCTGGTCAGGTAAATGTTAGTACCGTGTAGTTTGTCCTGTGAAAGGCTTTAGAGGTATTTGTCTATAAACAAGATTTTTGCAAGTTTGCTTAAAATTGAAGTTGATCTTATGCATTTTCTGTGCATATGTGTTGGTGATCTTGGTTTTTCTGCTGTAACCCTGAGTGGATACCTTCAGGGAGCACTGTCCGTGACCAAAACCGGTGCTGACTTTCTGTCAGAGCTCTAGGTGAGGTGGGTGTGCGGAAGATATTGCTGGTTAGATCCACCAGTGGTGTCTCTGACAAACTTTACGCTGTTAGCAGCTACAACGTCCCATGTTCAAGTCATAAACTCCATTGAACTATATATGCATAAAATGGGGAAACTTGCTACCTTGATTTAGAAGTGAGATAACTGAGCCATTTTATTAATGCATTTGTTTTTCTTCTTACGTAATACCCTAGAAATGTACTGCCTGTTAATCCACTGGGGAATGGATTTTCCTGCATGCTATTAAATAGCAGGTCTGTACTGTGTCACTTACTTATGTCAGTTTAATCAAACTCAGTTTGTGTGACCTATTTCAGTACCTGTGTGTTTGCTGCCCTTTCTCTAGGGAGAGAAAAAAAATCTGTTTGACAGTTATCCAAGCTTTAATTGATTTAGTACTAAAGTATAGCAATTATCATCAAGGCTGTGGGAAGCTGCGATATGTCAAAAATACTAATGTGCTTGTTTGTGACAATTGCATAATGGTGGTAGTAAATGTACTAGAAATTTAGGTAATTATCCATATAAATGCTCCCACGGATTGTCTTGCGTTTTTTCAGAATGCTTGGTATCTGATCTAATTTGTTTTATGACTTTCCCCAAGAGCAATTTGGTACTAATAATTTGCTATTGTTACAGATAGACTCCTTTTCATATTACAGGGCTTTTCTTGACTTTCTGTACAAGTAGAATCTGAAAAGCACTTGGTTTTAAAACTGTAATTGCATCATACTATTTTTGTTGGGTGTTCTGGGGACTTGCCTGGATTTGAGAGACTCAGTAAGGTGTGTCTAAAGAATTCGTTGGTGTACTGAATTTGTTGCAGTTAACTCTTCTCGAGCATTTGGGCAAGATTAACTCATATCTTAAAGATTTGAATGGAAAATGCAAGTAAAGCTAGTATACCATGTTCTTTAGGAAGAAAATTAAGACTGCAAGTCAAGCAGGGAACCTGGTATTAGTCATACATTTGCCTCCCTTGTTCTTCCTCTATGTTGAAGAGTAGTCAGCTGACGTGTAAAATGTGAGACACTTTACCCGACCCTAAAAAAAACAAGACTTACATGGACACAGATTATTGCCATTGATTATAACAGGTTTTTATATTACACTATATACTGGTACCTTTATGAATTCTTGGGCTAAAGTAGCAATTCTGAGGAAGCCTTCAGTTTGCCTTTCATCTTTCTATGGCTTTGTGTTACCAGCTGACGCGGTGGTCTCTCAGGCTGAATAACTCCCAGGACACCAACATCTTCTATTGGCCCTCCCTGTTATCAGCTATAATTTTGTTTGATCAGAGTGGAGCTTGAAGGAGTTCTGGCAGTGCTCCAATTTCAAATGGAATTGTAGCCTGAAAACTCTTTCCTATTATTTAATTTCTTTTTAGATGTCTTTAGCTTAGAATTACTTTTAAACTTGTTTTTTACTGGCTGCTTTTGAACAGTGCTTGTTTTTTATCTAGTAAAGTAGGCCTGTTCACCTTAATTTCTGAACGTTGCATTGCCACATTTGAAGACTTGAGAGAACAGATTAGACGCTTCATTTGAAACGACATGCTGTCGCTGTAGTATGGAGGAGAAAAAAAACCAATCCCAACACCCTGATCTTTGGAAGAGGAAGATGGTAGTATTCAAAAACTGAATTAAAAGGAAATGTCTGCAATAAACCAGATTTCAGGCTGGAAGGTAAACTGTACTTTGAAGGTACAGCATTTGGGTTGGTAAGGTCTTTGCATCAGTAAAAGTTGGTCTGTTTTCAGGAGTGCCTATCAGCTAAGCTTCCTGTGGAAAAGCCTCATTACAAAGTGTTTCGTCAGTCAAATCTTGGTTTGGTTTCCCTTTGGCATGAACTTGTCAATCAGAAGACTCTCATTTATTGATGTGCTAACTGGACTCTTTGAAGTTGCTTCGAAGCTGCATCATTAGCTTGGGGCCCCTTCTGAGCCTTATCTCTCTGCTCACATTGATTCCCAATTGTTTCTAGAAGCTTTAATTTAAAGAAAATCCAAAGTTTTTCATTGAGAGATCTGATTTTTTTCATCTAGTCAGTGCTCTGTTCTTAGATTTGATATATTGCTCTGAATACTGCTTTGATGTCTTTCTTTATTAAAATTAGAGTTCTTAAACTGTAGCCACATCTGATCCTATGCAGATACAGCAGACGCCCCACACCGATGAAAAGGAGCCTCTTAACATTTTTCAAAAGTGGTTTTAGCCTTAATCATTGTCTGGTCTTTGTTCTTTAGCCATTTTACTGTTGAGGTAAAGTAGGTCATGCACTTTATGAAGAGAGAAAAAAAAAACAACCGCACTATGGGGTTGGCAATAAGAGGTTTCAGTTGAATTACTTCAGATTGTGAAGTGAGTGGTCCTGAGTTAAGAACAGAAAATTAAACTTGAAAATTATTTTTTATCCCTATTCTTTTGCAGGCAGATTCCTGACAGCACGAAAAGATTTTTTCATGTTTTTGCAAAAAAAGAAGCATACACCAGAGCTTCCACAAGCTTCCATTTGCAAAGTGGTGTTTGCATTAGCTATTGTTTCCAACTTTAAAGTGATTGAAGTACTATTGTGTACATGTATTTTGCTTATATTATGAGGATTATTTGAATGTGTGCATCTTCTAATCTCCATAAATTCAGATTAAATGCTAAGTGTGTTTAGTGTTTGTGAGCTACAAAATCTTTCTTAGACTGCTTGCTTAGAAATAACAAAACTGAGGAAGTCTGTAAGCCACAAGGTTGTCTTAGGATTGTAGATTTATTTGTGGGTGCAGATACTGAAAGAGAAGAGCACTTTCATTCCGTAAGAACGACCTCGCTGTAGGATCCCACGCAGCTTACAAAGGCAAGCCTTGTCCTGTATTCCGTGGTTGCGATGCCAGCTCTCCTCTCCGCAGTGCTGCCACCGAGAATTGCCCAGAGCCCTAGGTCACAGAATTCAGAGCTGCGTATTAAAACTCCCCGCCGTGGATCGAGAACGTACCTGCATCAAATACTTCCCTCTATGGAAAAGCTCTTGTCAATGAACTCCGCTTGTGTGCTTCGGTTCATAGTGATACAGTAGTTTGTGGGGCTGTTTAGTAAGCAGTATAACTGGAATTGTAACACTAAAATTATGAAAAAACTTGTTGTTATGCAAGGTGATTTTTCTGTTTCAGCAAAAGAAATTCAAACTGCTTACTAGATGTGGGATCTTATCTGCCTTCCCCCCCCAATAGGTATAACGCATGTGCCGGGTGTTATAGCAGGTGCCACAGGCTGTTGTTTGTGCTAGACATGACAGCTTCTTAAAGTGCCATAGCTTGGGTTGTCATTGCTTGGCTGGCTGTAGCCTGAGGGGTCTGACTGACAAGCAGAGATGCTGTTTGGAAGGCTGGTGAGGTTACTGCACAGTGCCTGGTATTTAAACACAGCGCATCGGCTGCAGAACCCGCTAGAGAGTATGGTACTGTCTGGTAAACCTTCATTCAAATGCTAACTTTCAGTGAAGACAATACTTACAGGTAATGCTTGCTTTATTTATACTCAAGAGTCTTAAATTGGGTGTTCTACATGGCACTGGTGTGATGGTCTTCTGTTACAGCAGCGGAGATTCAAGCAATAGACTAAAAATCTTGCAGCTGAGGTGGTGAAGCACTGGGGTACCTTCCTGAAGGGCATATGGGATTTCTGCCAGTAGAGATTTTTAAGAACTCGTTAGACAAACAGCTATGAGGAGTGTCACAAATACAGGTTAGTCCTGCTCTGTGGTCAGCAGCACAAGCTAGGACTTCATCCCTTTGGGCAGTTGTTTTTGTGACTTCCACCCCCCGAATCTGCAAAGGAGAGCAGTTGTTCTGCGCTTATCTAGAAAGAGCTAGACTCCTGCATTGGTTTATGATAGTCAACATAATGATACCTGCTCCTTTTTAATATATTTTGTTGCACAGTTGAATTGTATTGGCCACTCCTATCTTGGGGATAGGAGTTGTAAATTAAGGCTAGGTATTGGTAGAATTTGTTGGGGGGAAACTTTGTCCTATATCCCCCACAAACTCTTAATCGCTTCTTAATAGTGAAATTGTTCTTGAATTTCTGTCAAGTTTTTTTTTTTTTTTTTTTTTTTTTTGTAGTTTTGAAACTGTTCCTTAAGTGATAAACATGAGCAAATTTTTGCTTTTCAGACGTCGCCGTGCAGAGTGCCAGTGGGCGATGGAGAGAGCAGCCATTATTTGCCGTTGGACATGGCTGCAGGCTCAAATCTCTGATTTGGAATATCGAATAAGACAGCAGACAGATATCTACAAGCGACTTCGTGCTGCCAAGGTAATTTTAGCCTTCTGTTTCATGACTTGGGAAGCTATTAATGGGCTATTTCTTTAGCAGACTGATATTTTCTCTGTAGAAATATGGGTGAGGGGAAAAAGCCTGTGAGCTTTTGAGTTAGTCCCATAGCAGCAGGAGGTGTTGTCTTTATCTTTTGAGGGCTGTGACTTCTGACTACTTCACAAAGATCATAGTAAGAGCTTGCTGTGAGAGGGAGGGGGGTTCATTTAATCACTTTGTCCAGGCAGAGCAGCTCAGTAATGGAATGGAGCTCCACAGTGGCATAAGCCACCAAGTTGGTCCTTGCACGTGTTGGTTTCTAAGCTGGCCTAGTGCCAGGGTACCATCAGAGGTGCTCGCAGGTACCATTTATGTTTCAAGCCTCGATGCCTGCTGGAAAGCAGGACCATTTAAAGCACATGAAGCTTCAGAACACTGTACACAAGTTTTACGCTTTTCTTCCAGGCCCTGACCTTTTAATGTTTCACTTCAATATCTGAGAAGCATTATGGTAGAAAATACATAGGATGAATACTCATTTCTTGACTGAAATGATATTTACTTCTGTGTGACTAGATTGCCTGAAAAAAAAATTAAACAAAGCTTTCCATCTTCAAAACTTGAAATGCCTTCTGGGATTGCAACCTTTCGAGAGCCTCAGTCTACTGCAAAGGTCTCTGGAAACACTTGAGTTAATCCTTTCAAGGTGCTTCTGAATGTTTGAAATTACTGTCATGTTCCGATTTGAAATGATTTGAATCTGTTTGGCTTTGTGTAAACTGCAAAGCTCGTTTCCCTAGACTTTGGGGAAGAAAGCAGAATGTGAGGATTTTTACTTGGCTTGAGTGTTTTCTTTCCTCCTGCTCTTTGTCCGGAAGGAAAACTTTTAATTATTGTCCTGTTGGATGACTTTTTTGATAAATTTGAAACTTATTATTCCCCTGGGGTATAATGTGTCTCTGGCAAAGATAAAGAGCAGTGCCCATGTAGCCTTACTCCTTGTACACTTTTGTAGGTGCTCCTGCAAGATCTCAGGTGAGGAAAGCCTTAACTTACTGGCGTTCTTGGCGAGGGTTGCCAATGAGAGGGGTCAGTCAGACCTGCTTTGAGAGGAGGCTTAGACTGGATGACCTCCAGGTTTACCTTCCAATCTAAATTGCTCTTTGATTCTACTCTGATGCTATGGAAAATAATGATTCCTAAGGGCCCTAGATTTTCATAACGTTAGTCTCTAATGCAGCGCAACGAGATGAAGGAAAATACTAACTTTTCAGATGCTTTGCATATTTTCTGAATAACTGGAATTTGTCTTAGCTGTATTTCAGTATTTCTTTAACCAAATTAGCTTATGATTATCTTTAATTTATGGTAAAACAGTTTCTGTTCTCAAGCAATTATGATGTTTACAGAGACATGAATGCAAATGCATGAAAGAAGTTAATAGTTCTGCATAATATTTTCTTCCATTTACAACTATGTGTGTAATTATACCACAGGTGCTATAAAGTGTAGACTACACAGTGAATAACATTAGCATTCCTTACAGGGAAATTTATATTTCCAGCTCCTTTCTACTGATCTCTCTTACCAGAGGGACATTTTGCTGGTGTGAGAAACTATTGGGCTGCTGTTGAGTACAGAGAAGATTGTCAAGAGAAATAGGTTGGTGTTAGAGCATTGTGTGTGTGTGCCACAAGGCATATGCTGGTAAGGATGAAGGGATATGTGTGACTGGAGCAGGAGAAACTGAACTGCAGCGTGGCCAGCTTTCCCAACCCATTATAAAAAAGGAAATGGAATAGTGTGAAGGGAGGATGGTGTTCTTCATGGCAATCATCATCTTTTGAGCAGTACTCGTTAATTACTGCCATGTTATTCTACTTAGTCTATGTTCTCTGAATAGCCTAGTCTACAATAGCAGTCACCAATGTCTGCTGGTACATGACCAATGATACTGGACAAGTAATATCCTGTGGGCACTGTCATGCCTTGATTTCCTTTTTGCTGATCTCAGTTACACATCCCTGTAGCTGTGAGCAGAGCTGGAGGACCTTGAAACCGGCATGTTAATTATGAGCCATGGTTGTGGACAGCTCTTCTAGGAAAAACAGCATTGATGTTGGCCTAGTAATGTTTCCTCCTTAAACTGTGTTGTGCCTTAACCCCAGCCAGCCATACGGTATTGGTAGCAGAGGATGGTTCTTGTGCATGCCCAGCCTACTTGCTGGTGGGGCGGTGTGAAAAGAAACGGCGTTGACTTGGCAATAACTGAAACATCCCTGAGTTACCAACGCTGTTTCCAGCACAAATCCAAAACATAGCCCCATATTAGCTACTGTGAAGAAAGTTAACTCTACCTCAGCTGAAACCAGCACGAGCTGCTTTCTCTAGGTCAGAGAGCACACTTAAATTTTTTGAATTAATGACGTTGCCATAGGAATGTAACTCCTAAGTTGTTTCGTTCCCTTTTAGAGTATACTTAAGAAGTATTTGTTGTGCTGCAGCTTCCATGAGTGGAATTCAGTGTTGCTTTTTATCCCCAGGGCCCAGTAGTCCTTGGTGTTGACAGACAGCCTGGAGACCTAATGAAGAAGCAGGGCCAACTGGGTTCTATGTCACTGGTGACCTCCAAAAAGAATAAGTGGCTCTCGCCTTCATCTTCTATCCCAAGGTGCCCTGTAGAAGACGCCGTTCCCTCTCGTTTCCTGTTTAATATGCAGAAGCAGGTCAGTAATCAAGAAACACTAATTCTGCAGTGATAGAAGCAAAGAAACTTCCATTAAACCAAGTCTTAAATCAACAGCTGTATGATTGGTGGAAGCAAGTTTATAAATCACATCAAATAACTTGGTTTTAATATACTATTTTAATGTCTTTTTTTAAACTTTATTTTTGCTATTTTTTCTCATACAGTAATTTATCAGCTGATACCAGTTTACCAGTTCTTTGTATTTGACAGGTGATAACGGAACTTGCTTCACCTTTTGCTTTTAAAAAAAAACTCTTGTACTTTTGTGTATGTTTAGTCATCCAAAATTAAACAGAAACAAAGCAAAGCAAAACAAAACCACAAAACAAAACCCAAAGCAGCACAGTATCCTACTGTGAATCTTAATTTACTGTGCAAGGTCTGTGGAAAGTGATTGGCAAAGCTGTGACATTGATACTTCAGTGTGAGGGACAACTGTACTTAACGTTGCTCTTTTATCTTTGGGGGGGTTTGTTGTTTAACGAGCACTAATGTAGATATACGCATACGGTAAACTGAAAGTATGGGGGTTTAATGGTGTGGAAATCAAAAGTATTTTGGTATTGATGCTTCAAAATCATGTCCAGTGAGTTTGTAATTGTGTGAACCATCAAATATTCTTAAATAATATTAGTATTTCATTAAAACGTTGGAAAGCTTCTATGAAATTAGTACAGCATTTAGTACAGATTTTGGTACAGTATAAGCTTTTTGTCTAGTTGAAAAGGCAGGATAGCTCAAAAATCAGGCCGTCTTGCTCTGAAAATCATGTCCAGCTTATAAAACAGAGAACTAAAAGCTCTACTGTTATACTTATTTTGTGATGGTTAAGAATGCATTTAAAATATGAACTTAGATTGATTTAGAGGATGTTGCTTGAAATGCTATTGATTAAATTGCATATGATTGTTTACATTGGGCCTATCTAAGTTCAGTGTTATTTATAACTGCAGAATGCTCCTTAGATTATCCTGCTCTTTTGGTTTTCTGGGCTTTTCGCCTCTCTGCCCTCATCCTTTGGAGTCATTATCACATTAAGCTTTACTGACTTTGAGATTTCATTTTTCTCTTGCAGACCTCTCATCTTACACAGTCTTTGGGAAACCTTATGTGTCAAAGTCCTTCCTGCACCCCGATCAGTGGGTCTTCAGCACCCCTCAGAGCTTGCATCACGTCACCCTGCCAAGTCAGAGTGTTTAACTGGTTAGTTCTCCTCCTCTTATAAGTTGATCAAAGTAATTTCATATTTAAGGCATTGGTGACAGTGGCAAAAAAAGGGATCTTTAGCTAGAAGACTTCTGTATGTTCAGTTCAGTTGTAAAAATTTGAAATAAGTATTTGAAACCCCCAAAACTGCCAAATATATAGATGATGTTACCTGTCTTGTCGGCAGCCTGTTGGAAGACGTTACTTCCTTTTATAAAGAGATGAGCAAAGTGTACTTTGCCTGGGTAGGTTAAGGCTGAATGCTATATGGCATCCTGGTGACCTGATTTTTATTTTTTAAACAAGTGGATTTCTGAGCTTTTTGAGTCTCTTTTCTGTAAAATGTAGAAAATATTTTTCTGCTTATTAATTTTCAATATATGGAGAAGCAAATCTTACCTGTCTTGTTGGTGTGGAAGAGATACCTCAAGTTTAGCCTTTTAAGTCTTCATATTTTTATGGAGACTTGAATCTGTAATAGAAAACGTATTGTTGATCAATTGTTTGTTAAACCCTGGGGGGGAGTAGGGGGGGACTAATTTTTAAATAAACTGGGAACTTTCCTTCTGTTGTTCGGTGTTTAACCGGCATTCAGTTTGGTTTAATACTTGGGGACATGTCCTGTGCAAGCAGTCAGCAGTCTTCAAGAAGCTCAGTAGCAAGAGGCAAACTTTAGTCTGTAGAATTGCTGGATAAGTTTTTCATCCCATGGGGTACTGGATGTATCAGTTAAGAGAAGCTCCCTCGAAAGTACACCCATGAAATGCATGGATTGTCCCAATGATTTACCATGCTGTTCTTCCAACTGGTCCATTTTCATGTCTAGCTTTGTGGTATCTCCTTGGCTTTTTAGGCTGTTCTGTTTGAGAAGGTTTTTTAAATCTTATTTCCTTCCCTTGTGTTTCACCTCTGTAAAGATTTCTCCACCTATTGCCACGTTATTCTTGGGAGAGGGAGGAATTAGTGCCTCTTCAAAAAAAAAAACCCAACCCCTCTCTTCCCTGTATCTGATCCTGTATAAATTGGATAAAGCAGTGATAGGAGGGAGGGATGTAAACCCAGTGCAGACAGTAACACTGTGAAACTTGTGCTGAAGTCTTACGAAGTAAATGTTCCTTTTCTACACCAGATGCACGCTGCTTTCTCAGTTCTTTCTCATAAGCAGACAGCTGCAACTCAGCAGCCTTTCAAGCCTTCTCTTACAAAGAAGGGTCTCAAATGAGTTTTCCCCTTCCCCGTCAACTTCGTTTGCATCTGGAGAGAAGACTTTCAGTCTGTGGCCCTGGATGCCTGTAGACTTTAAGGGACCTGCAAAAGACAGATGAGCAAGTTCAGTTTTAGGAGGCATAAATGCCCAAGAAGGCAGGTTGGCACTTCAACAGAAAAATTTTGAAGTTTGAAAGTGATAGAAAGATTCATTGAAAGCTGCTAAATACACTGGGACTACCTAAGCTAAGTGTGGTTTGAGCTAAAGGTGCTTGGAGAAACTCTTCAGAGCACTAGGGTGTGTATCGTATGTACTTGCCCAATTCTTACACTGATTTTCTAGACATCCCCTGAGGGCCACTGCGTTTTGTTTCATGCAGAGCCACCTACCTGGTCTTCTTCTGTTAATGTAAGTGGATCCTCCTGGGCCCCATCTTGCCATTGTCATCGTGGTGGGTGAAGAGCAAACGGTTCAAGCACAGACAGTCCGTGCAAAGCCTTGGTTTGCCTATGTTGTGCTAGCACAGCGGGGAGCTGCTTTCACCCTCCCAGTGTTCAGAGGCACCTTGGCACTTGGTGGCCTGGACTTACCCGCTCGTGATAGGACGTGCCTGGCAATGTGAAGCATCTGTGTCCCCGGGCTGCTGTGCCCTTCTTCCTCAGTGCCGTCTCAGCGGCAGGCTGCTGATGCTGGGTGGAACAGCTTTCAAGAACTCCCGATGACCACCAGGCCTTCTCTGCACCCCTTTCTCCTTGCCCATTCTTAGCCCAGCTGCTCCACAGGATACTGAGCAAGATGGCAAGATGGACCTTTGGTCTGACCCAGCGTGATCATTCTTGCAAATCATCAGCACCTTCTCCTGAGGTACCTGATGCTCTTATAATCAATTGGTTTAGTCTTGGGGATTCGAAGTTGGACTAATTACAACATGCAGAGGCTTCAGGCTGCTGTGTTGCCTAACAAAATAAAACATCTTGTGTTTTTCTTAGGGAACAGTTTGTTTTCTTTCATCGATGGCTCCCGTAAAGGTTGTTCTTGCTGTATTCATTCAGTAAAACTAGCTTGCATTTTAACAGTGGTAGTTTCAGCTTAGAATTGATTGGACTGCAGTAAAATGAAGGAACAGAAAGTATGGATTATTCAAAGCAGACAGTTCTGTGTTTCTGCTGCAGTGATTGATAGGTTCACAAATTCTTAGCAGATTAGTCCTCAGCTTCAAGCAGTAACATGGGTAATCTTCTGACGGTAGATACTTTAGTAGTTGTGCTTTTATTCTGGGCTAATTCTGCAGATAATAAACCTCATTTTCCCTTGACTTATATTGTAGAAATCCAGAGGATTCTGGAAGTGTTAGACCAAATTATAAAAGTCTAAATCTATTTAAATGGCTATTTTAATCCCCAGTTACTTGCAGTGTGGTGTATTGAGTCTCTGTCTCATACTTGAAGAGTTAAGAAGTATATAGTGATCATAAACCCAGCTGAAATACCATTTTCTGCTTCTGTACTCCATGAAATCTTATGCTTGCCCCCTTTGCAATTAATCTTCTTAATTGCAAATAAGGCATTGTATGTTTTATTATACATAAGTTACCAATCTTGATAAAACAAACGGAATTGGTAGTGCATGTTTCTGCCTGTGAAAAACCAAAAGGCTAAAGGGTTGGGCTGGCAGGGATACCAGGTAGTTGCTATTCTTTGTATAATGCGAGTTCTTGCCAGGCCTCCAGTGCCTGGCTCTGGTTAACAGCTCATTCCATGAAAGGTCTGAAGAGGAAAAAGTAGAGGAAGCTTGAACTTGCCCCCCAGGAGGAGCACCTCCATATTCCCTTATCAGGAATGCAGGTCTGCTCGTAGGGCAGGCTGTTATTAATGGTTTTATTAGAAAGAATGTGACTCTAAATTGACCTGCTGGAGCTGGTGAAGTTCTGATTTTGTGGAGAGTGATGGTTGATTGCTGGGCTGCAAATAGGTTGAACAACCGCTGCTTTGCTTGCTCTGTTTGAAACAATCGCCACCATGGTGTGAAACCAGGAGCCAGAGGCCGGTAGGATAATTGCCAGGACCTTTCTGTTCTACCTTAGTCCTTGGACCTGTCATTTTCTGCTATGTAACGTGAGCCTTGCTCTTTTGTTTAGGTTTGGTTGTGTTAATTCAAACTTGCTACCATGCATCACTGTAGCCTGTTTTTGCAACTACAGTATTACGTGGTGTTTTCATTAATATCTTAAGCACAGTTTCGTCAAGTTACCTTGAAGAGTTACAAGTTCTGTAACTTGAAGAGACTGTGCTTGAGACATTAATGAAATGGCTCTGTTGTTTACTTCTGGTGCCTAAATGCTTTTAAGACTTTTTTCAGTGCTCTTTACTCTTCTGTAGAATTGGCTAGGTGCTTGCGTTGGGAGGCAGTTCCCTAATAAGCAGACTCTGGAAAAATCATTGAGAACTTTGGCTTTATCCAGCTCATATCCCAAGATAAACATGAAACTTTTAAGTACCCAAACTGGAATTATTCAGATACTAGGAATTCATTTGGACCTTGTCAGGGAAGAGACCAAAGGTTTTTGACCATATACTCAGAATCAGGATTTCCATTTTGGAACTTGTAAAAATAAGTTCTGGTGGATAGTTCCTGTGCAGTGTAGTATGATCTGTCTTTGATCAGTCCTAAATAAGTAGATATATGTAACATGATCCCAAAATGTAAGTATTTTGTCTCTTCAGATTTTTTTTTTTAGTTAAATAATCCTCTGCTTGCGTTGGAAATGCTGTCTGAAGTAGCTTAGTTGTCTTGTTTCTGTTAATCTAGTAATGGCTTTTGAAGCTTCGGCCTCTCTTGGAAGGAAAACTGTATCTTGTGTAGATCTGAAAGCATGGATTTTTGCAAGCTGTGCCACGTATTTTTAGACTTTCTTAATACAGAGCTTTGTTCAGGAGTCAGAAGAGAGTAAGAGCCCTAGAATTCTCTGTATGTAACTTTGATACGTTGAATCTCCTGTTTAACACACAAGGTAATGGAAATTTCTCAACCTTTTTTTTTTATTCACAAGAGCTCCGTGGAGGTTTTGATGAGACTTTATCAGAATGCACTTAAAAGACTGCAAGGTCTGTGACATCTTGAATGCAAGTTTAAAAGCGTTCTCTAGAGTTAAGCTTTCAAAATGTCACTGAGACACGTATACCCCAAGTCATCTGTGATAAACTGAAAATATATCTTAGATTTTCCTAGTCTGGTTATCCCTAGTTTTTATAGGGTCATTGGGTATACGCCTAACTGAAACTTCACAGTGGAAATCTAAGGCTATTTTGTAAGACTAAGTAGATGTATGGAGAAATTGCAAACAAAATTACCTATGTCTGTAACTTTTCCCATGCTATTCGGGTGCGGAATGCTATACAATAAAAAAAGTTAGCATTAGAAGTTAATTTTCTTTGTCTGACAAATAACAATAGGGCAGATGCAGACACATGAGTGAGTACAGGTTTTCGATGGAAATGGACCCAGTAACTGGTCTGGCCACGGGTCTTCTTTCTTTGTTCTTCCCCTTACCCAGAGCGAGAGTGGCAATGAGCTGTAGAGTGGTAGCCTGGTTTCAGAGGCCGAGACAAATCCTCCTGGCTCTTACATCTTCTTAAATAGTCACTTTTCAGGTGAGATGGCCTGTTTGGATCCCGTAGGCAGTAAGTTCTTTCAGGTTTGGGCAGTGACATCTCATTACAGCAACCCTTTCCTCCTCATCCCGCTACCCGAGCTATCTACTGTGGAACTTACTGTGGTTTGGAATTGTTCGGGTCCAAAATATGCCAGCAAGTTTTGCTGCAAATCTGTGTTTTCTGTATAAGGCAAGAGGATGCACAAGGCCGTTAGGAAAGAATAGTCTCATGTGGATCTGGTGTAGACTTCAGAGATTCATCGTACCCTGTTATATAGAACTAGTTTGGTTTTACTTGTGGAATGTCAGTAGTGTATATTTTTGTGGAATACTTTCTCACTTGCACTTTGCCTCTTACTGTTGTCCATAAAATTTTGTTTTCCTGGTTTGTGCAGTTAAGAAGAGGTGACTGGGGAAATTTGGGTCTCTTTAAGCACATCTTTTCCTACAGATGTGTTTCCTCGTTTGTATGTGTTTATAGCTGAATAGGATTTGGCTTATAAACTGAAAACAAATGGACAACAGTATAGAATGATCTAACTTGGATGTAAATCAGCAACTCTTCATTTCATGAAGAACAGGCAGGTGAGGAGGCTTGGGCTTTTTCTTGTTCTAAAGGCTTGTCACCAACCAGTACCTCGGGTCAATGTCTGGTAACGTTGATTTCTGCCTGGCAGTCCTACAGTTCAGCACGGAGCTGGAATAGCCAGTTAGAACTTTTCTGGTCCACATGACAAAGATACAAATTTTAAACTTCTAATTTTACTGGAACACTTGCTATACAAACCAAGAAAAAAAATATCATGCTTGCTTGGGACCAGCAAATGTAACAGGTAAATAAAGTTTTTAACTGCTAATATGAACACATGACCAATTACAAAAAGAGAAGATCTTTTACGAAGGCAATGTTTTACAGATGGTTCCAGAAGAAGAATATACTGAAAGGCAATAAAATTGTATCTGCTTATTTAAATATAACCGTAGATTTAACCATAAATCCATGGTGAACAGAGAGAAATGGAAAGAATGTTTGCCAATGTTTTTAGGTTTAATGGCTATCTTTTTTTATGGGAAGTAAATGATTTTGTTATTATCAGATGATAAATTGAGCTGCTGACTTGAAGTTCCTTGGTGAAAGGGTGCATGTTACTAGTGGCTACCACATCTGCAGTGGCTTTAAGACTTTCTGCCCTTAACTGACGAAAATATAGCTGTTAAGACACTTCAGTGTCCATTTCTATGTTGAGAACGAAATATTCTGAAATCTACATACTCCTTGAGAGAGAATGTAGCAGAGACTAAAAATGTGATGAGAAAAAACTGTAAGCCCTAGCTGCTGATGTAAGTACTGAGGAGCCTTTGGGTGTCACAGCCGCAATAATAAATACAGAATTACAACTTACTACTCTTGCTCTGAGTGAGTTGCTTTTCATTTGGTTGCAGTTTGCGCACTGGCTCCTCCAGCAGCAGTTCTCTGATCAGCGTGAATGTTGCAGAGAGATTTGGCAAACCAAACCCACTTGAAAACCTTCTTGCTGTGTCGGACAATACCTGCATTGCTGCTAGAATCCACTCAGTTTGCAAATGCAATAAGCGCAAGCTTGTCCGAGCTACCTCTGTGTCTCACTTCAGCAGGAAGGTAAGTGGAAATTTTGCCATGTGCTTACTAAGATACGCTACGTTTTTATTTAGAACATGTGGTTTTATTTATTTTTAGCAGAAACTATTATAATGTTGGACTCTGGTTGTAGTAAAGCTTTTTCTGAGGATTTCTCTAAAATTCATGTAGAATTTTAGAAGAAATTCCTAGGTATGTCAAAAAAGTCATGAGTTCTCCATTAAATTGTGGCTTAGAAACTGATTCTAGATTTCCATTCTTAAAAGTCAGGCAGCAGGTTTTTTTGAGTAACAATGACCAGAGTGTACCTGAGGCTTTAGCATGGGCAGCAACCTTCTGCTAATTACCTGTTGGAGTTGATTGTCCTGGGAAGAATACCACCCCATCCCTCCCCCCCCCCAAAGCCCCAAACCACAACACAAAACCCAGCACCCACCGAAAAATAAAACCCCAGAAATCTATAACCTTAGTTCGGTTAAGACTTGGCAAGCTGGTGCGTGAGTGAGCATAACTGGGTTGTAGTTGTTTGAAGGCTGAGCTGCTGCGCCTGATGAACTAAGCACTCCTTGGACACCTAGCTCTGAGTTACCTGATGATTGAAAGATGTTTGATGTATTAATTCTGACAAACAAAGAACGCGTGTGGTAACATCTGTCAGTTGACAAGTGGTGGTTTGTTACACTGCTCATATCTTATTTGCTTGTTTGCAGCCTTTTCCTCAAATATTGATTTACAAGTAAGAGGTATTTAACAAGCTGCAGATTTAAGACAAAAAGATGAAAAGTTGTGCTACTTTTCCCTGTCTGATCTTTTGTTTCATCAGAGTGCAAAGCCAGTACAATTTAATTCAGTCTGCGTAGGCTGTAGGTAAAAGCGTTGTTAACGCTCCCTCTTCTGGTTTGACTGATCTTACGGGACCCGATATATTGATGGGGAAGGGGCATTGGGTGTGTTTCAGCGACAGCGTGGAGAAAAATGGTGGAACAAAGACATCGGGGCTGTTGTGGTTGCAGCTTTATGCTCCAAACAGGCAAGTGAGGAAAAGTTGAAACTAAGACAATACTGGTCAGAATAATAGACGCTGCTGGTGGTGGATTGCTTGCCTAACAGTTTTTAATCAAGTTTTTTGGAAGCATCAGAGCTACAAAAAGCCTTTAAGGAAGATAAGGAAGAACAGGATGGGAAAAGGGGCAAAGGTGTTTGTTTTAAAAAGAAAATGATGAAATATTGTTAAGGTAATTTACGCCATCCAGGTGTCTGGTATAATCCCCACAGTTTGAACCCTAGGTTTCCTGTAGCAGAATCTTAAGCATTGAATCTTACTGAAAAAATAACTTGCTCAGATGGTACAGCCAGAAAAAAACAGCTCGAGCTGGGTGCTTCCGGAGAGGGACCCCGAACAAAGGAATCCCTGGGCAATTATACCCTTACGATCTGTGCCCCCGCCCCTCACGCTCTCTTCACGTGCCTTTTGGTCCAATGGTGATTTCTGGTCTGAGATCTTCTAACACGGTATTGGATTCCTTCTCCGACTCCAGGCAGGCCATTAACTGTTCTTACCTTGCTGAGCTGCAGCTTCTGCTGGCAGCTGTAGCCTCCCTGTCTCCTGGTTTGCGCTGGCTCTGCAGGCCCTCTTTTGCTGAACTGAGTAAAAGTGCAAAAGCTCACAGGTTGCGGCCTAAGGCTTCAGCAAACCTAGCTACTAGTGCAAAGTAAGTAATGCTAAACATCTGTACACCAAATCTCAGAACATTATGACTCTAAGAGATTGATTCTGTTTAAAACTCATTTATTTAAGCTAAACGACTAATATTTAATAGTGTTTAGGCTTTGCTGGAGTTGCGGAGGAGCAGCTCTGTTGGCTTGGAAGTACTAGTAAAGAATCACACAAAATGTGTCCCTTAACACACTGAATGTTTTTGGTGGGGTAGCTCATCCATGGTCAGAAGGAGAAAGAGCCTGTGGTAGTACTCTTGCACACCACTTTAACATTGATCCTGGGTCTTGACTTTATTTTTCATCCTGCAGATCTGTGGCTTGGTTACGGTTAACTTGCCTGGCTTTTGCTTTTTTTAGTGAAAGGAAACTAGTGCAATTGTAGAAAGCAGACTGGAGTTACTGGATCTGAACTGCAGTTTTACTTAAATCTGAAGCACGTTTCCCTTTTTAAAGTGTTTGATCTCCTTTCTTCTGGTAGCCACTGAAACCTCTCACCGTGAAGTGCAGCTGCGAATGGCCCAACTCTTGCATCCTGTGTAGCTGCAAAGCCTCTGTCCAGACAATAGACCCTGATACCATGTCCCTAGAAGAGCGCGTAGCCCTCCTGGACTCTGGCTTCCACCCCATACTCTCTTTATCTCACGGTGAGTAGATCACATGTTACAATGTGGAAGTGGATCCCTTGCTGGGCCACAGCCCGCCTCGCTCTTCCTCCTTACGTGTAAAGAGGTTAAAAATACGCTGGCAGAGTTGTAGGGATGTTTCACGTCTGTCTGGTTACTATGCAGAGCATCACTGGACATCTTCAGTCCAAGGACGCAGCCCGTGGAGATTTCTGAGCCTAGGAAACCGTGTTGTGTCTTGGCCTGCATCTGAGGCAGCTGCCATCTCTAGTTTAATGTAAGCTTGGGGCACTTCTTTGGGATCAGCTCTCTGTCTTCTGCAAGGAACATTCTAATTCTGGAGGCTTGCAGAACAACTATTGTAAGTTCCTGTTAAACCCCTGCCCTGGAGGGCTACTTGAAAGACTCGAAATCTAATGCTGACTTTGACAGGCTGTGGGGCAGTTGTTCAGTAGATGACTAGCACCAGCTTTGAGTGTGAAATCACTGTTTTGAGTCCGAGCTCCAGTTATTTAAACATCGGTGTCCTTCTAGATGTGCTCTGTGGTTGCTTTATGAACTATGCTCTGTGGAATCTTAACATTTAGTTTCAGTTTAAATAAATGAAGGATGATGGTGGCTGCAGCACTGCTGGTGCCTTTTAACCGTGGAAGAGCAAGAATGTGCACTAAGGACTTTCTAAGTTGGTTAAGGGACAGTGAGGAAAACACTTTTTCTACTGTTCAACTATGAGAGCATCTCTGCAAAAATACTTCTATTGTTTAGGAAAAAAAAAGCATAAGCTAACCTCTGCTCGTTAAATAACGATGCGAGCAAGTAATACGTAGCTGCATATGATTCAGGTTAGTGTAAGGGTGAGAAGCTCAATGGTGAGGTGTCAGGTTCTGGCTGTAGGATGGTAGCTAGCAGAGGACCAGGGCAGAGGCTGGTCTTTGGGGACGAGTTCATCCTGTTCACTCTGTCACAGCATGCATGGGGCAAGAGAGCCTGCAATCGACCACGCTTACTGTAGTTACCTGTGTCACTTCGTTTACTGAAGTACCGACAGGTGTGAATTGCTGAAGATGTGTGTGCAGTGCTGTATGTGAAAAGAGGAAACTTTATGCTTACCAAAATAATTTGGTTTTCCTACTTTCAGGCAACCCTCTCCACTTGCACTTTGAAACCTTACTAAGAGAGGATGGACTGCATAGGCTACTGAGCCATGAACTCAAGACTCGGAAGATGTCCCATTTTGGAAAAAAGCAAGATCCGACTAACAGCGTGTTCCCAAAGCTACGCTCGTCGCTCCTCCTTGCCTCCCGTAAGTCAAGCAAAATGGAGTTTGAGATGAAGTTAAACTAAATGTGGGCTTTTAACCAGTACCTGAGGGCAACCAGTCAAGGTAAAGTGGAGGAAGTAGCTCCCTTTCTTCCAGTGGAAGATAATTTGAACTCTGTGCTATAGTAATGTCTAAGTGACCAAGTCCAGCATCTTGCAAACTACAGAAATTCTGACCCCCTTGGCAGGACACAGAAATACTGGCCTCTGCTAAGTTATTAGAAATAAAGAAATGTTGCAATTCTCTGTTTCTTTCAAGGGAATGAGCAACCCAAAAAAGAAGCTTTTATGAACCTTTATTTGAAAGCAGAGTAGATCAGTATTTGCCTGGCAAAACTCTGGCATCTCTTTTTCTGCTGTGATAGCAATTGCTGCTCCAGTTGCATGCTGCTCTTGCTGTTTTGCAAGGCCCAATTTTTTTTTTTTTCATTGGTCCATCAGAGTTGTTGATTTTTTTTAAAAATGGTCTACAGTGGTTTAAGTGACAGATGACTTAAGACAGAAAGAGGGAAACCCAGCTAAAACACATCCTGGTTTTTAAATGAACTAGGGTTGGTGTTCCATTTGGCTTTCTTTAAAAGGCATGTTTTTATGCCAAATCATTTTTTGAAAGTAACATAATGTGCAGACTGCAAGCTGGCCATGTTCTTGATGTTCTTAGGGGACACAGTTGCTGCATCTGGAATACTTTTTAAGTTCTGTGATTGCTGATGCAAGCTATCATGAACAAACCAGATAGTAGTTAAAAAAAAAACCCAACAAAATCCCCACAAAACAAGCAAGCAAACAAACAAAAACCCACAAAACAACTTCTATGCTGAAAGTACATCAGCAGCCTCAGGTTGTGTGTTTGGCCCTAACAATGTGAGCTACAACTTGATTTAATGATGTTTAATGAACCCGAGCTGAGGTTAATTAGCTTTGAATGGGGATGGATGTTGTTTCTGAAGAGAGGCGTTCTGGAGATATCATCCTTCCAATAATCAACTCAGGATGCGATGAGGGTAGAACAAGCAGGTGGTTAGTGTTGATTAAATATGAGTAACCTACTAGAGGATGTTTGAATAACAAACCAGTATAGATTCTGTCAACTGGTCAGCAGCTGTTTGACTTCTAACTGATTTATCTTTCTATACCTCCTTCCTTTTTTCAACTATTTAGCCACAAGGCTACACAAAAACTATTATTATTTACGGGCAGCATGTATGGGGGGTGTAGACACTTGCCATGAAGAGTATGTTCTAGTGGATGATGCAGTAATGCAGGATGGTTTGTCATATATTTTTTACTCTCCAAGAGCCTCACAGAGCTAGGTCTTTAGGGAGGATTTGAATAGTGGAGTAATTTGGCGCAATAGGTTTGGAAGATTGCTCCATTTGCGGTATTCAGCATGGAATAAGCCAGTCACAAATGGGAGAAAGAATAAAAAGTTAACTGATGTAGAAAAAGCATATCAAGCTGAGGTTATATAGGAGTTCAGGAGAAGAGTACATCTGTCTTAAAATCAGTGTGGTTCGTCATTGGAGCAATTGTTAGAAATAGGACCAGCCTGACCAGTTTGACAGTGAAGGAAGCTTTTCTAAGTGGCTGTATTTTGGACTGAGAAGTGCAGTTCTTGATGGCTGTCACTTCTACTTCACCTTCCACTTTACTTTGGAAATGCCCACCAAAAGTAGTATTTTTGGGCTAGCATCTTTCAGTGCTGCAGAGCATTGACACTTCCCTTGAGGCTTCTGTTTTACGTTTGTTCTCTAATGGTGACGTTTGTTCCGCTCTGTTCCCCAGGGCGGGTTTGGTGACCTTACAGGGGTAGCAACATCACCAACCGGTTGTAAGTCAGCCTGACTTCACCTTGGTTTTTCTGTTCGTGTTTTATTAACAGGTGCAGTGTTTGAAGGGAGAAGGCAGCTTGAAGGAACATCCAGTTGCAGCTTTCCAGTTTCCAGTCCTCAGGCACATAAATACGGTTCTTTGCACCACCCACCCTCCTTGCACCCAGAGGCTCTTCCAGCCCCTTCTTCCAGCCAGATCCCTTTCACTGGCAGCTCAGCAGTGGTGAGTTGAAACAAAAGCTGTGGGAAATGAATTTGAAAAGGGGGAGTAGCCTTGGAGAGGAGCTGGGGGACACCTCTGTTACCGAGCATTGCCCTGGGGCTGCCGACTTGCTGGGAATTCAGAAGGGTCGTTACTGCTGATGGACTGCTGGGAAATGCAGTTCCGATGTTGGTGTTAGTAACAGCTACTCACTTCGCTGTTCCTCAGGCAGTGCTTGGCTGGCTAGGTGCCTGCAGCACTACTTCCCCAGCCAGATTGGTTTCACTTTTAGTACTGACAATACTCTACAGATTCCTTTTTCTTTCTTTTTTTCTTTNGATTCTTTTTTTTTTCTTTTTTTTTTTTTTTTTTTTTTTTTTCTCCAAATAGCTATATATACATAATGTTAGTTTTATTTGGCTATGAATTAATAGTAGAGATTTAATTGCTACGGACTTCCCCCTGTGAAGGAGGAATATCAGAAAAGGGATGATCTTTAACATTTTCTTGTTTTTCTAGAAGTAGTGGAGGATTAAAAAATGTCCCGCAACAACCACTTCTCTAGGAAGGCACTGAGTAATTCCTGGTTCTCCAAGTGTGCTGAGCAGAGGAGACCTTGAAGGATGGGGGCTCAGACTTGCTACCCTTACCACTATTACCTTCTTTTTGCTAATAAGTAATTGTTAGGTCCAATTGACAGAAACAGGCCTTGGGGAAGAGTGCCTGGAAAGCTGCCCGGTGGAAAGGACCTGGGGGTGCTGGTCGACAGCCAGCTGAAGATGAGCCAGCAGTGTGCGCAGGAGGCCAAGAAGGCCAACGGCATCCTGGCCTGTATGAGAACCAGTGTGGCCAGCAGGAGCAGGGGGGTGATCGTCCCCCTGTACTCGGCACTGGTGAGGCCGCACCTTGAGTCCTGTGTTCAGTTTTGGGCCCCTCACTACAGGAAAGACATGGAGGTGCTGGAGCGTGTCCAGGGAAGGGCAACGCAGCTGGTGAGGGGCCTGGAGCACAAGTCTGATGAGGAGCGGCTGAGGGAACTGGGGTTGTTTAGCCTGGAGAAAAGGAGGCTGAGGGGAGACCTTCTCGCTCTCTACAACTACCTGAAAGGAGGTGGTAGGGAGGTGGGTGCTGGTCTCTTCTGTCAGGTGGCTGGTGATAGGATGAGAGGAAATATCCTCAAGTTCCGTAAGGGGAGATTTAGATTGGGTATTAGGAAAAATTTCTTTGCTGGAAGGGCTGTCAAGCACTGGAACAGGCTGTGCAGGGAAGTGGTTGAGTCACCATCCCTGGGGGCATATTTGAAAGACATGTATACTTGGCACCTAGGGACATGGTTTAGTGGCGGATCTGGCAGCCTTAGGTTAAGGGTTGGGCTCAATGACCTTAAAGGTCTTTTCCAACTTCAGTGGTTCTGTGATTCTAAGAAGCTTTTTCTGTGTTTTACTGTTTTGGGCTTCAGGTCCATCTCGTGGAGATCACCACAGTGCTTGTGGATCTTCACTGGACTAAATGGTTCTGTGACTCCTGTAGAAAGGGGTAGTGAGCTCCTCCGTGGAGCCTGCAGTCCCCATTATACCCATTTCACTTGCATCAGCTACTCATTTTCTGGTTTTATGGCTCCCACATTGTTAGTGCTCTCTTTCCAAGTGCTGTCCTCCCTCTTTCGTGCACAGAAGATTTAACAGTCCAACTCATGAGTTTGCAGCTTCTTTTGTAAGCTGCTCTTTCAGGTACGGTCTCTGCTTCCAGTTTTTTAAGGGTGCTTCTGAGTAGTCCTGTGTCTATTAAGGTTTTTAAAGAATATCACATCAGTAATAAACCATAGCTAACCTTGTGGCCGCCAAGAACTTCAGTGTGTGGTTGGCCTCTCTACCTGGAAACAAAAGGATGCTTGTTTGAGAAAGAACAAAAGAATGGTAATGTCTTGGAGACTTTTTAGCGTATAAGTAAAGGGGACACTTCCATTCTGGATTGGAGGTCTAATCTCCAGCTCTGCAGGGAACCGCAATATATGGATCTCTTCACAAAACAATCAAAATGCATCTCAAAATAATTTAGGGGTCTCTTCATCCCGCTGTTCTAGGATGTTTTTCCAGAGCCTCGTTCTGTGTTTCAGCAGTCCTCAAAAAGCAGAAAAGCGGAGTGTTCCTATGACATCGACAACATTGTGATCCCCATGTCAATGGCAGCCTCCTCTCGAGTGGAGAAGCCTCAGTGCAAAGAGATTGTAGTACCAAGGTATCTACAGACCAGGCTTTGTTGATCCTCTCTCCTGTGGGTGACAGGAGGAAATGGCTTTAGTTGGGCAGAATAAGAGCTGTTCCGCTCAATGAATTGGCATAAGGAAATCATACCTAACAGCGGGGAAAAAAAAAAATTAATTAAAAAACAAAAACAAAGGTATTAGTAGTATCGTTTGGATGTAAATGTTAGTACCAAATGTGTTTTTCTTTGAAGTGATCTTTAGCTTGTGTCACCTCTTGCAGCTGGAGGATAGTGGAGCTTGAGGAACTAGAGCCTTTCAATCAAGTGAACGCTGAGGTAAGAAAACAGTTTTGTCGGTTTGTCTCAAATGTCTGCAGCTATTCTGAGAAGGTGCAAACGGCACACTGGGAGCGCTAGAGCCAGTCTTTGCCAGTTCCTAAATTCTGCCAGCCCAGTAAGCAAAGTCGCTGTGTGAAATGCTCTTCTGTTCTGCCCGACACAGTTGCGTCTGAAGCCAGTGGAAGGGCAGCAGAGATGAGGCTTGTGGTGGCACATCAGCTGTTAGGAATGTCAGCTGTGGGCCACCACTGCTCGCTGCAGGCAGAACAAGCCCTTGCATTGTGCATGATTTAATGCCCCTGGCAGCTATTTATATAGTGCACACAACAGCCTGCATCTGTCTCCTGACAACTCGGGCTGACAAACAAGTTCCCTGTTCAGTACCTAATGAAAAGTAGGAAAATGAGGTAGTGATACCAAGTGCGTGTGCTGGTTCCCAGATGGCTTGAATGGGTTGGATATTGCTTACTTGGGTTTTTAAAACAGTAGACTTAGCCTGCAGGCAAGTTTTCATGCTCTTAAGTATTTGGACAAAACTTCTCTTCCTAGTTGGAGGATACTTCTGATGAGATGTACTCCAGTCATCACTCCAAATATGAAGATCTTGAACGAGCCCGCTGGGATTCCTGGGCAGCAGCTACTTCCCATAAGCGGGGAAGCAGGTACTGGTCTTGCTAGCAGACTGTGGTGGGTTGACCCTGGCTGGACACCAGGTGCCCACCAAAGCCATTCTATCACTCCCCCCTCAGCTGGACAGGGGAGAGAAAATATAACAAAGGGCTCGTGGGTCGAGATAAGGACAGAGAGAGATCACTTAACCGATTACCATCATGGGCAAAACAGACTCAACTTGGGGAAAAAATGAACTTAATTTATTGCCAATCAACCAGAGTAGGGTAATGAGAAATAAAACCAAACCTCAAAAGACCTTCCCTCCACCCCTCCCTTCTTCCCGGGCACAGCTTCACTCCCGGATTCTCTACCTACCCCCCCAGCGGCGCAGGGGGACGGGGAATGGGGGTTACGGTCAGGTCATCACACGTTGTTTCTGCCGCTTCACCCTCCTCAGGGGCAGGACTCATCACGCTCATCCCCTGCTCCAGCGTGAGGTCCCTCCCACAGGAGACAGGCCTCCATGAACTTCTCCAACGTGGGTCCTTCCCACGGGAGACAGGCCTCCATGAACTTCTCCAACGTGGGTCCTTCCCACGGGAGACAGGCCTCCATGAACTACTCCAACGTGGGTCCTTCCCATGGGCTGCAGTTCTTCAACTGCTCCAGCGTGGGTCCCTTCCACGGGCTGCAGTCCTTCAGGCACAGACTGCTCCAGCGTGGGGTCACAAGTCCTGCCAGCAAACCTGCTCCAGCCTGGGCTCCTCTCTCCACGGGGCCGCAGGTCCTGCCAGGAGCCTGCTCCAGCGCGGGCTTCCCACGGGGTCACAGCCTCCTTCGGGCACCCACCTGCTCCGGCGTGGGGTCCTCCCCGGGCTGCAGGTGGATATCTGCTCCACCGTGGACCTCCGTGGGCTGCAGGGTCACAGCCTGCCTCACCATGGTCTTCCCCAGGGGCTGCAGGGGAATCTCCGCTCCGGCGCCTGGAGCGCCTCCTCCCCCTCCTTCTGCCCTGACCTGGGGGGCTGCAGGGCTCTTTCTCTCACATCTTCTCACTCCTCTCTCCGGCTGCAGTTTCCATCCGGCAGGAACTTTTTTCCCTTCTTAAATACATTACCCCAGAGGCACTACCGCCATTGCTGATGGGCTCGGCCTTGGCCAGCGGCTGGTCTGTCTTGGAGCCGGCTGGCATTGGCCTCATGGGACACAGGGGAAGCTTCTAGCAGCTTCTCACAGAAGCCACCCCTGTAACCACCCGCCGCCACCAAAACCTTGCCACACAAACCCAGTACACAGACACAGAATAAGGTGGCTTTATTTGTTCTTAATTTTAAATTGTACAGAGATGCCAATTCACAAAGTTCCTTTTCAATGAAGAAATCCTTAGGTGCCCATCATTTTGCTCGTATAATTAGTCTATTACATAATAGAAACAAAACATTGCTAAAATAGGGCCTAATCAGCAGAATAGTGACACAGCATGTCACAGTCCCGTTAAATTAAAAATCAGCTTCATACTAAGCTCAGGCTTGTGTGCTGAGAGCTTTGTGTTAACTGTAGTACTTCGTAATTTTCCAACCATTTTTTCCTCTGGTTTACGCAATCAGTTTGACAGAACTTTCTGCTACAGAGGTTGCCTTCCGTTCATTTGCTGCATCTCCCTTACCTTTTTACCTGTTGCCTGGACAAAGAACAATCTGTTGTGTGTCCAGAGGCACACATGTTGTGTTTGCATGGGTAAAAGTTGAATTCTTCTCTGCCTTCCTTTCAGTGGAGCAGTAGTAGGTCTGTCTCTGCTTTCATTGTATTTTGGGAGTTTCATATTTTTGAGATTCCTGCCTCTATCAGAGCTGAAATTGTCCCGTATTTTCACAAGTTGTTGAGCAGTCGAGTGGGGAGAAGGACTGATGGGTCATACCGTTAGTAATCCATATGTCTGGAAAAAGGCCAAAATGGTGCGGTTGCACTGCGGAAGAATGTGTGCGTACCTCCAGGCAGCTTCAGCTATAGCAGTTTTGTCTCTAGTAGCAGGCGTGGGGGGTTCTTTTGGTTTTGTCTTATTTCTTTTCACGAGGTTTTACTCTCTCTTAATGCTTAGTTGTTCTCTTCGTGCTCAGTATGAGTGAAATGGACAGTGATTGCCCAAGAAGCCACGAGATGTTCTTTGAAGAGATGATAGGAGCCAAAGGGCTACGTAGTTAAAGCACTAACTGGGCAATATGATCTCATCCCTTTGTATAGAGGGGTAAAGCTTACATTTTTCACTGTACAGTGATCTTTTATTTGGGTTTCCTGCTGTACATAACTGACTTGTGCTCCAAATACTGCTTTGCTTTAGGTCCTCCAACAAAGCAGACGGCCAGTGGGCTGGGCAGCCTCAGCCAGCATCTCCAGTTCCTGGATTTAATGGCCTTAATGATCTGTACATGCACTCTTCTACTGGCTTGTACAGCCCTGAGACTTGCAAGAGTTTGCAATCCCTCTCTGTCCACAGTCGGACCAGAATGGTGCTGTCTGGCGGTGAAGGTACCAGATCTTCCTTGGAAATGCTGGATGAAGCGGTACAGGTGAGGTTATGCTGTAACAGATGTCAGCTGTGTTCTCTTCTGAACCAATTCCATTGGTACGTAAAGGAAATTTTCTGAAAGCTACGTGAGCTTCACACTGTTCAAAAGACAGTTCAGCTTGTTTGTCTGCTGAGACTTGGGCTGGCTAAAGGATTCACAGTGGGATAAACTATTCTTTTTTGTGTCGTGCTTTAAATCATTCTAAACCAGTACTGACCCAGAGTTTGAGATTATTCCTAGTAGGTTGGACTGAGCCACCTACATGACAGTGAATAGCTTCAGGCAGTTGCACGCATCATGGGATGCTTTTTGGCAGAAGGAGTTAACTTTGTTAAGGATTAAATTCTGAAACTACCAGAGGAGCTGAACTTCCCCTCTTCCTTAGGGATGGTCTTAGAAGCACAGTCTTGCACTTCCTACCAGATCTGTCCTTGGTTTGGGCTCAAGTGCAGAGTGTTCGCTTTAGAAGCCTTTTCAGATAAAGACACTATGACAAACAAGGAATGTTGGCGGAGATGGCAAGGCAGTCGTCTTGATACCGACGGAAGGCTGAACTGGTGATCCTGGAAGCAGTGTGAATAGCGCAGAGTGTTCATTGCTCAGAAAATTTGGCTTTGCTTTGGCATCCTGACAAACTGGATCTGCTGGTCTTTCAGCAGATTGGTGTGGACGGGGAAGAGATGGCTATTGTAGAGTTCTTCGAGTACTTGATTCTAGGCTTTTACTTTCAGCAACTTGTCTCCTTTTCACTCCACAGAATGTACGGCCCTGGGAGCCTCGCACATTTCCGCTTTCAGATTCTGCATACCAAGGTCTTCTCCAGCGCTCCAATGAAGATGGCTGTGACCAGGCTGACTTTCAGCCCTGGGTCTCTAGCAGTAAGCAGGGGATCAGGCCTGCCTCTGTAGACACTGTCATACCCAGCTTCACGGGGATGCAATTTTCAGATACACACCTGCAAACAGACGGCAGTAAAAGCCACAGAGGAGTTCGCGGTCCAGCACTGCAACCCAGGGAAGCTTGGCAACGACGCTAAACCCGACCTGTGGGGTTAGCTACGCGTGCTGCCGTGTCAAAAGGCTTCCTGCTGGACTGGTGCAGTGGAGCACCACCAGTGCGTGGCACTGCTGTGTGTCAGACCTCGTTTCAGCAGCAGGCGAGTAGATTTCTGGATGAGGAGGGGTTTAGGCACCCGACAGAGCTACGGTGCTGGACCTCCAAGGGATAGTGCTTTTCAGAAAGGCCAGTTTCTGGTCAGGTCTGCAAAACAAGGCTGAACTATCTTGTCACAGGAAGGTTAGGTGCTGCTACAGACAGAGGGAGGGAGATTTGAGCAAAATTAATTCCAACAGTAGAAAGAAGATAATGTTTTTTCAATCTTGATCTTTACAAAAGTGCCTACCAGGTGGCTGTTGGGTCCTTTAGTGGCTAGCAGCAGGTTTCAGGGTGGTTGCTGGCTCGCTCCCAGATCAATTTCCAAATGCCGCAGAGGTCAGAGGAAGTCTTGTGAGTTTGATACGAGCCAAAGACCTGGTGAGGAAGGGGGAAGGAGAAGGCAGCATGGTATGTGCTCTAAAACGCAGCTTTGAAAAATTAATCTCATAAGTACATGAAGATCGGGGTCCTCTTGCCCTGCATAATCGAAGTTTTGTATTGGCTTCCTTCAACGAAACTGCAGGTCCGTTCCGTAACGCACAGTGTCTTGCAGTATCCTTGCTGTAACAAAATTGATGTGTTGCAGTTCTCTGACTTCCATCTTTTCTGAATTGCATTCTCTCCTTGGAGTGAAGACATTGTCTCAGGGATTTTGGCAACAAGCCACTGAAGAGCCACAGAGCTGAGAAAAACGTGCATTCTGTAATGGAATGAGAAAAACGTGCATTCTCCAGCTGCCGGCTGTTTCGAGGTGAGCGGGGCGGTGAGCTGTTTTCAGGGAATGAGCTTCAAACCTGATCAACGTGATAGATGTCCCACCAGAATGTATCAAAACTAAAACTGCTGTTAAGACTGAGCTGAGTCTGTATTAAGGTGAGCAGGAACCATGTTCCAGCTTGACCAAATCTTCTCACTTAAAATAATTAACCTGAGCAAAGGATGTTTTTTTTACATGCTAGAACAAAAAAAATAAAGATCTTAGTACCAGTTCATTATGGAATATACTCACTTTGCTGCCTTTCAAAATGGTCTCCGAAGTTTAGGTTTCTGTATGTTTGGTTGTTTTTATCATTCTCTGTATCTCCAGAAGTGTCCTTCCTTGCAAGTTTTATTTCTGGGTTGGAGTGCTCGGGGACAGGGGGAACGCTTGCAGCTTTTATAGTAAGGCCAGGGATGTTTTTATATGAGGATTGTGATTTTGACAAGGAGCTTTTTGGCGGTCTCTTTGATAAAGTGGCAGTAAAATGCCCAAGCGTTGCCTAGTTACATTCTGTAAAGAAAATCGCATGACTCGGTGATACCCTCCTGTGCTGAAGAGCCGGGTAGCCCCGAGGCTGCCCTTCACCAGAGAGATCCGGTTCACCGCTGTAGCGGGGCTCTGTTGCACTGCCCGCAAACAGGTAACCGCAACCTGGCAGCTGGAAGTAATCGCTCTGGTTTGTACCAAAAGGTGTACAGATGGAGTGAAATTATGGAGAGTTCAAAAAGAAATCACAAAGCTGCCGATTTAAGTGGAGCACTGCCACACCCGGGTGCAGGTTTCTGTTACGGGTTGTGTGGACCAGGGACTTTGCTGCTTCTTCGGGTTGGTTTGAAAAATATGAAAATTAGAGAAGCCCCCAACTTCATCATTATGATTTTTCTGGAGTTGAATATAGGAGTGCATCATGGAGATGTACTCAATTTTCTTTACCAGAATTTATTGTATTTTGTAATTATATACAGATTTTTTGCCTGTCACCTTGAATTTTTGTATTTTGAATGGTTGGATTCACAAATAAAGCATTACTAGAGACTCGGTCAAAGCTAAATGTTTTTGAAAGAGGAAATTTGGGGGAAAATTGCTTCATAAGGACTCATTCCATGGGACTAGATGTGATTATGAAAAAATAAATAAAACTTCTGAATGTACCCAGCAGTGCAGACTTGGTGCAGATTTGTTCACCGTATTTTAAACCATTTTGATTTTTGAAGCCATAACGAGCACTGCCCCAGTCTGTGTATTTTCTTGTGAGTTGGCTCTGCCTGTGCCCCCGTCCCTCTCCTCCCTAGGCTGCCATCTGCATCCTGCGGGATTGCTGCAGGTTTGTCTGTTTCTAAATATCCTTGATGATACGTTAGTACCAGCAGCTCTGTTCAGTCAGGCTCGGGCACTGCCCACTGCTTCGTCTTCCTGTAAGGCTGCCTTAAGGTTATATATAAAACCCTCAGCCTGATTGAAGCTTGATTTCTTCCTTGATTTAATATTTTTCCCTTTTAAGGTCCAGATTGATCCTATTCCATGCTACCTAAGAGAGTTAGCCCTAGCAGCAGAAAACTAGGGTTACAAGGGAGAAAGACTAAGATCGTTATCTTTGATGTAACTGAAATACAAACATTTTCATCAGTTCCTACGATCATGAAAATCAGATTTTACATTCATTTTATTTTTATTGCCTTCTGGGAGCTTCTGCAACACATTGGTGTGTGTAGTGTTTCCCCTCCTACTCCTGCCTACCTTCTCTCTTCAAGTCCTCCTCCTCTCCCTTCTTTTTTACGCTTCCTTACTGGGGTTCCAGGACATGATTTCTGCTCCTGTGCTGCAACTCCCGCACTTGGAGCTGTATGAACCTGCATTCCTGCAGGACGTGTTACATGAAGCTGTCCCACAGCAAGCTGCAGTGCAAGGGGCTTATCGATAAACCACATAACCCATCTAAAGAATTGTTCTTAATTACAGTATTTTCACTTTTGTTTCACGTAAATACATGGTCAAGAGACTTTTGGAAGAGCTGCCCCTTCTAGCCAAGGTGCAGTAGTGAATTACAACAAAGCTAACCTGCTGTCCACTTAGCACTCGCCACCTTCTTTTCACATAAGCGATCCTGTCATTTTCAGTATTTAACATTGCGTGCTGGAGAGGTGCAATTCTTCAAACTTTGACAGTTGAGGCTCCATTTCCCTGTCTTCCCCCCCCC
>VYZV01000949.1:139028-151614 GCA_013401275.1 Pandion haliaetus | reverse complement strand
GACACACACCCCGGCCTAGACAACACCTAGACTGAGCTTTTTAACTAAGGAATGTCAACACCTTTAAGCATTTAAGACTACTAAACAAAGTTGGAAATCCCACCTCAACCAGAAAGAAAATAAAAGTGATAGAGAATTAGGTCCTCATCAAGAACTACAAAAAATTCCCACCAGATACCATTCACATTACTATTCTCATTTCTTCTTGTTCTCAAACTTTGCAGTGTTCCCTCTGCACCATTTAATCCAGCTTGAAGCTCCTGCTATGAAACCAGAAAACTGGCAAATAATCTTTGTTCTAAGCTGCCATATAATCCAGTGGTGCTGTAAAAACCATTCACATTCTCAGTGCGTGTGTTGAACACTAATCAGAGAACAGGTGTACAGGAAGTGCCCAAGATTCACGTTTTGACGGAATAAAGTAGCTTGCTTACTCTAACCAATTATGCTGCTCTAAAGACACAGTAAGTTTCAGTATTCATGCTTGAAAACAATTACGTTTTATTACCATGTTAAGGTAGCTTGGTGATCACACTAGAGACATGAGGTTTTACAATTTTTCTGGTAATCCGTCACAGTCTCTATACATGAAAGATTAAATCCTACCCTCCTTTCTCTGTGAGCAACTCCTGAAAACTTCCTATTTGGAGATAAACCCACTCCCAGCAGGACTAAAAATTGTACAGTCACTTCTCTTCCCACAGCTCTGCATTTTCACAGCATCTGCTATCTCATCAGTTTCATACTGCCACGATACTGCACTCACCATTTCACGCTTTCAGACAGCAGCCTTCAATGGAGAGCCGTGATTTACTTCTTGCTAAGACGAATGCTTTCCACTTCACAACTATAGAGAGTTGTTTATTTTAACAATATGCCTTGAAAGTTAAGTTTCAGACGAGCTTTAAACTACATCAAGGTTGGCTTTACACTTGCTTATATTTTAATAAGTAAATAAATAAAGGTCATACTTCTGACGATTCAGATCAGTTCCTTAAAGGTCACTCACTCCTTTTTGCTGTGCTCCAGCACCCGGTAGGGTGGAGCAGAAACTCCTTTGGAACCATGTTGCTCCTGCACGATCGGCAATGTGGCTGGAGTATAAATTTCCGGCATGTTGTCATTGTTCTCTAGGGCACCGTAGGAAAAAGAAGCTTTGAGGTCAGGCTGAACTGCAATCCCTTTATCGTGCATGTTCTGCATGCCTGAAAAGAGCAAAGACAGAGATTAAATGCTTACGAACAAAAGTGCATTCTTCCTGCACTCTGGTAAATCAGCAAATTATAAAGTCTCAGTGTTTGTGATATGCAGCTCATCAGTTCCTGGAGTGTTAAATGAAAGACATAATGTTTTCTGCTTAGCGCTAAAGCAGCTAATGGAGAAATAAGCTTCAAGTGAATGACGGATGGCACTCAGTTATTTATCAAGCGCTACGTATCTTTTATACGGCTCACCAGAAAAAGAGTTTAGTTGTACTGCCCAAAAGAAATTTCTGCTCTCCCTGGCCAATACCTCTTGCAACATACCTCAGCCTTCCCCAGTAATCAGTTCTTCTTGCTGGATGAAGACCAAGCCCAGTCCCAAGCATATGCTCAAAACTAGTTCACTCTCCCAGATAGCAGCCAACTGGACAAGGCTGTTCTGACAAAATATGACATCCCCCCCGGTGTCAGAGGACCCAGCATAAGCGGCACCCAAGTGGCACATCCCTTCTTCTCTGCTTCATGCAAAACATGCACATACACCTCACAAGGTGCAAACAAAGAGAAGGAAAAACTAGAAAACAACACAGCCGCCTGATATATCCAGATATTTAACAGAGCCTAAAGCCTGAGCTTTCACTGTGAAGCCCAATACTTAAAAGAGAAAGACAGATAAACCACTGTACTTTTACTGTTACCTGGCATAGCATCCATTGATATGTAAGGTTCAAATGGTACAGATTTCTTCCTATTTCTTGTGATCAGGAAGACACCTAGAAATGCTATGAGGCACCTGAGAGAGAAGACAAGATCTGCTGAGATAACTGTGAAAAGGGAGAGGAGGTAATATTGCATGTTGCTTCTTCCGAGTGCCTATCACATAGCACCATAAAGAAGTCACAACTGGAAGTGAAAGAAGAACTGTGAAGAACTACAGGGAACTGTCTCAGCTGAATAACCTTCTTCACCAATACTGAAATCCACCTAGCAATCAGAACAATTTCACCTTTTCTTTATCAAAACGCAGGGAAAAGTTTTCATGTTAATTATTTAATTAACCTTGACTAACTAAAGGGGGAAGGAAGCATACCAAAATTTGGTTTTCTTTGATGAAATTCCAGGATTTAGCAGCCTGACCTTTGAAAGGCTTCCCATAGGTAAACACACTAACAACTGTTGATCTTGATTTTTACAGTATGTTGACAGAGAAAGGTGCAGTTCATAACATTAATCTCCCAATTGTTTTTTTCTGTACTAATCTGAAAGACATTTCAGAATGTCCCCTGATTATGAAGAGCTAATCACGTTAAGACACTGTACTAGGACGAAATACTGAGTTACACATCAAATGTTTTACTGATCGTACCCGCACTGTGTGAGGGCCCATGCCCTAAGAAACAGGACTCCAGAAGTCCAGTCACACTTCAGTGAAGGCTGGGTGCAAAACCTGAAGTAGATTCCCTAGAGATGGCTTCTTTTGGTTACTCTGCAGTTCTTCTAGATTCATGAGCGGGTAGCTTGAGAAACAGCCCATATGCTCCAACATCCAAGCTGATTTCCAGTACGGTCAGTAAGGGATTTAGTGTTTAATGTTGTACCATTATGCATAACCTAGGGTTATACAATTCCTCTAGAGCATCCATCATCACTCAGACAAGATACTGAGCTCTATGGGCCATCGTCTGCTATAGCAGAGGAAGTGCTTTCAGTTTGTCCTCCTCTCCAAGACAGTACGTACCGCCAATATATATACGGATAGATAGGTAGATACATATTTGTAAAATTTTAGTAATATGAAGAAATACTTTCCAGTTTTCTATCAAGGAAACTTTAAACACTTACCCAAGTGCAAACATACATATATGGAGAATATCTTCGCCGGTAAAGTCCAAGTAAAAAGTTGCTCCTTGAAAAGGAAATAATTCATGACATCTTTCTTCCCAGCTTACAAGTGCAATTAGCGCTACATCTCCAGCACTAGTCCCTCCAGAAACCAAATCATGCAAGATTCCTATTTTTATAGTGAGCACCTTTTTTTTAAATTATTTTAAAATAGAAAAAAGTGGCCTGATTTCCACTTCACACAATTTGTTGACTAATCCTTTAGAATTTCACTACCAAAATAGTTATACCGGTGTAACTAACATAGATGCAAGTAAATCTGCACAGCAACATAGTAACTAGTACAAATCTTTCCATATTGGGGTAGGGGTTCATAAAGGAAGCATTGCTGGAACTATTGCACGTCACTGTGCTAATAAAGCGAGAGCCAAATTCTCACCGTACAGCAGTGGTCACCACAGGAACAAGAGAGACTGTATTTCTGAAGTCTGAATAACAAATCAAATTGGATCTCTCCAATTACAACAGGATACAAACTCTTGACCCCAAACAAGTAAATACAGCTCAAACCTGTAAGATGACAAGTGCCCTTGGTGTGCTGGATGTCAATAGGACATGCATTCTGGCTCCTACTCTTTACATTGCTAATTGAAGTGAATAAGCTGATGAATCTGAGAGCAGCATATGGCTTGGAACACGACAGGAAAAAAACATGAGCCAAAGAGTAGGCCATACTCTCTCATGACATTGAAGAAGAGCATTAAAAGGCAATGTGTAATTTATGGGGAAAGCTAGAGCCCTTATATACCTGGAAGAGCATTACACAGATAGTAATGCATCTGCTTGACAGTGATGGATTTCTCCAGTGTTGGGGTTTTGGGTTTTTTGTTTGTTTGTTTTCCCCAGTTTTGCTCATATGTCTAAGTGAGGAGAACAAAACCTTGAAGAGGCTGCTCATTGCGTTTGAAGCCTAAAGGCGTTTGAAATGCTCATCTTTGTTCACACAGACAAAGTTTTTCCTACGTGGGCACGGGCTGAAATTGGAGTAAACTGTTCAGAAAGAAAAGTGCCTATAAAGCTGTGAGCAGCTGCATTCTAGATACAATGCAAGCAAGACTATCAGGAAGAGAATTCTAACACCTTTGTACAGAGGGAGCAAGTATGCTTATACACTGTATCACATACATTTTAACAAAATCTAGATAAAATTACACAAGGAGAAGTTTTAGCTGCCTATTCAAGTTGCACATCTAAAAGCATACATCACCCTCTTCTTCTACACGCTAACATGGTATGAGTAATACCGTCTCAAACATAAGTTCCCATGCACTTTAAACAAAATGACAGAACTTAACAGAAAATTTTAACACAGTCTAATGGGATAATTCACATTTTTTGAAAGAAAAAAGAAACAAAAGGTCAGCCACAGAAGAAAGATGATGAGAAAATACAAGTCATCATCTGGCTGAGTATTCACCTTCCTCATATGTAAGTGAGGATTATTTTCCAAAAATCTTTTGCCCTTCTAGAAAGGACCAACACACTGTTTTGTGCACTGTTACCTGCTGTGATTGCTACTGTTGTGGACAGGATATAGCCGATGCTGGCAATCTGAGATGAGTCATACAGCTGTGAGGCTTGAGCTAAAAATCTGCAATATAATGACAGACAACAGGGATTGATTTAGGAAGGATACTCAAATTGTATAGCAGTTATCATGGACTAGTATAGGTCTCCTCCTTTTTGGAAACACCTTTCAAAAGTGATGCATACCTTTAAGAAACTTTATTCTTTTTCTCACTAAACCTGCAGCAGCATCCCTAGGATTTAATAGAAATGACAGAAGAGTAAGCCTTATGGCTGTACTGACTAAAGGCAGTGAAATTGCTGCCACTGACCTTTGGGCCAGAATGTCACTCACATTTTGAATAGCTTTTTATGCCTGCTTCTACTGGCTTTTTTTGTTATTACAAATACAGAGGAAAAAAAGTCACTTCATCAACAGCGATTCTGCACTTTCATTTCAGCCAGCACAAAGATACTGTATTCAATTTGCCACCATTTCATTCCTAACATTGTTTTGCAAATACTTGAATGATGTATAACTTTGGGATTAAAATTAATTTGGGATGGAAAAGTAAAGAACACCACTATCCCAGGATCCTGTGACATGGATTTGAGGACAGGTCACAGAAGAGAATGGATAATTCTCCTAAAATTTAATCGGCATTCTTGGAATGGATAACAAACAGCCTACTAATTACTGATCCACTGAAACTGGCACAATTATAGTCAAAAAAAGAGTGAATGTCTTACGTTGCTTGAAAGATCGCCGTAGCAATCATGCACACCAACATGATATAAAATATAGGGTAGTCGAGTTGTAAGTTTCCTTGTATCGAGACAACAATCATGCCTGCCACAGCCTTCACGGTCACAACAGTCATGGAACCTGTGAATGTTTACCAAGACTCAGCTGAAGCACTGATACGTGCTCAAGGGGACAGGAATGCTGCACATTCGCTCTATACATGACAGGCAGCTGCAAACAAAACCAAGATCTGCAAGAACTTGAACCCTCCTTTTGCCAGGCCAAACAAGGGATGCAAACTGCCTAGTTTATCGCGAACTCTGCCAGTTTTATTCCCAACTTCACCACAGTGACCTTCAATAAATCACTTAACCTTTCTGTATCACAGTTCCCTTGCCTACAGGACTGGGAGCATTTACTGGGTTTTTTTAAGTGTTTAAACAGTGTTGTGCAATCACATGATGGAAGGATATAAATGTTAATTTCTGGTGCCATATAGGCTTGGTTAATAAAGCTAAGGAAGTTTTCAAAACAAGAATCAAAAAGAGCCTACTTCCTTTCCATTTCTTGAAAGCACAAGTCAGGGCCATTCAGAATGAGGATAGTTGCTTTTTCTATAATTCATGCAGCCTCTGAGGCATCAGTTACTGAAATCCAGCCCCAAACAGTTAAAAACAAGAAAAACAAAGAAAAAAGAAAAGACACTGCAGTAACTGAAGCTGCATAAATAGCAAAAATAGAGAACTGCGACATAGATTCAACAGCATGTCAGACTGCGTCACTGCCTTGCTATTATTCACCCTTTTTAAAGTTTAATTGATCACAGTTTCTTAAGAAAACAGATTCATGTGGAGAAAGGTACAAGTGAAATACTGGCCTTTCCAAAGTCACTGTACGATCCTACTGTAGGCTATGAGGATTTCAAGAGCGTCATTTGACCCCGTGCCCAGAGGCTCTCCCAATTTAAATAGGGACATACTGGCATGGCAGAATATTTATCATTTCTTTAGACACACAGCAAATCTTCCCAGAGCCAAGAAGATTCTTGTAGGTCAAATCCTCTCTTTCATCCACCGAATCAGCCTTCCTCATCCATTGAGCAGATAAGATATCATACCATGCTTTGCATGCACAGATTAAAATTATGAACACTAATAACTAACTTTCACTTTCTGTATTTGGCAGATTATTTGTTCTTATGGGAAATAAGTCTTAATTGTTCTAAGGTCATTTGCAAATATCCTAAATATCACTGCAAGATATTAGCTTCCTCTAATTTGTGGTAACACTTCTGGAGTAGATTGGTGCATTTTATGACATTAATTAGGCCAATATAATTCCCTACATGCCATAGGTGCTTCAGTTTACTGTAGTTTACTGTTATAAGCCAGAGTTAGAAGATCTTACAAGTCCACATCAACTTACCCAGCAAAGCTACTAGCAGAAGAATAACTACAATGTAGTTTGCATTTTTCTCCTTGTAAAAATATAGTAGCAGGCAGAATAAAACAATCTCCACAAGCTACAAAAGATAGAAATGAGAGTATTAAAAAATGTGTGGTACATGGGGTCAGCAGTAAACAGGATTCTGAGCCAATCAAACATTAGAATTACACAATAGGGCAAATCAAGGAAAAATGAGGATCCCACACAATTATAGATCAAATTTAGCATGATCTTAGATTCTAATTAGATGAGATATTCAATAGCTTCTTGCAGAACAGGAAACATGGGACACTTCTGACGTTATATTCATGGTAAAGCAGCAGATCAAATAATCCTGATTGAATATTCGCATCGGAGATCTCAGCCTACTTTCTGTAATGAGATTCTTTAAGTGATCCCTGGAGCACCCATCTTATTTAATGGCCACACTTATGAAATCTATCGCTTTTTAGTGGAGATAAGATTTTCAACGAGAGATTGATGGCTCCAGAGAAAGTCAGGGTAGAAAAAGCCCAGGTGCAAGCAACAGTATTTGGACACCTCTGGAACAGTTGCTCTCAGCTGCCATCAGTACTACTGCCACAGGCTGAAGCCAACAGGTCAGGGAGAGAGCAAGCTATTTTAAAACTTTCCAGAATAATTCAGAGAAAGAATGGGAGGGTTCCAAATTGTTCATGCAGGTGTCCACAGGCAATGTGGAACTGACACCGGGAAAAGCTGGCATAGGTTCATTAGCAAGTACAAGGAATATTGCTAGTAACCATAAGGAAAAATAATTCTTGAAATGAAACTCCCAATCAGGCATATAGCAGAAAACTGTCCCACATTTTATGGGCCATCTTACCATATACAACAGAAATGGCCAGCTCACTAAATGCCTAGTGATATTTTCTCCTGTCATCTTCTCATGACTATTAGGTCCAAATGTTATCAGCAGATAAGTTCCAACAATTGCCAAACCACAGCCTACAAAGGACAAAACATAGCGCCCTTTGGCAACCAAAGGGGGGGTTGGGGGGGTGGAAAGAGAGAGGACAAAGTTAGTGGGTTAGTGTGGATGCATGGAATTAATAGCGCACATGCACAGTGACCATTAATGACATCATGCACATTCCTCTGGATGACTCATTCCTCTGCCCTTCATGCCCCACTTTCAAAATATTAGAACCAAAAAAACCCTAGGCAATGTGTGTGCTGTGAGTTGAGAAAAAAAAGCTCATACCAGGTAGCATCTGCTAAACAAATAGGAGCTACAAGATCTATATCTGGGGCTTATCCTGCCTGCCACTGCCCACAGCCCATTTTCTAGGAAATGGAAGAATGAATGCCCCAGTTCTGCAAACACTTGCACATGTATGAAATACAGCTGATCAAGTTGTGCCTACGCTATTGCAGAGTCAAGGCCCTAGGCTGCAGCTTCATCCCAGAGAACTGTGATTCTCAAATCCTGCAAACAAACACCATTTCCATGTATTTCCAAAATCTGTGAGCTTCAGATGATTTGGCACAAGTCGAAAAAAAACAAAAATCCATTTTTAACAAACAGTGGAGGAGAGGATGCATTTCTTCGAAGAGGTACTATAGCTAATAGAGATCTTGCTGTCCCTCTAATTATGATTCTTGAGAGGCCATGCTATGTGTTGAATGGCTTGTAAACAGAGAGGAAAAATGAAAAGGAACTGTGGAACTTACTCAAAAAATCCTTGGGCTTCCATTTTTCTTTAATAAATATTATTCCTATGATTGCACTAGCTATAAAGAAAAAGGAGAGAGAAACAGTGAGTTATGTATCACTCCAATGATCAGCAATCTCACACTGGAATGCACTCAGACTTGTATGGCTGTTGTCTCTTTTCCCCTTACCTATAACAGACACTGCACTGAGTGGCACAATCAGTGAAAGAGGAGCAAAGGCATAAGAGGAAAACACTCCCAGTTCTCCCAGTACCAGCAGAAACAGTCCACACCACCATGTCTTGGTTTTGAAGTAGGCTCGGGGGTCTTTGGAACCTGCCAGCCTGATGTGGCTGTATTTCTAGAAAAGAAAATAAAGGCAAAAAAAGCTTTGGCATGCTTGATGCTTTTTAATGCAGGATGAATATTTGCGTCATGATACTCACCTGGAGGTTGAGTGCAATACTGATAACAAGATGCCCAAAAATAGCTAGTAATGCACCAATCAAGTTCTCTCACCAAAATTTCATACTTCTTTGGTACTTATTTCTTNNNTATTAAATTAGCCACTGGACCCTGAAGGAAGTCAGAGCTTTTTGCACAACCTGGAAGAGAGCAGACTTTTAAAACAGTCCCTAGATCACCTGTCAATAAAATCTCTGTTTATCTTCCTCCCTTTCTACAGGACCTAGGGCAATTCAGGTAAGTTCCCTGTGGCTATGTTCCAAATGGCTGAAACTGGTGAAAGATAACCCTTCCTTAACAGATACTTTCTACAAGAGACTTAAATTAGTGTGCATATATTTGCATTCTTTGTAGTTTCTCAGAGGAGAAGAAGATAAAGCTAAACAGGATGACCCATTCACTCATTCTTCCCTTTGAAAAACTCTTTTCATGAGGATGTTTGTTGCCCTGGAATTCAGCAGAGTATGGATCAGCAACCTCTGCGTTCTGCAGGTCACATTCTGCTCTTCTCCACTTACAACATCTGCTGGTTCAGTAGGTAATTTAGCCCATTTGATGAGGCAGCCCAATTATCACAGATTCTATGCTGCTTTTTATACGAACCAGTTATTCCAAAATAATAGGCAACTGGTAGCAGCTCCTAGCAAGCTCCCAACCCCTTCTACATTAGCATTCCCAGCTCAGCAATAATTCTCACGGTCTAAAGACAGAATTTGAAATAAAAAAGGATGTAAAGCAGGTTGAGTCACACAGGAAATGTACATTAGGAGTGAACAGAAGAGCCTGAGGCTAAGCCAGGCCATTTAGCATTTGTGTTCTTCCAACAACTGTCTAAATCTCATTAGATGTCATTAGCACTTTCCATTTCAGTGCTGGTCTCCAAGATACAGTCTAGTACTTACTTTGATTGATTTGGGATAACTGAGCTCACATTCATATTCCTCCCCTACCAGGAAATATACTATTCTTGATTTTCTCATACATAGTAAGACAAGGACTTTAAGATTTCAAGTTCTTATCAGTGGGACAAAAATCTCTTTACCAGGATGTACGAAATAAGATTGAAGCAGCTTCATTCAAAAACACCTGAGACATCTTCCTGCAACAGACAGTAAAGTTGGCAGAAAAATGTCACTGTATGATCACAGACATAGCCAGAGAAGCTCAGCACAGTTTAGTGGTTCAGCAAATGGACTTCAGTTTAGTAGACATGGAGGAGACGGTGCCTCAGCTGAAAAGCCCCTAAGTGCAGCACAGGTTTGGGACTGGCTTCTGGACTGTGAAAGCCTGCAAGCCAATATCAGTCAGGTCAACTGTTATAACGCACCTAGGACTGTGTTCTTAGCAAAGTACTTTTTCCAATGAAAAAAAGCCCTTCTTGCTGCAATTCAGCACCTTCCAAATCAGGGATTCAGAGGAAATTGATTTGGGAGCAGCTCCATTCCCAGCTGGAGAATAACAGGGAACTACAGCAACATGTCCCATCTCTGCTGTAGGCTTTCTGCATGCCTGTGGGCTGACCCACCTGAAATTCAAGCACTTGAATATACAGCAGACCAAAACATCTGATCTCATTTACTGATGTATGGGTTAGCTTGAAAAGGCACCTAGCAGAATTTATTGCACCTAACCACCTTTAGACCTCCACATCTTTTAACTGCCAGTCCTTTCTTCACTTTGTCTAGCTCTTCAAGACACAGAATTTCTCTTTCTTTCTCTCACTGCTTATATACACAGCTTATAATACACTGGGGGCTCTGGGCATGTCTAAATACAAAGACAGTGCACTTTCTGCCAAAAAAATAACCAAAATACAGTGGCATTATCAGCTTACTTGAATAGTTAGGACCTTCTAGGGATAGACGGGGGTAGAAATCTGACCTTGTAAGAAAACGAGTCAGTGTGTGGCTGCACAGAAACCGCTGCTGTGGCCAACGGGAGCTGCTGAAGTTGTAGATTTGGACTGCTGCCTCCTTCCATTTTGGTTGATTGGAGTGTTTGCTTTTCAGCCTCTTTGATGCTGGAACTTCTCTTTAAAGAAGAGACTTGGACCCTGCTGGAACCACCTTATCTGTAACTTGGTACCACTTCTTCCCACACATCCTGTTTCCTTGGACAAGCAACAATTAGTTCAGTGAAGCATAAAAAAATTCTCTGTAGCCTGTCTGCTGCTTTTCTTCCCCCACCAGGCTACACTGAGATAGGGTAGGCACCGTAGGCAGAAGTGTGGATAAGCCAGTANGAGAGAGAAAAAGAAAAGTAGAATTAGGTCAAATTAACTCAATGGTCCAAAACCTGCAACGAAATCCTGCTGAAGGATAGGCCGCAGAAAACTCCCTGGAATCAAACTAACAGCTACACATATCAGCAGAGAAAGTAGATTTTAAATGCCTTCTTACAAAGTCTTAAACACAGAAATCACAAAAACCTTGCGTTACAAGAGCTTGCAAACTGGCTTGGCCGCAAGGGTGACATATTCAGCTGGCATTTAACATCAGGCCTTGCCATTTGGAAAGCTCTTATCAAAAAGTCTCTGAAGTCCTCCAAACCCTGCTTTTCATTTCTCTACTGCCTGCGTACCTCTGTTGTTTGTTCAGGAAGTAGCATTACATTAGTCACGCCATCCCCATGTGCTGGGGATGACAGTGCTGCTCTTCATGCAAACAGAGGTCATTTCAGCGTAATCACTGTGAGCAGAGTTTGGAAGCTAAATTCCTTAGAGCCAGGCTCATTGTGGGTGTCTGGAAAGCATGCACACACCAAGCTCATCTGAGGTCCCTGCACACTGTGATGGCTTCTTTCACCAAAGGCCTCAAGGAGCATCAGCATCATTCCCTCCTTTGTATTGAGGGGGATACTGCTATACGGACATTACAGGGGCGTGATCCTCACACATGACATGTCCTTCTCGGTCCACTCAAAGACTACCCGAAATGGTGCAGCCTGAGCATCCCTTAGACCCTGGACTATTGGCCTGTGGTCACCTCCTGAGGTAGCAGGACCCATCCCACGCTCCGGCTGCAAACCGCAAGCTCTCTTGGCCAACCTTGGCCTTCAAGGGATCACTTTAACTCATGAGTTGTCCCAGTGTCACCGTCATGGGGAGGGAGGGGGTGTACAGGGGTAGCATGACAGCCTAGCCACGAAAGGCTAAAAACACCCCGTCGTGAGGGGAGGTGGGAGGCAAAGCCCCCTCCCGCCGAAAGGAAACCCTGCCCGGGCAGAGCAGAGCCTGGCTGAGGGCAGGGGGCACCCCCAGCATCGCCCTCCCCGGGCTCAGGCCGCCCTGCCCAGCCGAGACCCGCAGCCAGACCCCAACAGCGGTTTGTTCCCGACCCAACACCCACCCCCCNCCGGCGGCACCGCGCACTCACCTGCTCCCTCAGGGAGCGGCCCGCGCATTCCGCCCCCACGGCCCGGGGCATTTGGCCCCCCAACCTCGGTTCCCGGCCGAGGGCCGCGGTCCGTTCCTGCCCGGCCCCTCCGATTTGCCGCCAGCCCTGTCAGTCCCGGGCCGGGCCCCGGTTGCCAGCGGGGACTGGCTGCCGGGCGGGGGTCGGGCCTTGGCCCAGCCTATGGGCCGAGCCCGCCTGAGGCGCAGGGCTCTGAGGAGGCGGGCGGGGGGGAGGAACCGGGGTTCGCCGCT
>VYZV01000949.1:18203-138952 GCA_013401275.1 Pandion haliaetus | reverse complement strand
CCTCCCGGAGCTCCGGTCCTGAGGGAGGGAGCGGACGCTCCCCGGCCCAGAGACAACCGCGGCACCCCGCCTTCACGGGGCGGGGTCCATCCATCCCTCCCGGCCTGGCCTGGCCTGACCTCCCCCGCCGCTTGCCCCGTGTGCGCGGCTGCTGCCCGCCAGCGGCTCTTCGGGGTGATCCTCCCCCCAGCCTCCAGAGCCACCTTAAGGCGCATGCGCAACGAGGCTTTCTCTACTCCCCGAGCCACCTTAAGCATGGCCGACCCGGCGCACGGCGGCTCTGAGAGTTCGACTGTGATTGGGCGCCTGCCGGAGGGCCCAAAGTAACAGGCGCAGTGATTGGAGGAGAACTGGGTCGGCCGTTGTCTCGGCAACCAGGTGTACGCGTTCCCTCCGCCGCCGGTACCGCCGAGGGCCGGAGCGTTCCGAGACGCACGGGCAGGTACCGGCAGGTACAGGCTGCACCGCGCCACCTCACCTGGAGCGGGGAAGGGGGGGAGGCACCCCCGGCGCTCACCGCGCTGCCTCCCCCGCTCGGGTACTCGCCATTCCCAGCGTACAGCGCGCTACCGCACGGGGAGGACTGACGCCATTCCCGACATGCACCGCGCCATCACCTGGGCGGGGCGTGGCAGTGACGTTGCTTCCTGTAGCTTCACCAAGGGTCTTTCCTCAGGCCGCCCCCTCGTTTCTCCCGCTTGCCCCTTCTCGTTCCGCAACCCCCCCCCCCCCACCCCCCGATCGTCCTGGACCCAGTCTGCTGCACGTTAATGTGTGTGACTGGTTTGTTTCAGAAACAAAATGGCGGCGCTGCGCAGAGTTGGTCCATTGGATGCGAGGTGGCTTGGTAACACGCATACCCGCCTTACCGCAGACACTCGTGGGTGCTCTGAAGGAGCAGGAGGTACATCGAGCAGAATAGCATGGCTCGGTACCGCGTAGTGAGCAGGAACAGCACTTAGAAAATCATTTCGGAGCTGAAGAAGGAAAATCCCAACCATGCGAAGGTTTTTCTGTCAAAGCACAGCAAATTCGTTAATGAAACAAATCAAGAGGAAGTGGCGCCTGAAGCAATTCGTATCCGCAGCCAGTTAGAGGTGTTTTGGGTCCAAAATTGCTCTCCTTGGGGACAAACCAGCACAAGGGAATAAGAAGTGCTATCAAAATCATAATCCTGTTGCTGTGTGTTTTGCAAGACGGTGGAAAGTTTGCTGTTTGCTCCCTTGGGGCACTGACCAACTCCTTGTCCTGTACAGCACCCTGTAAGAGCCCTCTCCCCAGCAATTACTCAGACCTCTTCCCTGCACCAACCTTCCCTCTAAGTGCAGAGCTCATCTTAAGACCTGTACTAGCCTTGGTCAGAAGCACACATATTTTCATGGAGCTTACATTTAAACTTTCCTAATGCAGCACTGCTGCCAGTGCAGCTCTGTGACTGGTAGTAATTACAGCAGAGCTTGATTAGATGAGGTATCGGTGTTTTTGTCACGATATGTCTGTGAGAGACTGTGCGATTTGAAAACTTGTAGTAGCTTCCACCTCACCATCTCTTGGCAGTCAACAACACTGCCAAGACAAGGCCTTTGATTCCAGGTCTGCAAAGCACCACACTTTTTTGGGTGGCAGGGGGCAACTTAGTGTCTGAGTTCGGCAGGAGCTGGGGTGCTCAGTATCTTTCCTTGGATTCTCAGTTTAGAGAGGGTCAGCCCTGTGAAGCGAGTCGTTAAGATGCCTGACTCAGTAAATGAGGACAACCTGCAAAAGCGATGTAACAGCACTGAGTCACCCTTAAAGCCCATTCAGCAACAGTAGTGCTTCAAAGTTCTTTTTTTCCCTTTGCTTCTTAAATAAAACAGGGAAATTAAATGCAGAAATGACTGCTGATTTCTTGACTCGAATACTGCATTAATGTTAGATTTGCCTTTAACATACACGTCCTATTTAAAATGAAAGCTGGCATTGCAGTTAGGTTTCCTGTATCTCCACATTCAGAAATTTGTTATCATTGGCTGTTCCTTTTAGGTTTCAAGATTTCTTCCAGTCCTTATAAACGCCATGAAATGAAACGCCATTGAGAAATGAATCTCAAACTCAGAAAAAAAGGGATTTAATTCCCAGTCAAAGAGATTTCAGTATAACCAAGTAAGTAACAAAAATGTTTGAAGTTTATGTCTTTGTTTTGAATTTTTTTGCAACTCATAATGATCCTGTTTTGTAACAAGAATAGCAACTAAGTTTAGATCAAGGCTGTTAAATTAACTTTGTAATCACAACTGATAACAGGATGAGAAAAATGGTAATGCAATATTATTGGTTTGAACCTTGAAATTACTCCACATACAGCACCCTCGTCTGTACCATCAGCCCATCTCTCACCCACCCAGCTTTGGCCCTGGTCCCATTTCCAATCTTCTTGAGCTCTCCAGAACACATACATATATACATTGCATTTCTTCTGAAATTCAGGAGCAAATTCAAAGAAATCAGTGGAGTTAACGCTTGTGTAGTGACAGCACAAGATGACCCCTCCTATCTTTTGCTATTCTTCACCCTGATCCTTCCCTGATTTGTAGGAATTACATTGGTACATCTGTTATCTGGCCAGCAGAGGGAAGCAGAAAGATATTTTAAAACCATACTGTTTCCCAGCCTGCCGTCTGCCGGGTTTCTTTTCAAGTCCAGCCAATGCTCACAGGTGCCAAGGGCCTCCTGGGCTTTCTGGATCCAGCTTTCCAGCTACTTCCTCTGCTGGTGGAAAGAGGATGCCCATGGCCCCTGCTGACAGTCTCCTGGTGATTACGTGGTAACCCCACAACTCTGAAAATTAAGTATATTAAGAATTTCTGAAATTTTGTGTACCGGGTATGTAAAGTAGGTAAATCAAGGAAGTATTTGGCATCTTCCCTCTTTCTTCTTCTGCCTTTGGCATCTTCTCTTTCTTCTCCTTCCTTTGATCTCTTCCTCCTTGCTTGTCTCTCCCATCTCAGTGATATCAGGAGTGTATTATCTCAGGATTGAATAACAGCAATCAAGGACGTAAAGGACAAAAGATGAGGGAAAATGATCAAGGTAGAGAAGTTGCTTAAATACCTTCTGTAGGCGCCATCAGTCTGTCTGGTCAGCTTCCAGGAGTTCCAGATGACCTGATGCTAAGTTCTGACTAAAAGAGAAGAGGCAGAGTCTTAAGGTAGCTTCACAAAGCACTCCCTTCCCTTTGAGAATTTCCTGCTTGAAGGGCAGAGCGGGCAGGAAGCCAAACCACAAGCTACACAAGGGCTTGGCTGATTCTTTCTTAAGCTTTCTCCCTAGAGAAAAGTTACTGCACCAGGTAGGGGAGGGGGAAGCATTAGCTCCATTAACACTAGACGATTTGGGGGCTGCTGACTTAGTTTCCTCCACCAGAAGCACTTGACTGTGTCCTCTGCAGCACAAGCCATTTTGAAGCACATTCCTTTAGCAGGGTAGTCAGGGATAAATGCCAGTACATGAAGTTTACCCACTTGTAATTTAGGCAATGTAAAGAGCTTATTTGCTTCTTACTACCTGACCTAGAATACCTAGCAGGTGAGTTGACCCACTTTTGTAACTCTGCTTGTTTACCACTGTCATCACACATCCCTGTGGGTACCAGAACACTGGAGTTTGCAAGGTATTTCTGATGGACTTACCTCACAGCACAGTGCCCCCTTATACTACCAGAATACGATTCGAAGGGCACAGAGGTGTGCAGTCACTTTAGCAGGAGGTAGATTTCCAAGGGCGTGTAGATGTCTAATCTCCAATTACTTTCAACAACACTGCGGTGATGATGGGCATGCCAAACCCAGAGCTGGATGGGAGAAGGGCTCTGTAGCTGTTTCCCTTACACGTGCTATCCTGGAAGGCGCTAATCAAGAACGTGCTGCTGGAGTAGTAACTCCCCTTTATGGGGCAGGGCTGAGCATGGGACTCCATCCAAGCCTCAGCACGCTGGTCAGCAGGAGCAGCCAAGCCTGGGCAACACCAGGGAATGGAGCTTGCAGATGCAGTTTTTTATCAGCTGCTTTGGAAACCTGCTGCAATTTTAATAGCCAGTTCTAGAAAATTGGACCAATCTTGCTTTCCTCAGCACAACCCTCTTGTCCATGGAGCACAGGGTGGAGAACCTCGAGCACGTGGCAGGGCTTCTACATGGCAGGGCCACATGGAGATGCAAGACAAAGACCAGGGCAGTGCAGCGTCTGTTCTGCTTCTAGTTCTGGGGGTTGATAAAAAATAGCTGGCTCAGGATCCCTGCCTGCTGCATGTGGATAAACCCTCAGCCCACATTTTCGGAAATCTCCTCCTGTAAGTTTGGCATCCTACGAGTATCACACAGGGGCTGAACTGAACCATAGCGTAAGTCAGAGCAGCTCTGCTGAAATTCCCAGGGTTGCGTCACATACCTCAAATTTTGGTTTGTCCTGAAGCATTTTCCTACAAAGAAAAATACGTGGAAAAGATTATTTGTGACCATCTGCTTTATAACTCAGGTGGCATTTTTATGAGGAAGGCCAAATCCGCAAGGATTATGCATGCAAGTAACAAGAACTGGAGACCTGGGATCTGATTCCTTGCAACGCTCTTCCAGTTTTAATGGAAGTGGCACATATTTGGGTTCTATTATTTTTAGCACTGTAGTAGCGCTATTACACTTGTCCATGCATGTAGCAAGAAACAGCTCAGCTGCAGTGGAAAAACAGACTGGTGAAATGATTTGCCCGTGATCTCACTATAAATCAACAGCACCTTCTCCAGTAGACAACACTGCCTGCCCACTCCCATCTATTCTTCCCTTTAGTCTGCTTTTTTGCAAGACCAAGCAGAGCAAGAGCTTCCCTTCTTCTCCCTGCCATTTCTGGTTGGTTCTTAAGGGGAGGCGAGTCATTCCAGGATTGCTGCTGCTGTATGGCCATCAGCACAGGTCCCGTCTAGATGGTGTTTTTTAATCAACCATATACTCGTCCTCTGCAGGCTTCCGTTTTCCCACTTTTAACCTTGCATCTTTCCTGCTCCTTCTTGATCCTGCAAAAACAGTCTACAGAGTGAAAGCCCTTCATTCAGCCTCATGTCTTTGCATGAGTGGAATAATGCCCAAACTACTTTCTTTTGTCCTCTCAACTGCACATTGCATTGTTCTTCAATCCCATGCATCCTATTCTCTTTCCCTCACTGTTATGCACATGTTATTGGGGNCAACTCTGAAATCATCAGAACAGGAACTGAGTCGCTTCTAGTCACTTCCAGAATATTTTCCCTTAGTAACTGGCAGACAAGACAATTAATGAAGTTCACATAATGGTAGAATGCTCTTAAAGATCAGGAACTTCAGCTCTTTCCATCCTACATACTGGAATAATTTCACATTTATGTTAGTACATGTCTTTCATCTTGTATGGTCCCAGACCTTCCAAGTCCCACTTTTTTTTCTGGGGTTGGCAGAAGTAGGGCATGCTACCAAGGGCATTCAGCACGTCATGGGACCATGTCTGAAAAGCTGGAGGTATCATGTACGACACAGGCAGGTTTTGGTTTACTTGGCTCTATAAATAGAATCCCGCCCAGCCCTTTTTTTGAAAAGCCCAGAAAGAGAACAGAGTCAGGAAAGGTGTGGTGACTGCAAATAATGCATCCTGCCCACATGCTGAATTAATTAGGTCCAACTCAGATGTTACAGGTGAGATTTTCGATTTGCTGTGGCTCCCAGTCTATAAAAATTGCCATGTAGACAGTAGAGAAATTTGATCTTCCTCATACTCAGAAATATTCGGTTTTCCATGCAACAGGAGACTTGCATTAAAAGATTATAATTTTGAAACAAGGAAGACATCTACCTCAATGCACAATTACAGTTAAAGCATAAAATTCGTGGGCGCAAGTGATGACTTGGACAATGGTGCAGGAAATACAATAATACTATCATTTTATGCTGCTGGTACACCTTCAGCTGGAATGTTATGTTTAGTTCTGGCCACCCTAACACTGAAAAAAGGCTATGGCAGAAATAGACTCAATTTAGAAATAAGAGATATGATCATTAGAGTCCCAGTAAAGACTGAAAACATTGAAGATGTTTAATTTAGAGAGAAGGCAAATAAGGTGGCTTGAAATGCATGTGAGGTAATTAAGAAAAATGAAATAGTGAGCATCTCCCATATCATATAAAACAGAAGGATATCAGCATAAACTTAAAAACTGATAAATTTAAACTCGAAAGAAGGAATTGATTGTACAAACAATATTCATTCTCCATTTGTAAACTGGGATGGTAATTTACCGTGAGAGCTGTTTGGAGCAACAGCTATACAAATAAAAAAAAAATATAGTAGTTAATTTGTGGAACTCACAGCCATAAGGGCCAGTAAGACCAATTGTAAGCAAGGTTTAAAAGTTGTTTAGATACATATGGACACCTATGGACTGTATGGACCACTGCTGTGTTCCAGCATCACTGTTCTCGGAGTTGTTCCTAAAAGAATTGGTATGTTTTGGTCTATGCTCAGAAAGATGAAGAGCAGGGATATACTGGGGAAAGGAGCTGTCCCATTGGCATCGGTGCGAGCCTGGGCCTTTGTCTCATTGCGTTTGCCCCAGGAGGGATGTAACTAATACAGCTTGGTCCACACGTGTGATATTTCTCTTGCTAGAATGAAACCCCAGGCCCAGGATTCTACAGCATCACTCATCAGTCTGCAGAGATCAACAGCACCTCATTGTCAAAGAAAGGAACCGGATACTTCCCTTCACGGGTAAGAGGAAGCATTTTATTTGAGACTGATTTACAAAGCTGCTAGTCACCTAGCGCCTTTGTATTGACTTCAGTGGACTATGGATCTGGTCTTTAACTGACTCTGTTGACTATGTCTGCAATACCTATTTAGTGTTGTATTGGGGATTTTTCTAAAATCCAGCCAAGAAGGAAAATGATTTCTCATTGTCAGACAGTTATAATTAAGGTGGAAGTCCAACAGCTATTCTAAGCTGCTTTTTCATACGCTCTTATCTTTTCAGTTTCTACTCAGGCTGAAATTTCCTTTGCTCAGTCTCACCCAGAGGTGGTCCTTTTTAATTTTACATGAGCCCTTTCAAGGAAAGTTGGCAGAGCTGTTGTTAAGTTACCAAAGTGTAAAGAAGGACCCATACACACACACAATCTGTGGACTCATTTAGAATATTGTGCTAAGCTATCTGAAATTTGTAGCTAAAGTGAATAATTTCAGGATCTGCTCTCTCTAATGAAAGATGTAAAAGTTGTCTTTAGGGTTTCTTTTGCAAGCCGATGAGCATCTCCACCCCAAAAAAGAAATCAATGAAACTTAGTACCTGAAAAAGTCACCCTCACCCACATTTCATCTCATAGAACTTGCAGCCATCAGTTCTGTGTAGCAGTTTCTGCTGGTTTTAAAATGCAAAAGGTGATTTGTCCTTAAAAGTTAGATTTGGTAAATTCCAGGCCACAGTTACTTCCCGGTTTCTTCCCAGCTCAGCTACTGACAGTTTCCTTGCTCCCTCTGTTTCCAGGTTCCATGGACTGCATACAAGAAAATCTCCAACTATCCAGCTGCGAATGCCTACAAAATCCTGTCACGTTTTCAGCCCAAGCAGGACTTTACCAAGGGAAACTCTGGCATGTTTCAACAACCCATTGCTAGGAAGATTGAGAAAACCCCCACTCCAGCACCCAATCAATACTACGTAAGTAGATTTGCAAGGGAGGATGAGGACGGGGGGGTCTCAGCTAATGTATAATGTTTGTGAAGTGATGTTTGATGTTCCAGAAAACACTAGAACTAGCTGTAACCTATCTAGTTTGGGTGCAGCTCTCAGGGTAGCTGCAACAGCTCAGACCTTTGCACCAGGTTCTTATCCTGTGCCTGATGATTTTGAGGTCTATGCCACTGTGGGCAGTTTGGCACCAGTATCTAAACGAACAAGCATGAAGCTAGGTCAGGTATTTCCACATGATCTGCTGTCTTACCTCTGACCATGCTGCAGATGTACCGCGTGCTGTTGTGAACCTTGAGCACACATCAGGCAGTAACTCTTCAATACCAAGGGAGCAAGAACACATCCCTGACACTGGGACGGCAGCAACCCGTGTCTTTGCCACATCCACCAGCTTTGATACTGAAAGATCCCATAGCATCCCATGAGTTTTCATCCCAGAAATCTGACCTGTTGGTTACAGGGAACTTCTGCCAAGAAGCTCAAGGCAGGTGAATGTTACATCTGTAACAGCTACTGGGTTTTGAGGTTCAACCTCAGAGCTGGGAATCAGGTCTGTGTACGTACAACTGATGTAATTGACTGTGCCCTTCCACTTGCTATGGAGCTGTGCCAGTTTGTATCAGCTGAGGACCTAGCCTTCAGGTTCAGTTCCTGAACCTCCTGCTGATTCACCCTTGTGTAAGTCACTTAACTGTTCTGTGCCTGATGCTCCCCACCCATGCCACGGTGACCAGGCTTCACTGGGGTGTTGTAAGCTTTAGTCCACAGGAATTCAGAACGTTTTGAGATACGGAAGATACTAACAAAACACAAAGTGTTATTAACAATTATCAGATAGTTTGTAATAATATATGCACTGCTAATGGACTTTTCTGTCCCTTCAATGCAGTCTTGCTATAGCTGTGATTACTTTCGGATTGTTTTGTTATTCTTTAGAGAGAGTTTTTGTCTTTTTCTGCAAAGCATGTCGGCGTAGCAGCCATTTCCTAGTGAGCTGTCCCCTTTTAAACTGCACTTTAATGCAAGAAACATCCACTCTGTGGTGAGGCAGAGCACATTGACTCTTTATAATATTTGATGACTTTGCATAGCTGTTTAAGACAGAATGAAGACGACACAATTTAATAAGCTTAATAAGCTGCCACTCATCAGCTGAGACATCTTAACTGGCTGCATGCATGTTCTTGAAGCAATTCATGCTTTTATAGTAATTTGATACAGTTTAAACATCAGCAAAGGTGTTTTAAACAAACATGTCTTACCTCACAATTTGGGTGTGCAAAGAGCACATGTACAGAGTTACTGAGACTCAGCTGACATGGGGTAATCATGTTTGCTCACACAACCTATACACTAAGACTGTGAACTTTCTTATAATGACTCACTCCGACTGAGTATCTGCCCCAGCATGTTCTAAGTTGATTAAACTAGTTTGCAGGCCATAATTATTTTCTATATCATACTATAATGGATTCGCATCATATTATTTTTAACATCGTAAGAATTTGCTTCTGGGAACGGCCTTCTTGAATTAATCACTGACTCATGATTTACTGTAGGAGATAATATCTAACCTACAAGAAGCAGAACAGGAAACTATCTATTTAAAAGATGGCAGTGTCTGATAATTTATGACTATAGACAAAGAGACATCTGAGAAGAAAAAGGTGGACAGATCCTGCAGTCTTTACGCGGTCACTGCTCTCACTCAGGCAAAAAGGAACTTTTGTCTAGTAACTGCTTTTGAGGCAGTGACAGCTGAAAATTGACAAATATTGGAGAAAAAAAATGAGTGAGAAGCAAGAAAACAGTGTCCCAAGCTGTCCTCAAAGCTGTCTTCAGCTCTGGGACCAAATCCTATCTTAAAATAAAGCCAGTTAAACATCATGATTATTGTAGGCATTTCACCAGCTTACTATAGGAAACATATGAAAAAAACAGGGAAAAAGCATCAGTCTTTTTGTGTTTGAATCTTTAATGCAGGTGTCTTCTTGCTACCTCCCCACTCTTGTGCTTGAACTGGACTCTTCCACTTACATCAGTGAATTAGCCTTGACCATTAGATGTTTTCTCTAACTATAGCCCGATTAGAAAAAGTCAATTTCAGCAGCCAACAATAAAAAACTTTAAATCCCGGAGCATGTTCCAGGAGGTAAGGCTTCTTCCTGGAAATCCAAAGAATCTTTCCGTTGTCCCATTTCACCAGTAATCTATTCTGTGATTCTGGGTAACTCATACAGCCTTTGGCTCTGTGAGGAGAGCAATTCTCACTTTAAGTGTGAGGCTTCTTAGGAGCCGTGGATGAAATGTGTCTCTCTCTCTCTGTATTTTGTCGAAGAGCTGCTGTGTGCACCAGGGCAGTGACTGCAGCAGGTAGCTGAGCACTCCAGAAAAGCAGCGTGACCTGCTTCCCCAGGGACTTCTGGCACCTCTGTCCAAGTTAATTAGCTTGGGGACCGCTAGCAGCATAGCAACAGTGCTGCACACTGAGCTTGGTGCAAGCTGCACAAGAGCACAAACGCTCCAGCAGTTAGTTATCTGCAGGCTTGAACAAACTGAAGTACAGATTCTTCAAGTCATCCTTAGCTCAAAGCCATCAGTCCACCCTGCAACAGCCGCAGACACATCTCCTTTTCTCTGTAGCGCTTTCCGGGGCTGCCACACAGATGTTCCTTTGGTGTTTTGGCAGCACCACCTCAAATTCTGTGCTCAGCTGGTGACTTGAACAAAACCGGACACTTAGAGCTGACACCGGAGAAGTCTGGAGACAGCAGTTAAACACACAAAGCTGCATTTTCTGCAAGAGTTTCAAGTCCTCAGCGTCTGTGTAAATGCAACCTTTACATGCTGGGCAGTCACAAAGAGACCTACCTACAATTGGTAAGCACTCCCAGATTTTGGCCCTAATACTGCCTACAGCTGTATCATTAGAATCACTCACAATGGAGACAACTGGATTTTAAATGTGGGTTTTCCTTTGTTGGTAATTACCCACAGGTAAAGTCAATTCAAAGGCATTCACAAGCCCTTTTTCTTTTTCTGAAACAGACCTCTATGGATTTCTGCAAGCAAAGCAACAATGTTTCTGGCCAGACAGTATTTATGTCCAAAACCACAAGAGGATTAAATTTGGAAAAATTTGGAAAATGGCCTTCTCCATGTACACGAGCCTTGAACTGGGAAGAGAGATGTTGCTGGTGATTTTGGTTCTGATGCTCCGGCATGCAGAGCACCATCACACACAAATTCAGGTCACTCAGAGCTTTTTAAGGCATGTTTGACACTAGTTAGTCTCCCTTCGAAGAGCTCTGGGTAGGTCCCTTTGAACCTCTGCTGAGACAACCATCTGGAAACCATCCTGACTGTTTTGAGTAGCCGTAAGGAATCACTAGAACACCCCACAACTCAGGGTAAATGCCAGAGGCTTCAGGATAAGCCACATTAGTGCATAATGTACCAAGCTCCACAGTACTCGAGCTGCAAAAGAAGACTACTCCTGGCCCATTGCCTGATGAGGTTTGAGACCTGGAGTGTGAGGGCACATAGCTTTGTAGCTTATCTTACAAGTTATACCACATGCGAGGAGTTCTCCCGTTTGTTTGATTCCTTAAAATTGCTAATGTCTCTGTTCCTATGCTCAGGACAAAGTTTAGTGTTGCCTTATCAGTGTCCCTCGAAATAAGCTGTGCCCAGGACAGCACTTTTTAAATCCAGAAGTGATTTCCCCACACAGTCCTGTTATACCGGTTCTTTTTCCTTCTGTTACATTCACTGACTGATGCACTCTCCTCAGTGCCACTGTTGCGGCCTTGTTTGGTATTTACATCCCTTTCCTGTTTGTCTTGTAGGTCACTACAACATCAACGATTCCCTGATCAAGGTGTCTCCCAAGCGTATAACATCCTGCTTGAAGTCAGACCTCCCGCCTAACAAGGATGTACAGATTTACTCCAAAGCCTGCAACCTAACAGCCACATAAACCGACCAAGGAAGCAAAGAAAACTCCTTTTAGGTAAGTCCAGCCTGGAAGACATGCCACTTTCATGGGACATATGAAAATATGTCAGACAGCTGAGTGATCCCGCAGTGTCCCACTGTACCACCTGGTCCAATGGGGCCAGTTATTGCCACAGGTTTACAGGAACTGGCTCAGAGGTGGAAGTGTTACAGTGCACTGCCTCGAAGGGGAGTGTGGGTTGATAACACCCTGGAGCAGTGTATCAGAGGTACCTTTATCAGATGATCTCTCAGACTTTTACAAACAGTAATTAAACACTGCACCACCCTTATGATGTAGGGGTAATTTCTTATCCCCATCGTACAGAGCAAGAAGCCAGAGCACACATGACCTGGAAAAAGATCCTTCATATCCCAGGCAGAGGCTTTAAGCATTAGGCTGTGTTTCTTCTGGATGTGCCTAAACTCACCCCCAGAGGAACACACTGGGCATAAAGGGTCAAATCTGGGAACCACTGGGCAGCAACGGTGAGGGATGCTCGTGGTTGCACAGCATCTCAAGGAAACTGGTGGGTAAAACATGGGCATTTCCTCAGCCCCTGCTAAGGCTGGGAATTAGAGCTGGAAAGAGGCTTGTGAAAGTCTCGAGTACTTCCTTCAGGCCAGAACTGCCATTCCCTTGTATTCCATCCTACCACTTGTTTCAAAGAGATTAAAAGGCATGAAAGGAAACTCCCTCCTCCCCCTTGCTGTCCTTATGAGAAGGCAAATAAATCTGCCTATCAGCAAACTGTTCAAGTAAATTTATTGTCACCATGCAGTGACGTTGCCTGGCCTAAGATTAAGATCAACAATAAATTCCTGACCATGGAAAAGAATGAGAACATGAGAAAGCCCATGGCTCTCCTTACCCAACAGGTGTATCTTTACTACATCTCTCAGCAGTTGTATCTTATAACAGGGGTTTTGTAAAAAGAGTGGGAAGCTGTAGGCTGGGAGGGAAGCAATGCCAAGTGGCATTTGATAAGGACAGAGGGCTGGAAGAAAGGGCAAATTAAATACAAGGAGAGAAGATCACCAGTCTGTATTATCAGAAAACACAAAAACACTCCACACCCAACTGCTGGGGTTAGAGCCTGCTCCCTCTCCTGTTTCAGTCAGTGGGAGAAAATGGGAGCAACTCCCAGTTGGAGTTATTTGGCATCGCTGTCTTGGTTTCAGCACTGTCTTGCTCTGGAGTAGCTGGAGAGCCAGGTCTCTACAGAGGCTAGACCGCTGGCAAGTCTTTCTATTTTACAATAAACAAAGCGGGCCATCTATGGCATTGCAATTGGACCCTTTTCCCCCCCCCCCAGATCATTTCCCAAAGATTTTGGCTTAGGAGGATAAAGCATCCACCTCTCCAGGGCACTTAACAGAAACCACAGCTTTTATTTCCAGATGTAAAACCCCATCAGGGTGGGACAAGTTCCTCAAATCTCTTTTTCTCCTGACAGGCAGGAATTCTGCTTGACTCTCTCTGCTCCAGCCATCCCACCTTGTAAAGATCCACCTGGGCCCGGGCGGTACAGCCTTGTGGATTACAAAGGGTCTCCAAAGTAGGACTGCTCAAAGCAGACTGCGTTTGTCTCAAACACAGAGCGACGGACAGAGCATGGATCACAGGAAGGGTTCCCTGGGCCAGGTAAAAATAAAAATTGTTCTGAAGTACTTCTCACTACTACAGATAGCAAAACTTAAATGTGACCAAACAGCGCTATTGCCTACTCAACAGGAAAAAAAATGAAGCACAGAAATTAGGAGAGCTCACCCACAAAGGCATGTGGACACCTGAAGACACACACCATTTCTGAAAGGCACTTAACTCAGTAGCACGTGGCACACAGGACCTTTTGTGAATGGGGGACAGTAGATTTATGATGAGCACCAAGTCTCTCAATCCTTATAAGATCAGAGCATAGCATCTCCTGACACCTTCAGGTGGTCTAATGTCATCCAAAGGGCCACACAGCAGCAATGTGGCAGAAGCAGCACTAGAGTCCTGAGTACCAGCTTTGTCCAACTTGCTGGTCCGTATTTTACAGTATTATTTTTAAAGGCAAGACTGAAAAAAGCATGCCTGCAATGTAAAGGCCATTAAAGCATCACTGACTGTCAGTGCATTTGACAAACAGGTTCTGTGAGTTCTGGTGCATGTGTAAAACTAACATAATTCTGGCTGTTGGTACAACAGACATTTCACCTGCAATATTCTTCTATTTGATTGCAAGAGAGGAGCACTTGCAGGGAGAGAGGCTGAGAGAGAAGGCATGCCTGCTTAAGAGTAGAGAGAGCCTCCATGCCCCAGCTGGAGAGCTGCATTACAGAGCCCCTCAGTATGGTCTCCTTGCTTTTATACCCCTCTGGCTGTCCTGTCCTCCATCGGCTTCACTAGAGCTTTCCTGACATAAAGCTGAGTAAAATGGGAGAAGAAACACATCCTGCAGCTTGTAATCAGGAAATGCCTGGGGAAGTGGGAGGAGGGACCCACCCTCGGTGAGGAATGGGTTAAACACACCACCCTGACTTACGGTGACACACCACCAGTCCTTCCAGCCAGGACCAGTGGGCAGCTGTCTGACTCCTGCAGGCAGCAGTCACAGCTGGAGTTGTTCCTCAGCAGCAAAGGGATAACTTGCATGAGAAACAGTGCCGAGTTTTGTCCCTGACATTAGCATTGATAAGAGAGAGGCAGATGCAGGGACAAATCCTGCTGCAGTCTCCTTGTGTTGAGCAGTTCTTGACTGCGTGGGTACAGAGCTCGTCATGGGGTGGAGGTAGAGCTCAGCTCAGCCTGGGCGGATCGTGTCCCTCCGCACCCGTTGGCTAATTGTTGCCAGGCCCAAGTAACATTTTTTTTTTCAGTTAGTCAGACTCATATTTCTTGCCCTGTTTATTTCTTCTCAGATTCTTAAGTCCTTCTGGGAGGTTACTGAAGGGCTGGAAAAGCAGACAATAGCAATACTGCTATTCTTTCTAGTGTTTGGACTCACCCAGCTGTGATTTTGTACCAGCCACAGACAGCGAGAGAACACGCTGGTGCCATTATAGTTTCTCCAGAGCCCTTGCGGCAGCACAAATGGGGTAATGGGCTTTTCTGGAGCCACGTCCAGATCATATCCCAGACTTGCAACGTGCTGCGTCAACATGCCAACTCCCCGAGAGCTGTTCTGCTGACTAAGCTAGGACGAGATCGCCAGCCAACATAAAGCAGTCCGTTTCAGTTAAAGGAACAGAGCTAGGCCAGTTTATTCATGCTGAAGATCTGGCCCACAATTGTTAAGGATGGTTACCAAACTTATTAAAGAGGAAGGGAAGGGGCTAGAAAGACCTTCTGCAGATGGTGGGGAAATGCCCTCTTTCATTTTCATCAGTCTTTTATGCCAGTTTGATTAGAAACCCATGCAATACCATGTCAGTGCGTGAAAAGGACACGGGGACACCATCACCACAGACACAGCCATCCATGTAGTCTTTGCTCTGTTGCTAGAAAAACCCCACATCTCCTTTCCACTCTAGCCTGAAAAAAGGGGAAGAAAATTCCACTGGATCAAAACTCAAGGTCATGAGAGTAGAGGCGACTTGAGCCCTTTGCCCACCAGAACGCACAATACGTAGAGAACCGTTCTGTGCTACACCACAGAGAGCAGAACTACAGGGAGGCAAAATACTTCACAATTAATAATCAGTCAGTGGCTGATACAAAGCAGCAGCTTTTTTTTAATAAAATTAAAGGCTGGTTCTTCAGCAGTTGTTGGTGCCTGGGCTGTTTGGAGGCAGGGGCTCGGTGTTTCCAGGAACTCTGGGTAATCCCTTGCCCAGGAGTCACTGTCAGAGGTACGATCAGGACAACCCTCGACATACTAAAGCTAAACCGATGTCTGTGCACACCAAACATTAGCACTAAACTCTAATGCTATGGCCAGACACTCTCCAGCTGAAGATACCAGGACATTCACACAGGCTGAGGGTTTTAGCACCCACTTCACCAATCACAAATTTAGTTCTACAAATCCAAGGAACTACTGAGGAATTAAGTGAGAAAACAGAGCGGAGGGGACCCTCACTGACTTCATTAAAGCTTCCCACACTGCGAAACAGATGCAGACAGAGTTTCATTTTCCTCTGTCTTTGATCCTCTCCGATACCCAACACAGCACCAGGGCATCTCCAAACACAACGTGTGGGTGTCCTAACAAAACACAGGATGCCGTTTTTCCCTTTATAGCGATGGAGAACCACACCACACACCGAGATCCTCCGCTGCTTGGTTGAGGATGCAAGGAATGAATTAGCATGAATAAAGACATAGAAACTGGGTGTTATTTGTAGAAGTGAAGAGCAGAGCCCTCCGCCCAGCACTGGGGATACCAGAGGTCTTGCACAACTCGCCTCACATACTGCTATGTCTCTCTTTTTTACGCAGCTCTGTCACTGCAGGTGCTTATTTGCCCAGAGCACTCGGGAACTATTCCTTCATCTACAGCTGCGGTAGGAAGTGGCCCCCAGCGCTGTGAGCAGCAGAACCCGGGCACCAGAGCAGGGTTCCTCAAACAGGACTTCTGCCAAACTCTGCAAAGCACACGCTAACTCACAGTAAGCAGTCCCGTCCTCAGCCTGTCGCGGTTGGCTCACTGATAGCTCAGCAGCTAATTAGCGGTACTTGGTACTGTATATTGGAAAATTATCATTAGCGAAAGTTGATTTGAAAGCTTCCAGTTTTTTAGATATTGAATAATTACTACAACTGACGGGCATTGCAAAAAAACTCCTCTTGGTGTTTTCATCTGATAAACCAAAGAGAAAACAGATGCAGGAGACTGACCATGCCCACAGGAGTTGTTACCCTGGGGGGGAATCCTTTCTTATCAGGGCAGAAATACGGGAGAAGGGCAGCGCAGGCAAATCCTGTGCCTCTGCTGCTTGCTCACTCAGAGGATGGACGCTTGGGTTTGCCACACAGCATCAGGCCTTGGCACAGCTGAAGCACGATGCCTGTGCGGAACGAGTGTCAAACCTCTGCGGCGTGCGTGTGCCCAGACAACCTCCGCCGGCCGCCCGCCAGGTACGTTTGACGAGCCAGTTGACTTGAGCGTTTCTGACTCAAGTCGGCACAAACCAGCTGCCGACTGTCCAGAGCAGACACCACTCCAGAGGAAACTGCTCTCGTTTGTCAGCGCGAGCCCTTTGCAAAACACAAGTGGGTTCATACTTTCACACGACCTTTGTTGGCTCAGAGGTGAATCGCCTTCATCACTCGTATCTTAATCTTCAAAAGGAACTGGTGGGCTCCGGGCAAAGAGTCAAGAATGCTTTCACATATTTGGGAGCTCTGCTTTACGCAACCTCTACAGCAACTCGCCTTTGCTGGAAGGGATGAACGATACTGAGCCAGTCAGCAAAACACCCACCCTCGGCAGGGGTGGCAGGGGGCGGTGACTGTGTCTGCTCTTACGCTGGCGTGAATCAACCGGCATTTCCCTGCACACAGCAGAGTTACCATGATTTAAAACCTGACAAAATCAAGATTACCCAGAACCTGCACAAGAAGAAGCACCTGGTTCTCTGTCTCTAACCCACGAAAAGAAAGCAGGGGGCTGCACAGACACGCCTAGCTCCAGCCAGGGCAAACCTTGGGCAACCCTGCAAAACTTAGGACGGGTTCGTAGCCAGTGTGAAATGGACCACCGTAAAATCCAGCAAAATCCATCATTGTTCTGCTGGGAACCTAAAGTTACAATGCGAGATGATTTTTGCTGTCGTAAATTAGGACTAATGCTACTGGAGTCGACGGAGTTAGGCTAGTGTAACTGAGAAGAGAATCAGTCGGGTAGCGCTGTGTTTACACTGGTAGGAAGTTAGCCCCAAGATCAGATTTCTAGAGCAACTAACTGAGGGATGAGAGGTCGCCAAAAACCCATAACACTACATGCACAGAAACCCCCACAGTTGCCTGCAGCCCTCCCAAATCTGTCCCGCGTGGCAGAGCAAGCTGCCTTTGCTACCAGGGGTTTCCCCACGAGCCCCAGCCTCTGCCAGGGCAACGGCAGCTCCTTGGGGAGAGCACTAGCACCGTGCGGAAACCTAGAGTGAACCATCGGGGTATTCCCAGCTCCGTCCATCTGCTCTTCGTGCCGATTCCTTGTGTTCAGGCCTCTCCAATGGTGTGGAGGACACGGTGCTTTCCCCGAACCCCCTTGTCTCTAAGGGGGCTGGGTTCTTCTTCTCCCACCGGCAGCGGGAAACCTCTGTTCTTACCTTAGCAGTTAGCGCTTGTCCACGTGGTCAGGCAGGATCTGTTCACCATCCCCAGGAGCAGCCCAGCGCTGGCCGGGTGCCCTGTGCCTGCAGTCCTGCTGCAGAGCTCTCCCTGAGAAGAGCAGAGCTCCTGCACCCACCTGACGCACCAGGGCGATGAGGGGATCTGTAGGTTTCACAGCTATCAACGCTAAGCGTTGGGGGATTCCTGGTGTGCCTGTTCTTAACTGGAGCTGAAATTCTGCTATAGCAAGACTGTAGGCACGGCCTTGCAGAACTAACACTGAATCAGAGAAATCCTGCTGAAGAAGGAGATTATGATATGAAGGAGTGCAGAGTGCTGGGCACAATACCTTCAAGGGTATTTTGGTATTTTTTTACCTAAATGGGAAGTAGCTGCAGACAATTTTAGCTCAGGGATGAAGGATTGGTGGTTGAGAGATAGCAGGTGTGAGGAGTTTAAACAGCCAGTGCAGCACATGGAAGGAGGTACACAGCTGGCCACCTGGTAACACCACCTCGCCAGGAAGATAGAGGTGGAGCTGCTCTTCCTATGAGCAGAAGTAAAATGAGGCATTTCTTTTTGACTTGCTTAAAATTTCACCAAATCTGTGTAACATAATCCCTCCATCAAAGGGATGTGCCTAGAACTGCTTGGTAACCTCCACCCGCTCGCAGCGCTGTGGCAGCACGTCTGCAGCAGCCAGCACAGAACCGGGAGGGAGAGCCCGGCGTGCAGGAGGGGAAGGTTTAGGAGGAGTCCGGGCGCTGATCTGCGTGCCCAGGTGGAAGCAGGAGCTGCAGACGTGAGCAGCTCGGCAGTGCTTGCTGTCTCTCACCGCTTCATGGAGAGACAGTTCAGACGGACAAACTCCTCGTGCTGTTAAACAGCGTGCGGTGCAAAACCGACCTTGCGTCCGTTCTGTGCCTCCGAGGTCACCTCCCTGCCCTGGCTCCTGCCCGGCCCTTCCCAACTCCAACCTCCGGAGCTGGGTGAAAACAGTTCACTTTCCATCTTTGAACCTTTATTACTACGGAGTATCTAAAACAACAAAACCAACAACACAGTTACAAAAGGAGTTCACGGAGAAATGTGAAGCAGCCTGTGTTTGAAATGCTCTGTGTCACCGTACTGAGTCAAATATAAAACAATGCATATTTATACACATATAAAATATAAAAGGAACAGTACATCAGAAATGTATAAACAAGGGCTATGGAGGCCTTCGTGGTATTTACACTGAGAGATATGGCGGGGTGGGGGGCATGGGAGCGGGCAGTGTCCGTTCAACAGTGAGTTTTAAATGCGTCTGTGAAAGTCTCTGTGGAGAGAAAGAAGCTCAGAGCTGGGCTCAGCCGTGCTGGAAATGGTTTGAAGGTTGTGCATGACTGATGGTTTGGGAGAAAGCCAAAGCCTAGGGTTGGATCAGTCACGGGCCAAGGCAAACAGCGAGCAGAGGCAGTCCTCTGCCTCTGCCCAGGCTCTGACAGCCATGTTAGTGTAGCTGCGCGTTCCCAGCGGTGAAACAGGAGGTCAGGCCCATCGCCAGAAGGGAATAAAATAAAATAAAATAAAAAATAATAATAATAAACTCAACAGAGAGAAGTTCCATGTTCACATCGGTGACAGAACTTCCAAGCAGTCTCCAGCCCGGCACTGCGAGGCCGAGGCCCTCCCCAGAGGCAGTGTATTCAAGTAAAGGCAACAAGTCGAGGCACTAGGCTGAGTTCTGTTGGGTCAAACTTGCCAGCTTCGAGAGAAGTAGTCCCAGTAAGTGCTGCCTGCGGCTCTTTATAGCTCCTTGAGGATGATCTGGAACTTGTCCTCCACTTCCACCATGTCCAGGAGAAAGGCCATGTGGTTGCTGTAGTGCTGGATGATGTTGTTGTCCATGTTCACCAGGATCCTACAGGAGAGGGAGAACGGCTGGGTCAGAAGCGGCACATTGCAAGGTTTGCAGAGCAGCTTAGTCGGGAGGGCTGGACATTACTGCACACTCAGGATTCCCAGTCGGAACTGGGAATAACATCACTGACAAAGCCTCGTAACCATAGCATGGCCCTCTCCGAAATGTCTCAAATTGGAAATGTCCAAAATTCCCACTAAAAATTGCCTTTACTGCCCTGTTATTGATCAGCGTCGTGTTATCACAGCCGCGCTCCTCGCTGCCTGCCAGCCGGGCGGGTTGGCTGCTGCCAGGCTGTGCCGGGAGTCACAGCCCTGGGCTGGCACAAGAAGGCACTGCAGCAGCCACCTCATCCAATTTGAGGGGCTCAGCCATGATTAATTAATTAAAGCCACGATACAACACAAAGGAACATCCTGCAGAGCTTTTTGCAATTCTACCCTCGACATGCCTAGGCCCAGCGTTTGCTACACAGGCAAATTAATCTGGATTACGGCAGGGTGTGAATTTAGAGCAGAACTGCTCACTCCTCGCTTCTCGCCTGGGTGCTTTTAGGGGTGCATTATTCTGAACAAGCCGAGACTGCTGTGGGAGTAGATGGAAGTGGTTTGGAATAGGACGCCTTTCTGCTATCCAGAACAACCTCCCATGCAGACGTGCCCTGAGCATTGCCTGGGAGCCCTTTCTGCGAGGAACACACACAGGCAGGCTGAGCGTACGCAGCCAGCTGGGCCAGCCGGTGGCAAATTCCTCCCCGTGCTGAAGGGCACACCTCCAACCCTGCTGCAGATCACACAGCTTCTCTGACCTGGAATCAATTACATGGGAGACACGGCAGAAGGAAACGTTTTAACAGCTGATTTAAACCTGAGGCTGCAGTTCTGTGCCAGGCAAGAGCCCCTCATTATTGTAATGGAAGTAACAGGGCAGCTTTGCATCACCCCACTGTGTTCCCATAAATCAGATGTGAAATTTGTAGCTGTTTGGAGGAAACAAAGAGAACAAATTATCTTTCTTTGCAGAAAGCACATCCCCTCCAGGTTCCTGCTGGGGTCATTAATGGGGCAATAGCATTAATTGTGCAACACTCCACAAGCCAAGATTAAAAACAAGAAAAAGAAAAGGCTGAGCATCCAACAACTCTAACAGTTTAACAAGCACCAACATGGGGCCCCGGCGTCCCTCCGGGAATGCCTCGGAGGTCAGTGCAGCCACACCGGTTGCAGCGACTGCCTCCTGCCCGTTTGATCACAGCACGTACGGGCAGGCTCACCAGTCCTGGCCCAGCGTGCCCGAATTTCAGAGGTGAAGGTGGGAGCTCTGTCCTCGCGTCCAGTCTGTTCTGGTGTCAGCTTTGTCCCGGGGCCCAACGCTGTGCTGCCTTTCGGCAAAGCACGAAACACTTTACCAACAGGCTATTAATTCTGTCACGGCGCAGTTGGAGAAGGGCATCCCACCCAGCGCAGGGGGAGGCTGAGACATGGCCTCTGACACCGTCCTGGGGTCCTCCCTGTGAATCATAACCATCACGGCTGCATCTCACCTCCTGGCACCGGACACCTGGGGGCAAGGGGCCCAGGCCCCCACACCCCAGATCCCAGCGAGTCCGGCCTCTGACCCGTGTCCCCAGAGAGACAGCGTGGATACCCAAGGGGGGGCTGTCACAAAAAAACTTGCAACAGAGCTGCTCCAATTATCTCTGGCTCTCTCGGTGCTGGAAGCCAGAGAAGTCACCTGTGCCTCTTGCTACCGTGCTTCCATCTGATTTCTCAACCGCAAAAGATTCAAGGGAGTGTTGATTAGGAATCTGAGCCCTGTATTGTTTTTCTAGACCAAACCTCACCAAGATATGAAATTACTTATTATTGCTCTTGAGTCACCCTGAGACTAAGTTCATCTGAATGAGCTCATCACACTAAGAAGACCCATGGCTGATAGTAGGTCCTCACCTGCTGTAAATCCAGGTAGTACCACTGAGCTTCACTAGCTTACACCAGATGAAGATCTGACCCTCAAGCTGTAATTACCAAGAGAGGATTGTTTAGGGTGGAGCAATAGGATAAAATTATTCAAAGGAAAATTAAATCTGGGGGAGCAGGAAACAGTGTCTGACGCTGCCATCTAGTAGACTGGAGAAAATCTTGTATGTCCCCCACGGTTTAGCAATAACCTATGGCATCAGTCATGTCAAGCTTTCATTAAACTAGGTGTCAAATTTATTTTTTTAATCTAATTTCCAGGTGTTGCCTTTTCTTTTCGTTAGATACCTCTTTGCTCCTCCGTTTTGGGGAAGAGGTGCAAAGGACCTGCACTGTTTTCCCTCCCAATCATTATTAAACAACATTCACTACTTATCAGATCAAGTAATGAACAAAACCAAAGCAAAACAAAGTATAGGTGGCCTCTCCCCTGAAGCAGTGCCATTTCCTGGTCCACCTGCAAACTCATCAGTGCTTGGATCTCTCTTGCCACGCAGATGCTCACAGTCAGCTGGTTCAGAAAATGCCAGCCCAAGCTGGAGTTACCTGAGAGGAGTTGTTGTCTGATGACAGTCTGATGACCTGTGATGGCCACATCACAAGCCACCACCACAGCTGACACACCTGAGTTTTGGCTCAGTCCTGAAGCTGTAATAATAAACTGACCACCCCTGTCCTTCACAGTTGTTCTTCGAGATCAGACTTGAGGCACTCTCTGACGGAAGGTGTATGGGACAATCCCTCTCTTGAGGCCGCCAGTGTTGCTTTTTTACTTTGGGGAGAGAATTTCCATTTCTGGGACTAGTGGATGAGCAGCATCTGACAGCACTGAGGGCCCTGAGTTCAGGAACAGGTGGAAGAGCCTCCTGACAAATTTGCATACCTCACTATGGCCCATCCATCATCATAAAATTAGGACCATACCTAAAAACCCTACTAAATGGGGAAAGGTTGCTCAGTTGCCGATTTAGAGGTGAGGGGGTTGTAACAGCTTCCCAATTCAGTGACACCACATCACAGCATGGAGGAGAAACCACTGCCTCTCCTCCTCCCACCTTGCAGCTGGCTCTAAGCCTCACTTTAGCTCTGCTCCCCTTGAAGCAAACAGGCTAAGTCCCATGGGGATGAAGTTATGGTGACACCAAGTGAGTTGGAAGATCCCATCCAAGTTTTAGGACTTTCTCATCTCACTGTCACCAGAAAGCAAATGCAGAAGCAGAGCTTTGGACTAACCCTCAGCTCCCAAGGACTCTGTTCCCTTGTTTTGTTACGCAGAGGACCTCTTTGGGGGGCCGTGCTAGTGAGAACAGCAGGGCTGCATAACGCAGGACCTGTCATCAGCCTTGCTTTTCTGCCTGTCTCTCCCCAGGCTCAAACTCTGGATCAGGGCCAGCAACAACAATGAGTTCATCTCCCAGGCAGTCACTGCTGCTTGCAAAGCCTGATTATATCTCGCTCGCTCTGCAAGAAGGGCTCTGGATTTAGCTTTATGAAAATAAGCTTGGCAGTTTATGAGTTGTTCCCTTTCCATCAGCTGAAGGGAGAACTCGCTGCCAGAGATGGGGACAACCCAGAAGGAGGTCTTAGTCAAGAAGAGATTTCTGAAAGTAGCGCTTGGCTCCCCATCAAGATCACTGCCCTCCACGGAAGGCTCAGCGGCTGGTCCTCAGCTCATGCAAACTAGCACCATTCCCTCTCAGCCATGGGGGAGATCCAGATGGATCGGTCACTAATAAACACAATGTTGAAACCACTTGAGAAGCCAGTTCACATTTACTGCAAACCTCACCTATCACCCCCTGTAGAGCTATGCCTGTCTCCCAGCAGTGCCTGACAAGTGTCTTAAGTGGGACCTGCATTTCTGTACTGGGGCTGCACAAGAGCCACCAGTGCCCAGAAGGGCCTGATCCATCACCTCCCAAAGTGGAAGTGAAGTTTCCTATTGACCCGCCTGGTCTGGGGATGGGATGGCAAGGCTGGGAACAGACACTCCCCTTTCAGATCCCCCCTCTTCCTCAACAGGGCTCCTCATGCTCTTATTTAGCTGGTACAGTCTCTTTCCAAGCCCGGGACATTTAGGCACTTGGTTTGGAGAAGCAAACATTCATACCTCTCTGATGGCAGTAAGATAAGTTCTCCGTAACCTCAGGCTTTTAGACTGAGACACAAAGGATCACCCATTAAACTACCCAAACAATTCCTCCTTCATCCAACTTCCTTTCCTTGGGAGACTTTACACTCCAAACAATTATAATACAAACAAGCATTATCCCAAATCTTTAAAGCCCAGAAAGATCTGAGTTTTATATGCTCCAAATAGCACAGACCTCACATGGCTTTACTTTTTATTATCTTGTTAAAATGCTATTTCAGCCTATGGCAGGGTACCAAAGAGAATGGGGTTTAGAGGCACAGCATAAAAGCAGATGAGAGATTAGCTTACCCTCTTTTGCATTTTTTGTAGACTTTGTAAATGCTTTCTTCAGGAAGCCCATATTTTTCTGAAATCTGTGAGAGAAAACATGGCAATTCTTTGTACTTGTAAAATGAAATTCCTATGATAAAAATCAAAGATAACACTAAGCCAGGGGTATTCAGCAGCAAAGGATTCCCCCTCCCTTTTACTCAAGAAAAAAGGGCCGAAGCAATGATCTGAACAGGACAATTTGAACATGTCTGTGTCCTGCCGTGGGCAGATGGGCAGGCTGCAGCTTGGCCTTGGTTCTTTTTGTGATGGCTGCTGCCAGGCCAGGAACCTTGGGGAATAACCTTCATTTTCCTTCTCTCATTCCCTGGCCTGTTTGGGGCTTGATGCTTCGACCTGCTGGGCACAGAGAGCCTGAGCTTCTCCTTTGATGATGCATCCAAAGGTGGCAGAAACTACAGAAAGTGTTTGTGTCTGCTGTGGATGCATCTGACTGCAGCTTTTGCTTAGGTTTTAGCTGATCTGCAAAGCTTTCCTGCAGACCTCTCCTAGGCAAGTACAGTTACAGTCTTAGGATGACAGGAGCTTTCTAACTTTTTCACAAGCATTTTTTGTAGGGGTTTTTGACTCTTCATGGTGAGGGATGGGGGAGGGAGAAGATGGCAAAGAATCCTCTGTGCTGACATTTTTCAAACTCTCTATTTTTAAAAGTTTGTAAAACCAACAGAGCTTAAAGTGCAGCCATAAAGCCACCCCAAATCTGGGAGGTTTATTGTTTGTTTCCTTCCCAGCAATCTCCAAAGAGAGGTGGGTTATCAGAGATGCTGCTGATAATCATCACAGAAATATGTCTGTGTGCTCCTCAAACACAACACAGGGAATTCCAGCATGAGGCCAGAATTTGCTTCAGGTTGCATATCTACAGCCTTGAGAATGGAAAGGATGTTTTACAATGGAAAATACGAATGTGTTGTCACAAGAGGAGACTTATATTATGACCTGAACAAAACATCTCGCCATAAGATGTTGCATGTTCTTCCCTGCTGCAGCACAACACACAGCCCATGCCAGGAGCTGTGAGTAGAATTCACCTGCTACTCACAATTTCCATTTCCATTCTCAAGAGAAAGCAGACATGAGTTATAAGCAGTCTTATATCCAGCTTCCGATATACCAAGTACCATTGCCCTTTTATCTGCAGTTTGTTCATGTGCCACAGTGTTTTGATAACACTTACAGCTGTTCTGAGGCCCTGGAGATCTGGTGTCTTCAACATGAGAGCATCAAACACTTCCTCTGACTCCCTCCGCACATACAACAAGACTGAAAGAAGTAAAGCACAGCACTGAATCAGGGCTCCTTACAGCATGTTCTCAGAGTGACGTGGCCTCATCTAATTCAAGATCCAAGGTTATTTGAATCAAATGAGACACTACATAGAAGAAGTGTTCCCATCCCAGGGGTTACCTCTTTGAGGATCTTCTTCCTTGGTTTGCTTTGGAGGTATCGGGTCAAACTCATCTGTGAATGAGGCACCACTCCGTTTTAAGGGCAGCCTAACCAAGAGGAATACAATACTCTCAAGGGGACAGAACAATAGCAGCAAACAGAACAATTCCAGCAGTTGAACCTTTGCTTGAACAACCAATTACTCCAACAAACATCTAGCAATTAAATATCGGTTCTGTAATTACGGCAGCAGAGTGTCTACCAGAGCTGCAACACCCTGCCTAACACATACAGGGACATCAGTGAGTGCAGGCAGTGGTTTTGGTATTACATCATAAATAAAAGCCTTTTGCACCTTCATGTCATTGTTTCTCTATTGATATCACTAGACAGTGGATCAAGCCTAGAGTAAATACCTGGTTCTCTCCACTCTAGACACATTACAAGTATCATTCCAGTTTATTTTACAGCAGTATCTGCCTCTGGTTACTTGAACCCTTCCCTGATAGTTCTGTGATCTTTTTTTTTCCCCTCTTTCAAATATTGTCTCAATAAGAACAGCAAAACAGTCATGGACCTGACTCATGCTGGAGTGGCTCACTGATAGGGAAATAAATGCATCTGCATTTCTGCATCCCTTGAGTCCACTCTAGGCCAAATTTTAACACATATTTTGACACTCAAGGGTGTCAGGGAGACACTGTGCTGTGTTGGTTTGCACCTGTAGATGCATACTGCCTATGGATATCAAACAACCGTGACATACCCAAAGAAACAGAGCAGCTGATGGATGGGAAATACAAACTGCTGCACCCTTACCTGTTTGCAGAGTTGGGAACAGCAGGAGGGAGCACCTTGAAATGGAAAGGAAACATTGATCTTTTAGTTTGCACAGTATCATGGTGTGTCAGTTAAGCTGGGGGGGGAAAGCAACATGGGCACATTTTACACATTATCTCCCTCCTCGCAGTCCATCATTTTTCCTATGCAATTAAACCCAAACATCTGTATGTGTTTCTTAGATTAAATGAAACGTGCTATAAAGAACCTATCTAGATTCTCCTCCTCTGCCTAGAAAAGACCTGAACACATATCTAACTAGACCCAAAAGCAGGTCAAATCTCATAACCTGCTTGGGATCAAGGACCAAGTTTCTCAGTGAGTTCTGTGGTTGCAAACCAGATTCTTCTAGTCCCTGGTTTTGATACTGATGCATCAGTACAGCAGCCACTGCAATAGGATGCTACAGTATTGTCACAGATGGCTTCTCCCCCTTTTTGACAACCTGAGACAGTTGTTTCTTGAGGGAATACTGATGAGCTCTGAAGGAGGCTGGGTCTAGGTTTCCTCAGGCTCGAGGGGATAGAGAAGGGCAGAGGACAAGTGAGAGTTGTCCCCCCCACAGAGTGACTGATATGGTCACATTTTTCTATAGTTTACCTTCTGCTGATATTTTTCCTACCACTCCAGTCCTCTGTGGAAGCTGCAGATGATACATGTAAACCACAGGAATATCTGGCTGGAAGGAACCTGGAAAGCTTATCTTGCCCATCACTGTTGCATGACTATCTAGGCCACTCCTGACAGCTATGTCTCCAAGTTCACCACATTTCCACAGAAGAACTGTGGTTTGGTTTTGTTTTTTTTTACATAACACAAGTCATGTCTGGGGGACTGATCAGTTTGGAAATGATGGGGGTGACAGACGAGGGCAACAGGTTGGTTGTTTTTTGAAGGGACTTACCGTGCCACACCTCTGCAGGTTTGAAAAATGGACGTTGGGGATAAACAGGACTGGCTGGGTTTCGAGGTCAGTCTCTGGCCTCAGGAACGTGATTTCATTCCCTCTGAAGCCAGAGAGCAAACAGCCTTTCAGACCTACAGATGGAAAGTCCAGTTCATCTCAGTTCAGGTGGCAGTTTAAGAGGCAACTACACGCGGAGAGGGAAAAACGCCTGCCCAAGGCCTCCCAACAGAAATATCAGAAAAAAGACAGGACCCCACAGAACCAGGTCTTCAGGGCTTGCCCAGTGCTGTCTCCCCTGGGGAAGGCTCCCTGCCAAGACCCCAGGACAATTCAGAAAGGTTGGGTAGCATTAATAAAGGGCGTTGAGAGTCTTGGTAGGAGACCAGGCAAGGACCTGACTGACAAGCTATTTCTGAATGGTGCTGATTTCATCAGGCTTCGAAGTACCCAGGGCCAGATCTTGTGGAAGTTAACGGACAAGCCTACATGGATTTCAACACACTTTGGATCGGGTAACAAACACTAGCACTGACCATTGTTATTGGAGTCCAGGCACTTTCCTTTCCTTCTGAACTGTTTCCTTTCATCATCCCGCATTTTCCTCTCTGCTCCCTGTGGGGAAGATAAGGCAAAAATTAGGACGTTGACAGTTCTAACATTGGCCAGAAAGGGTTTACTGGCCATCTCTGGGAGGTAAGCACGTTAAAGTAAAGGCAGCCTTTATTAAAAAATGCTCATCTCAGAGACCTTTTACAGGCCTCCAGGACTTTCTGATACTTATAAATTAGAAAATGAAAACAAAATTTGCTTTTAAAAAATGAAAAACGCAGAATAAAGTAGCTGTGAGAAAATTTTCCATGGGAAGATATCCGAGGCTGTCCTGCCTCTAAGGAGATTCTTCTTTCTTCTGCTATTTAAAAACTTGTCAAAATTAGAGAGTTTATTACAAGGCACAATCCCATGTGGGTCTGATACGGAAAAAGCTTTCAAAGGACTCTGTTCTACAAAGGCCTCAGCAGTGAAACACATCTGGGCTGTACTGTCTCACTCAGCTGAGGGGGCTAACCATCTCTGTTCCTCAGGCCTGACCTCTAGGCTTTCTAAACTCTCACAATCTTTCTGTTTATTATCCTGGAGTCACTGGCCACCAGTTTAAAATTCCTCTCGGACAACCTGGTGGAAAAGCAATGTTCTACCTTATCGCAGAATATCTTGATCTGGCAGACGGCACGGTGCACCAGCTGGCTGGTTCCATTGCCGTAGTCGTAAGTGTCTATCTGGAGGTTCAGTGGGACACCTTTCACTCCTTTCTGGGAGGAGAAGTCAGTGCTCAGGCAATTCACCCCGATAAATACCTGCAAATAGGAACAGAGATTGATACAGCTTGTTGGTGCTGAAAACATTACTCTCAAACAGCAATGGCAGCAGTGGGTAGGAACAAAAGGAGCTACCGAGACATCCTTCCAACCTTCCCAGTGTCAGCCAAGCATGTGAGCTATTGGTTTCCCACCTGAGCACAACCACCAGTCCTTCCCAGCCACAGTCTCCCCCTACACCTATTGCAGCTCTCCATCTCTTTATTAACACTTAGGCTATCCGCTCCCATCAGCTCAGGCAAGTGGCAGACCAGATGCAAAGTCTGCCTAAGGATGTTCTTGCTGATATTTCTGCACTTTCATTTGAACAAGGGACCCTCAGACAGCAATGCCCTGGAGGAAGGGAGGAGGGCTGGACTACAGCTTCAGGAATTACAAATCACTGCTGCTAGTTAAATAAATATTCATCACACACTGGTCTCCTGTATCACTAGGATGGAGTTACCTCCAGTGGAAACTTTTAAAGAAAAGCTGAGCACAGACATAATCCACATTGTATCTCCAAATTACTAACTCATTTGTGTGACCTTGAAATTTCCCCTTGACTCTGGGGACAGATTTGCAGCTGGTGAAGCTCCCAGAGCTCCATCAGCAGGGCTCTGGCTGAGGATTTCAGCCCTGAAACCTAATGTCAGATCTAGTCAGTACCTATATATAGAAAAGAAAACCACTTAACTGTGGTGTGAAGTTTAATTGGAAGAAGAGAAGTAACAGGTGCTACAGACGACCCAAATACCTGACCCCTCCTGTCGCGGCTCCCAGCCCTCGCAGCTCTCTGAAGTCTCACCTTTACCTGCCCCAGGCCAGTGCATGTACAGAGTTTCTGCTAAGAGTTAAATCCAGTTTTGCTGAGGTGCCCCTGAGGGCTTGCCACATACCTGACATATTTCCATTTCTGACAACTTTGCCTTGAAGACATTTGTTAACCTCTTGGGTTGTAAAAGACCAAGGTCGCCTTTGGGCTAAAAGAAGGGCTTATTGAGATCCCAAAGCAAACCAGAGTTTTCCCAAGCTACCAGCTTCAGAGGGAAGGGGTATTTATGCTTTTCTTTTCTTCTGAGTTACTTCATCTTTTTTTACATGCTCTTTTCAATCCACACTAGATACAAAGTGTTAACGAGAGACTCTGAAGAGATGCAGAAGAGACAGCAGAGCTGGAAAGACCTTGATATAAGCTTTACAGATTTTAAGGTCAAAAGGAATTTTGTGACCTGCCTGGCTCCCTTCCACATGACACAAGCCACGGAAGGGTGGTCAGTCATTTCTGCATCAAAATGCTGCCTTGAAAGGAGGGTCTTTGTTCCCTAAGCTGTGGTTTATTTAAATACACTTCACCTACATGTGAGTAGAGCCCTGATCTAGGCTGCCTGCTGCAAAAGGCTTTCTTCAGAGTTATCCATCAGCACTAAAAAAACATCTCTGAGCCAGTCTCAGGTGTACCCAGAGTGTTTATTAGCTAATGGCAATGCTTAAACACACAGAGAAACATGGTGTCCTTCCCCACCGTCCTGGCAGACAAACACTACCCGGGGCCACTGGAACGGCATTGTTTGGATTTAAAACTCTCTCTGTCTTTCAGCTGAGAAGTGGGGGGAGTGCGCCTGGACCATCAGAAAGGAGGCTACAGTTTTGCTGTGGAGCAAGGCTACCCATATCCCTTCCACAAGGAGTTTGTACCTTTGCTTCTTCGTGGATGTTCCACACAAAGGACAGTGCGTTGTAGGCTAACTCCTCGATGTTCTGCACTGTGTTGAAGTTTTCTTTACAGTCAGCTGAAATGCAATGGAGAAGCAGTTTACACTCTTGCTGCAAAGCTGGTTACATTCCCTAGTCTTTCCACGCCCCAAAAGCCTGCCTCTCACTGACTCCAAGGCTAAAAGAAGCCTTGTAATATAATAGAGGCCATCCTTGATACCACTGGATAAACCTCAGTGTGCATATGCAAGGGATAGGCCAGAAATGACTCAAAGGTATTGGCTGGTGACTGCTATTTGGGTAGTGATGTTATGCAAAGTCAGTGCAGATTGCTTCAAAATTCAAACAACTGTGTGTCTCGCTCTGAGCTGCAAGGTGCTCAGCGAGGTGCTCAGTTGGACGGACAAAACCTTTGTGTGGCCAAGCGTAACACACTGTAAAGCCTGTGTGGTGGCAGTGGAGAAGGACAAGCAGTACCAAAGACTTTTCTAGCTCAGATTCCTAGACTCTATGAGGCCATGGGTCACAGCTTCAAGAGCCAAAATTGTTTAGCAGTTTCTGTCTCTCTGACTGAGGCTCTTCTTTGATGTATCTTGGTCTCCTAACACATGTCCCTACACTTGGCAAACACCATCTTAAACCCACAAGAGCTCCTCAGCCAGAAAGGATCTGACAGCCTGCTCCTTCCCGCTTTCCCCCAGGGCAGATTCTGGAGCTTCAGCTGTGTTCTTGTGTATTGGAAATGCAGTAAAATGGTGCCAGAAGTTATCAACCCCACCCAGCCATTGCAATCAGACAGCCCCGCTCATACCGACGTCAATGACTCTTTGCTTGGCCGTGGGCTGGCGGGAATGCCAGTGCTTCCAGAACTTCAGCTGTTCCGTCGGGATCTTTTCGTTGTCAAAAACAATCATCACAACACTCTGTAACACAGCGAGGATATCCCATATCAGTGTACACAGCAGGGTAATGCTTGGTGCCCTCATTGCCCTTTCCATCCAGTGCATCCATGCACTGGCCAACGGCAGCTTAGTGTCATTGTTAATGTTTTATAGCTGGGGACACTGAGGCAGGCAAGGGAAGGGACTTGAACACGGTCATGCAGGCAGGCAGCGACAGAGCCAGGAGCAAACCCAATATGCCCTGTATGCCCCCTAACTGCACTGCCCATGAGTGTCCACTGACTCTGAGGCACCCAAGGATCCCGCGTTGGAGGAATGTTAGCAGTGCCGCAGCAAGTATTGGGCTGGGACAGCCTAAACAGTCTTTTTCTAGACATTCTCAGTTTCAGGAATCCTGTAGGTCTTGAGATGTGCAAAGTCTAGCCCCTAAATACTGCTCAGGATTGGAGGACCAGGTTTCTTTGCTGGGAATTCAAGCTCAGCTTAGTCTCAGGGGTGGCTCTGAGGCCCGGCCATACATCCCAGGAGCAAGATGGGGAACCTCTCTCTAGCTCAGAGGTCTTCCCACCAGGGCCCCCAGCCAGCCATCAGCTAGGGAGGCCTTTTGTGCATCCCTGACCTTACTGTGAAAGGTTTCAACTGCCAGGTAACATGAAGGCTGTTGCTGTGCATCAGAGGATTAGCTTGCTATGAGTGAATCCATACCATTCATCGCTTTAAGCCAACATGAGCCACAAAGCCATTACTCTTCATGTTCAGCTCTGTTCCCAGGCCAGTACAATTGCTGGATGTCTGATTACAGCATGTGTCAGCAAAATTGTCAGCTTGTCTCTTACCTTCACTTTATTTGAGGACAAGTGTAAACATTTGCTGTCTCCAGCTGTCCGCAGTGTGATGGGGTAGAACTGTCCTTTGTTGAGGTAGGCCATGGGAGAGTCCCCAGATTTGATATGAATGGCTTTGGGTGACCCCAGGGTGTATTCAAAGTCACTTGTATGGAACAAAGAGAGAATGATGAATAAGCACATGCTGCTGTTTCACTCCAAAAGCAAAACAAGAGACATGCAAGTCTCTACCCCTACAGGTTATAGACACTGTACGCACAGGAGTCTGCCCTATTCCCCATCTCACACGCCCCTACACCATCGAGCACCTTTCAGCACAGCACATACTGGTCCTCCCCAACACCCTGGGGAGCAGCAGTTCTCTGATATCCTCATTTTACCCTTTGGTTTTGGCTTTAAAAAAAGCCCTGTACATTATTGTAACCAGTATTTTTCTGTGGATGGCTACAGAATCATCGCACAGGTACCTCTGATGAGACTTTTACAACATCCTAAACTCAGATTCCTGTCTCCAAATTCACACCCATAAATGGCTGACCCAGGAAGACTCTGTCCTAATGGGTCCTGTAGAAACAGGAGGACCTGCAGGACACTGACATCTGTTTGTTTATCCAGGTGCTTAAAAATGGACTTAGAAGCCCAGATTGTTGAACTCTTAGTCTGGTGGGCCTCAACTTTAGTCTTTACAGAAAAGATTTGTAGTGTTACACAGAGGAAGGTGTCACTGTTGACAAGCAAATTTAAAAGAAGAGCTTGATTTTCAAGAAGCCTTGCTGTTGGGCATTCACCAGCACCTATGAGCATTCAAACCATGAGGCTATAGCTCAAGCTATTTTCTTCTGTGAGGAATCTGTGCAAGCCACCACCTGTACACAAGCCTTCACACAGACCCTTCAAGTGCCCTGGAGTTGAAGATCATCATATTCCTGTTTAGTCACCAACCCATCTCTTTTTCCTGCTCCACCTCCCCTGTGATGCCATTTCTGAAGATAGGCTTGGCAACTCCTCTTATCTAGAGCCAGGAGAGCCGCCGGAGAACTTTAGCGTGCAAATAAACAGCAAACAGAAAGCCTCTCGCTCACAAATGCGAGCTGCTGTCTGTGTGAAAATCCCCACGTCTGACAGGTGAGTCACAGAGTCAGGTGACTCAGGAGGCAAATAAAAAGTGGGAGGTGGAATAATGTTACCTACTCGGAGGTTTGATGCAGTATCTAGACCAGGAAAGCTCTGCCTGAGAGAGGGGTGGAAAGGAGGAAGAAACCTCTCTCATGTTTTAGGAATGAGAGGCAGTGGCACCTTCTAAAATCAAGGTTGACCGACAGTGCTAAACCCAAAGTGAGAACCTAAACCTTAGATTAGGAGGAGGCTGCTTATCACCCTCATCAACTGTCATCCGTGTTTTCTCTGTCATTTACCCCATTCCAAGTACCTGGTGGAAAGATGGTGCAGCCGCCTGCATCTATCTGTAGCACAGGAACCAAGCAAGTGCTCCCTGGGAAGGGGCTGCAATGCACAGCAAAGCCTCACATGGAAGACCTCAGTGCCACATCTCCCCTTGTGCAGGTCACGGTGCTGATGAGATGTGACCACAGCAGTGGAAGCAGTCGGCACTGGATTTACATCAATTTGGCCAACAGAGTACAGTCTGAACCACACACCTCTCAAGCTAAAAATATGAACTGGCACAACCACGTCTAGTAACTTGAATTTAAGATTGGGTTTGTCTCCTTTTCAGCAAAACACTTAAGACCCTAATCAATCCCTGCTTCGTACTACAAACACTAAAATTCATCACTGCTTTGTGTCTAAAAAGTCATGGAACAGCAACTTGCTCCTGAGACATCAGGGGGACACAACTCGTCTCTGCAAAAGCATGAGATCTGTAAGTTTGCAATGGCCGTTGTCAAGACTGGCATTGGGGTAAGGAAAGGGATGCAGTCTTTGCCCAGGCAAGGGACACAGTCAGGTGAACTGGAAACCCAGAGACCATGGATTGGCAGTTACCTCTTAACACCATCCGTAGCGTAACTCTCGGGGCAAGGTGGCTCTGGCTGGGGTTTGAGGATATCACTGAAGAGCAGCGACTGTAGACAAGTGGAAACAAAAACCAATCAAAAGTAGAAGAATCTTGCATTGCTTTTCCCATCCACCTTCTTGCAGACATTGCAACAGAGGCCACAGATAAACATGGACCCTCATTTCAAAGCCTTACCCTACTTCCAAAATCTATGTAAAAACCCCAACAATTCAATGGGAATGGCATCAAGCTTCTAACGCAAAAGCAAAGCTCCCACTGACTCCAGCATGAGCAAACCCCAAACTAGAGACATCCTCATGCAGTACCCCTGGGCTGCACTGCCAGCATGCAACCCACTAACAGCTCTGACCTCCTGGGGATCCTCTTTGAAAGTGCTGTCTGGCTGCCACCTCTGCTGTGGTGGGGCTACAGGGATGGTCTCGAAGAGGGAGTTCAATGAGCTGTTGTCATATACATCCCCTGGAGGGACCATGTAGTTGTCTGGGGTGGCATCCAGCTTGCTAGTGCCTGGTGGAAGCATGGCTGGCTTGTGAGGAGTAGGGACGCCTTCAAGACTTAAGCCGTTCTTCTTCTGTGGCTCACAATATTCTTGGGTCATGGAAACATTTTCAGATAAGAGCTTCATGAGATGGGCTGAACCATCAAAGGACGCGATCTCTGGGTCGTACTCCATTCCGTGGCAGTGCCTGGTGGAGAAAGGGTCCTGTCTCAAACCAGGGCAGAGCATGGACAACCCCAGCAAGTTGTCACAGCAAGAAGCGAGTGCCTTGATGTGCTGCTGGGAAGCAAACTGCACAGTCTAGCTGCCAGGTGACCTTGAGTCAGCTGTGTACATCTCCTGCTTGGTATGGGAGACCTGACAGGCCCGTGGGTGATCTCCTCCCACACACACACCTCTCAGTGCAATCAGAAAGAGCCAGAGGTGCTCAGCAGATAAGGGATGATCACAAAGAATCAGAGAATATGGTTTAGACATGGTTTGGGGCTGCAGATCCTGGGCCTACATCCATTATTTCTTTATTTAGGCTATTAAATACTCAGAGCAGCAGGGACGATACGAAAGATAACTGCTATGTGGCCTGTCCATCTTAGTCTTTTTAGGGCTCATTGACACTGAAAGTTGATTTTTTAAAACTTGCCTTTTTTTTTTTTTTAAGGAAAGATGATTCTTGTCAAAATTCACAAACTCCAGGAGCTTAGGAAGCAAAACTCCCAGAGAACGTGAGAACAGTGAAAAATAGACAGGGCTGCAGTATTCAACTGAGGTGTATGGTCCAAACTTCAGAGCAGAAATGACTAAGTATAGGAGCTGTCAAGAGATTAAGACATGTACAAAAACACATGCCTCTTGCACATGGAAACCATCCCTTTGTGCAGCATCCCAAGAACCGGTCCCTTCTGCAGCAGTGACTGTGACCCTGCTAACTCTGCAGCCCTAGCTGAGCTGGGAAAAGGTGGCTTATTGCCCCTGTTACCATGCTCAGAAAACAAACCAACCCCCACATTAGCAACCCACGCACCTCTTGGCAGCATGAGCTACCCCCAAGGGAAGTAAAGCTGAATGCGTAGCTCCCACCCACTCTGCTTTGAGAGCTTCACCTTCAGGTATATGCTGAAGTTTCCATAGTTAATAAAAACCATACCACTGTCCAGAATGCAGTGGCCTTTCAGAGAGGAGACAGCTTACCTCAGCTTACTTATGAAGGAGTGAGGTATCATTCAAGAGGCTTATTCTGTCAAGCAGTTAAAAACAGACAACCAGAAAAAGTTGCCAAAATACACAGCATCCAGGAAGGGGAACTGAACTCATAGTGGCAAATAAGCCATTAATTTAATAGTTAATTATCTGAAAACCTCAAAGGACAAATGGGATTCATTGGAAGAGAATCCTGGGAGACTAGAAGCAAGTGGAACAGAAACCCTTATCAGCCTAGGGAATGGAAGAGGACTTGGTCATTCCCTTCTTGCTGCCAACGCTTAATCCCTTTCCCCTTTCCAATTTTCACAAAGTAGGAAATAAAGACAAATTCTTCAGCTGCTGCAAATCAGTGCAACTCCTCTGAACACAGCTAGACAGATCCTCAGTTGTGTAAATGGGTGTAGCTCAATTTATACCTGCTTGGGATCTGGCCTAAAGAATTTTAATATATGTCTCAGGGTTAATAACCTCCACTGTTGTTGGTAATAACACTGTGCTTTGATGTCTATTTTATGCAAGCTAAGAGACCCATCATGCATGCAAGCAGCTGCAGGAGAATTAGACAACTATAGAGAGCAAAAAATGAAGCTAACCTCTTTCCTAGTTCATTGCGTCCCGTCATACCAGACGGAAGAATCCTCTTCTCCTTTGGGACCTAGAACAAGGCAGAACAAAGAGTTTGTTTATTGTTAGATTTTATTAATGGAAAACAGAGGCAAAATTAGCCTCGTCTGTGTAGCAAGTGAAGTCTCATAGATAAAACACTGGGTGAATAATAAACACTGCGTGAGGACACAGGAGACCTGGGCTCTCCTGCTGGGCTGCTGCTGTGGATTCCCAAGGTAACCTTAGGCAAGCCACATCATCTTGTTCTGGGAAGGACTTTCAAAAGCACCCAAGTGAATGGAAACATCAGTCCTATTGGTTTCAATTAGGGCTAAATCTTATCCACATTTCTTGAAGCTCCATCCTACAGCAGCACTGGAAAAATAAAGACACCAGGGTCTGCAAGGCCCATAGTTATTCCAGCTCCATGTCTCTCAAAGCATTGCTGTTTCTTGTATGAAAGCTGTCAAGTGAAAAAAACCACCAGCTTGAGACTCAAGACAGCCGGGTTCAGTTTCCATCCTGTTCTGGGTTCCCTCTACAGTATAATGGTGTTTTGTGCCTCAGTTTACCATCTGTGCACTGGGCATAATAGTGGCACTCTATGCCTGGGGGCGTTACGAAGATCATTGCATAAAAACATGGACAGCTCAGTAGATGGATACCCTCCTAAGGTGGCTGAGCATGTATTTTACCTTCACGCTTCTCCTCTGGGACGAACTCCCCCAAGACACCCAGCCCCGATGGGAACATACCATGTAGTAGTCATAGAGGAGGCTCAGGGCGGCCACGCTGTCATCATCTCCATTCACCCTCATCATAGCTTTGGTGGCTGCGGTCAAGGGGTTCTCTAGGTAGGTTTTCCAGGCTTCATCTTCATTGGTATAGGGGAATTTCTGGAAGTTCATGGTGTCATTCTTCATCAGACGCACAGATCTAAAACTGAGCCAGACAGAGGAAACAGGGAATGAAGGATACTAATTCTCCACAGCAATTTCCATGCCACCCAGCTGAACACATGAAGGGCTTCCCAAAGGCACTGCTGGAATGGAGGAGTGATGCTTTCCTGGTCCTTAACTCTCAGAGGCTTTGGGATTACCAATTCTTCTGCCCGTAGCTATGTACAAAATTAGGCCAGAGTCTCTCTGGTGGGGCCATGCAGAGAGGCAGACGTACCTCTGCTTCCCTCCTCCTGCCCCGGCGATGGGATGAAAACACCATGACATCATCTGCAACTGCTCCTTCCTCAGCAAGTGCTCACTACCCACCAGCCAGATCATGCACCGTCAGGGCAGGATGTTGGTCAGTAACTTGAATGCAACGTGATCAGGAAACTTTGCAAAAATTTTCCTTGAATTTGGAGCTAAAGGCCAGCGCAGCCTACAAATATAAATGACCACCCAGTGTTCAGAGAACTTGACCTACCCAGATGAAACTAAACCCCGTGATTTTTCTTTGCTGTAGTTCATGGTTTTTAAATTTAGTTCCAATCTAACTTAGTTTTTTTCATTCATTTGTATATGATTTTACTTAGCGGGAAGTAGACAGGCAGATCACAACACCCTCCCTTCCACTAAAAAATTCCTGACAAAGGTGAGGCTCATGGGACTACGTGAGCTGAGAAGCAACGTACCAAAATAATGCCCTGCCTGTCCTCTCTTCTGGCACTTTCTCCAGGTCTCTCCATCTTATGTTAATAAACTGTCAGGCACTTAATTACCCAAACATTGGTCATCTTTCCTTTTCCTCCAGCAAATCCTACTAGCAGCCAGCGCAGAAGCGCCTCCGCACATTCCCTGGGTGCTCCGTGCTGCAGGTTCACCCCACTGAGAGGAGAGGATGAATCAGTGGCCGTACGCCTGTCACGTCCTTCAGCCACATGCATATGGTGTCACAACAGGTCATATTATTCATCATAAAAAACAAGTTTGTGGACAAAAATTACTTTTTCATCAAAATGGAAATGTCCAGGAAGGGCAGGCTGGGTTTTATTAGCAGAAGTATAAAAAAATTATAAGAAGATTTCTGTAAATCTCCAAAGTTGCCAAGAGCAGAACTTTTTCAATTGCTGATTGTTTTTAAGGAAAGGCGAAGAAAATCTACACAACTTTAGGTAATGAATGCTACGTTTTAATGGCATTTTTATAAGGAATTTTTTCTTTCCATTAAACTACTCTCCATGTGTTTACAAAAAGTCCTGGGCTAGACTTTTAAGTAAATAATTCAGAGAACAATAATTCCTCTTGAGAGGAATCTGGCATCTCTGAGACTCCCAGTTATTGCTAACCACGACAGATACTGCTAGCCCATTCGGTGCGAGCTGCCCACACTGACAGGGTGAAAAGCCAGGTGCTCAGTGGATGCTCCTGGGCTGGAAACTGGAAGGGTGCGGAGGTAGACCTTGGATGGGATGAAGGATGCTGGTCCATCCTCCCTGGCAGCCCAACTAAGATGTCTTCACTCCAGCACATGCACCAATTTCTTACACTGCCACGTCTCCAGCAGGGAATACACATATACATCATGCATGGATAGCTTTGGGGATGCCCCTGGATCAGACTCAAGAGCTCCCTTTGGCTGAGCAGAGTGGCAGCCCTATACTGGTACACAGTCTCTCCCAGAGTAGCACTGCTGAGGCCATCGCAGGCTGCCTCTACTGTCCTTGTCGCCTTTGTATGAAAGAATACGTTGCTTCCACGCAGAGTCCCTCCACATCCGAGCTGCACAGGAGAGAAGCTGGTAACATCTCTGCTAATGGCCCGAGGCACCCAATTCCCACTGGTTTCCACGCTCACGTGGCGGCAGGTGCCTGAGCTCAGGTTGGTTCAGAGAGAAGCTGCTTCCATGTTACGGTTCCGGCCACCGCAAGCTCCATCACGCACTGGTATAACGGAGACGCTGTTTGCTCCTCTTCTCCCTCACACGTCGGGATGATGCACTAACACCAGTTTCACCCCGCGCATGAAACTTCACCAGGTGTTTTGCGAGTTTCGTTGTCTTTAGCGTTTCTCACGCAGCCCTCCCTCCCCTTCAGTGCCGCTGCTGTCTCCAAGGCGAGCAATCGGCATGACTCAGATTTCACTGCTGTCGACTTGGCGATGGGCTGTTCAGTCCTGTCTGGACAGGAATCCTCACCCATTCTCAATCCGATCTTCTCAAGGAAGAATAGACAGCAACAGAGCTTGCTCTCAGGGTGAGACTCGGCTTCTATCACTTGTAATCAACATAGATAAACACAGCATGGTAAGATGTAGCAACAAAGCATTCAGGAGCTTAAAAAAGCTCAGCTGTTACAAGCAAAAATGCTTTGGAGCTTTATTCTCCGTCACCCGAGCCCTCAACTGAAGCACTCCTTGTTGTGTGACTCCATTCTGCCTCCCTGCCTTGTCACTGGCATGGCACAAGCACTGTATGCATGAGCGGCTGATGTTTTAGCATTTTATCACCTGGTCTGCACTCTGGAGGCAGAGGCAAGTTGGAGGAGGGGCTTGAGATCTCAACCACTTGTAGCTGTGTCTAGTTCATGAAGAATACAGGTTTGAAAAGTACCCTAGGAGCCGGCATCTCATTTTCACATGTGGCTCCTGGCTTTGTTGGGTAGCTCTGGCTGTGTGCTGTTCGCAGCCATCACCACCTCATCACTGCCGGCCCCACACCTCTCCCAGGAGAAACTGTCCCTGCAGCAGAGATGGCACAATGAAAAACCTGCCCAGCCCTCAACCTGGCATACTAAAGCAAAGGCACTCTCCTAAAGCCATACACCATGCCCTGAACTTGAGAGAGCTAAAATGTGGGCACATGTTGCCTTATGGTGCTTCTGTTACAAAGCAACAAGCTGCAGCAGAAAGGAGGGACTGGAAGATTAGGACAGCAGCATTTTAGGCTACTCCAGGAAGACTCACTGGAGGCTTCAGTCAGGACCCTGTAGTGCTCAGAAACTGCAAAGTCCTTGGAAGTCAGTGAGCTGACAGCAAAGCAACACAGCAGCTCCTCCTGTGCGCTGGGAACTGCATTGGTCCTAGTGAGCTGGCACCGATTCACCCAGATGAGGACTTGGACAAAGGTGACATGATGGGGACTGCACATTTATTCCATTTGGTTTCTTTTCCAGAGTTCATATGATCTCTAGTAGTCACCGAAATATATTTGAGCGGAGCCACTTGAATTGCCTCAGATAAAACTCTGCAGCTGGTACAGCTCTGCAGATGAGACGTAATGCAGACTCCATCCCACCTTATGTTTCCAGAGAGGTCAGCTCTGCTCCGATCCTATTCCAGAAGGTCAACAGTGCTAACCAATATCTGAAGAAAGGCGGCGATTTGAGGAGATAAGCAGATATGATGACATGTTTAGAGGCACCTTTTTGACATCAGATGCACATCAGTTCACTCAGCTACAGGATACCATCATGTCAGTTTGCTTCTACAGCCTACTTCCCACTCAGCATTAGCACTCTCTGTGAAGTAGAGATGCAGGAAAGGGACATCCAAATCCAGATCCAAACACACGTGAACTTTGCTTTCATCACTCCCTGCAATGCCCCTTCCATGTGGTTATGCCATGTTTGTCCACTGCAAACTGTCTGCTCTCTGTTTGGCAAAACAAACTTTCCTTTTACAGGCAGTCGCCCAGCTGCAGTGGCTCAGACAAAGCGAGGATCAAGGATCGGGTAGTGAAACGCAAACACATGGGACCAGCGGCCTCCCTTCTTGTGTGCACAGACTCACCATGCTGGAGCCTCGGGGTCATGAGCAAAGCAGTGCACAATTTTGGGAAGGGAGCAGTCTATTTGTTTCCAAACAGTTTAGAATTTGACACAGGGTGATACCAGCCCCCTTTCCCGGCTCCATCCCACCCAATCTCTGTTTCCCCTATCTATCTGCCAAGTCTACCATAACAGTGGCCTCCTGATTATGAATAAACACTCAGGGCTATGCTGAAAGAGGAGAATATGCCCAAAGGGTCTAGGTGGGGAGATCAGCCAAGAGGAAAGAAACGCTTGTATTCCTTTTGCCTTTTGTTGGGTTTCAGTGGGTGGTTTTGCCGGCCTTTAAGCTTTGTGCTGCTCGTCTTTGTTCTCTCCCCTATAACTGATTAAGCCTCCAACCTAAATATTAGCCATGCCAGATGCTGATGGCTACAGAGAAACATCACATTGTCAAAGGAGCGGAGAATCCATGGCAACCATCAGCAGGAATTCAAAGCCACAGAATAGAGACTCCAGCCTACAGGACTTCAGAGATACCCCAGGCTGTTCAGACAGGAGCTTTCATTAGCTCTGGCTTTGTGCATTGCACTCACCTCCCTATTGAAATAACCCTGATGTTCCCCAAGAGCCTCTTATCAGTAATACGGGGAAGGATCAACACCACACTTGAGAGAGCAGGGCCGAGGAAGAACAGCATTTACCATGACTGCTTTCTGGGGTAAAGATTTTAGCCTGTAAACCAGGTCCCCTTGCCAAGGAAGAACAGCATCCCACAAAGTGGCCTCATTACTAGATCCAAACTTCTCAGCTAAATTCTGATTTTACCCTACCTTTGCAAGTTTAATAAATAAGCATATCTGAAGACAACGTACAGCCTTCAGTAAGTATACTGTCACAGGCCCATTCACACAGTCAGCAAAAATTCAGACAGAGACAGAACTAGGAAAAACAAAACACCAAAAGAAACATAACAAACATACAGACTAATAATGAAAAACATTGCCTTCTTGCCAAGTACAGTACAGCGTCAATTGATAGGTGTCAAAGGAGACCACTATGCTCATAGACCCTGACCTGCACTGCCTACAGGACTGAAATATCTTCTCTAGCAGCTGGATAACAACGTGGCCTCTGTCACTGGTTTTCTTCAGGGGCATATCAGCAGCACAGTCAGCCTCAGGGTAGTGCAGTATGTTAACTCAGCACAACAGCTGGCTATTTCCTAGCCATCCCTCAGCTCTCTTTCACCCACAAAGACAGTGCACGAGCCTCTTTTTTTCCTAGAAGCACATGGCCTGTGTGGCACATGCACGAGACAGGCTAACCCCATTGCGTTCATCCAGAGACCCTACACAGATGCACACAACAGGGCATCTACCTGCATTTAATAAGTGCTGATCAGAAACTTGCGGTGCCTGGGATGGGACGAAAAGGGGCCACCATGAGCATCTTTGAGAAATGGCTCCTGTTTCCCAAAAGGGTGCTGAGAGTCCTCAGCGTCGGTGCAAGCCAGTGGTGCTCAGCACCACCCAGGAAGATGGGTTAGCCATGCAGCTGGCTCCGGCCATACAGCGGGGAAGGTGTGGTGCGTCCCCACAGGTGGGATGGAGGAGGGTGGGGACCAGGGCGATGCGTTTTGTGCTGACGCTCAGGGAGGTAGAACCCTGCCAAACTCTTTGACTGAATCCCCCATCCCAGCAATCCTGCAGAGCTGAAACCAGTTGGAACAGTTTGCAGGCTGAATCCAAAGCGTCCTGGAGCCAGACAAACTTTCCAGGGACAGGCGCAGGGAACGTGCCCGTCTCTCGGGCCTCTTGGGTTACTTACAGCTCTTTAGGACCCACAAACCCAAGATCCAAGCTCAGTATTTTTCCATTTTTACACCAGCCTAGCTCCCTGCTTTTGAAGCTATTTATTATCACAGGAGGAGAAACTGAGGCATGGGGATTGACATTAAAATCACTTATCCAAGGCTGCTCAGTGAAGATGAGAGAACAGAACCAGACCTGAACCTCTGCTATAAACCTCACCAGCATTGGACCGGTTCCTGCCTTTCTAGCCTGAAGGGCTCCATGGGACGATTCAGTGCTGAGTGATGTTTGGGGGACACCAGCTGGTATTGTGTTTTACCTGATAACATCATCCTTGAGGTAGCCACCCACACAATCACATTTCACAAATGATTCGTGCTTTAGTGCCTTCCCTGCCTAACAAAACAAATTACAGCACAGAATTAGTTTGCAGTTCAGGAATTACAGCTGATTTTTTCCAGAAGCAGTGTGTGATGTCAGATGCTTCAGTTTTGAGGTGTCCGGAGTTTCAGGGTGATCTGCCTCCAAAGGGAGGACACAAAAACCAGGCCCTCAACAGTGCCTCTGACTGAGCATTTGCTACCACCTGGGACTTCTGGAATATTGGTCTAAACTTTGCTTGCTTTCTTATTTTCATTGTAGACAGATAAGGACACTTTACGTATACATGTATTCATGAACACAAACCTTCATCTCCACCAACGCATACAACACGCACACTGCACTGAAGCTCCCAGTCCTTCAAACACTATAAGAAAGATTACACATGATAGGAAGGGCTTCATAACTCTAAGAGTTTAGGTGCGTTCAGTTATCTTTTTTTGTTTTCAGTGCTTATGGATTCCCCCCCAGCTTCCAAATCCCAAACCCTAGCTATTTGCTATTTTATTTTTTAGTTCTTATATATTCACTGACTCNAAAAAAAAAAAAAAAAAAAAAATCACAGTTTTACAAGACTTGGATTAAAACAAAACAACAGTAGCAATCTTTTGCAACAAAGTTTGTTTCTTTTTTACTGCTCTTCAGGTAATCTGGTTTTAATCTAGTAATCAATTATTATGGGTTATTTGTACTGTAGGAGACCCCAGAGGCCCTGACTAAGATCAGAGCCCAGTTTTACTCAAGTTTCTGTGCTTCCCTTATCACATCCTGTCAGAGGATCCTGCAGGAACACACTAAATGATGTTACATATTTCTGTGTGCACCTCAGCACTCATTTAAGAAAGTAGTAAGAGCAGAAATTAATATTCACCTCACGGGAGGCTTGCCACTCCAGAGTTACGCCTTGAGTCTCAGGCTTCCTACGTGCTCCAAGAACCAACAGGACAGTTCGGTCCTCCCTTTTTAGGCTGGGATGTGCCGATCTCTTCCTATTGCCTGCAAATTCAGTCAGCTAACAAACTTGGCACCTGGGTTTAAGCTGGCTGAAGGTGGGTGAGGTGAATCCTCAGTGCGTTGCCCAAGAGGATACAGGAAGCGTGTGTCAGGGCAGGACACTTGACACAAACCTCACGCAATGCAGCTTGCTCCCTTGCCCTATCAGGCTGTCCTTGCTCGGTGGCTGGCAGGGACTGTACCTTCTTCAGCTGCAGTGTGGACTACCTGCAGACCTGGTGAAATACAGCCAGGGTTGGCTCTCCCCTTTTGTTTTCCTCTTTCTTCCCATCCTGAAGGGACTTTTCAGGCTGGCCAGATCTCAGCTGCCAAGATCTATAATGTGCTTGGCTGATATACTTTGTATGTACACTCTAATATATTCTGATTCAGAGTCTCCTGTGAACATGTGTCCCCCAAGGTCAGGCAAGCCTTTTACTTTGTTTGAAACACATTATGCTATTTTTTTTATGAAACAGCAATGTTTTTGCCAAACGAATACAATTCATCCCATTCTAGGTATAACCCTACTAATGCATTTCTGGAGAGCAAGGATCACAGCTCAGCCAGCAAAGACAGAATGATGAAAAGAAACAAAAACTTGACACAGCAGGTGGCTGGCCCCCGGGAACCAAGCACCTTGGTAAATGACACCTGCTCTTGGCCTCTGAACACTTGCGGTTATGAACATTCTGGGGACAAGGGACATTTCTGGATCAGAGCTACCCTTACCCATACCATAATCACAGCTACCAGCCAGAACAACGTAGCACCTGAAGGAATAACAAGAAACAAGCCATCACATTTTCTTATCTTCCAAGCCTTTGAAACTTGGATATTAGCAATGGAACCCCAGCCAGAATATAATTGTCTGCTATACAGTCAATTCCACTGATTAACGTATTTTTCAGCTGTTGTCTTTATCATCCTTGAGCACGCACTATTCGAGGATCCGAGGCGCTGATCAGGAGCGGTCTCCCTGCCAATTAGCTGAACTGAAGCGCTTGCAGGTGCAATGTAAGTGCAAGTGCATTTTCAGATTAATACTTTACAATGATCAACAGTTTAAACACCAGACTGAACAAAACAGGAGTAGATCCTCAACAGTGTAACTGTCTTGATTCCACAAATTTATCTGGAATTGTACCAATGTACCAATCAGTTGAAAATGTGACCCAAAACATCAAAGCAGAGATACTATGTAAATGTTCATTTCTCTCTGCTTTGAGTCTACAGTTTATTCAGAGGGCTTTTACTCCTTTGTTATGAATTGCATAGCAGTTATTTGATTGTTGTTTCTTTAATTTACAAATCTCTCTTTCTCTTTACATAACTTAAAAAAAAAAACAAAACCCACGTCTCCCTTGAAAGCGTACTTTGCTTCAGCATGGTTATCCCTTGTGTGCTTTACTGCCAGGATTTTATAAAAGAGCTTTAACTTTTCATTCACCAGGAGCATAACTCAAGTTTTAATAACACACCTTATGCATGACAAAAATTTGCTTCTGGCGATCATGGTTTCGACCACAAAACCACAACTGGGAGTAACTCCTGGTTAACTCTTTCAAGCCCACACATTGCAGAGTTAGAAGTAAATTCAATTTAGAAGACTATGGAAATTATCAGTTAGAATATTTTATAATAGGCAAAACATCTCATTCTCTCATGCCACGCTAGTCTCTTCCCGGTCCCTTCTGTGAAATTCAAGTGGCAAAGGGAGCGATGAGCTTATTCTCCCTGTCATTTTGGGTGACAGCATCTGTCCGTGGGGATATCCCAGCTCCCTTAAAATCGGCTCCATCTGGGCACATGTTCACAGCTCAGATCCACCCTCCCTGTGCTCAGCTTGTCCTGGGGATTACATAAAGAACAATGGCTGTGCGAGACACACAGACACACACTGCTGCCCTTATCAGATCCTCGAAGTGCTGCTTCTGAGAGCCCTTTTCTTCCACTGCTGTCTACAAAGCTACACCCTGTACGACTGTGGCCTGGGCGGTTAACGAGATGTTAACAGCTACTGCAGGAGCCCCATTGCTCCGATGTTGGGCTTTAGCAGCTCTTCACAAGGCTTCTCCTCCCCGCTGACACCTTTCCCCCCCCCGCCGGAAAACCCAAAAGCCGTCTGAAAGTTTCAGCGATGCCCTTGGTACCGCGAAGCTCCCGGCTCCCTTATCTCCTCTCGCTGCCCCCCCCCGTCACCCCCGGGCAGTTTTCGGTGAGGAACTCCGGGCTCATGGAGCTCCTAAACGGTTTCTGCTGGCAGTGCCCGCCCCTGCCCCTGCCCCTCGGCCGAGGCACCCGAGGCCGCGGACGGTACGCGCCGCTCTCCGCGCTCCCGGGACGGTGGTTTTCCCCCAGCCGTGGGTTAGCGACCCGAAGTGGAATTTTCACACAGATCTGCAAGCGTGTGCTCAGGTTCGATCTGCAGGAAAACGCGGGGCAGAGCCTCTGGCCGCCGAGGTGAGCAGAGCCCCGCGCTGAGGCCTGGCCTGAAGACTGGGAGCGGACAGCAAGCGCGGCGTTTTTATCGGCCTTGGGAGTCGAGAGCTGAATCACAAAAGGGATGCGGCTCCCATCAGTTCCCCCTTTCTCATGTGAAAGGCACAGGGGTTAACAGCCCGTTAGTAAGAGAAGAGTCAAGCAACCATGTAATTCATCAGGTAACATAATGCCCCGGTCCATAATTAGTAACACATCAATCTAAGTCTGCAATGCACTGCGCACACACACGCTCTGCAGCATTTTGAGGGTAAACCACGTGGCCTGACTCTTAAGTTTAAAAAGCATCGAGTATAAATTACCCAAAGAGTTCAGAAAGGGGAAATTTAAGTCACTGATTCTTAATCGATCCAAGCACAGAGATCGCAGTATTTACGTAAAATAATAAGTAGTGCTGCACCTTTTCAGGGTTCTCAATTATTAAGAGATTAGCTGTCACAACATCTCTGTCAGGCTTGTAAACACATACAGGTATGTCTTTTTCTTTCAAAATACACCTTCTGAAGCACCATATCTAGACACAGATGTATATATGGACATATATTTCTTGATAGAATTTATTACACACATTTATGTCATATAGGACTATATACCTAGATAGCTTTTTAAGACTGGGTCGACAGTAGCATTCACTACCACTGTTCAATATTCCTCCAGCCTTTATTATACCATGTCATACCATTATGACATTTGTTTGCTTTTATTCCAGAGGTGTGAGGTACAGTATGCTGTGTAAATCCACGCATGACTACCCAAAGTCCAAATATTTTGGTGGTCTCAAGATTAGAAGCGAGAGTTACACAGGGTCAAGAAAATGTTAAGTGTTTTTTCTTGCTTAAAAAAGAGAATAAAATAATATAATCAATCATAATTGCTTGATAGAATCATAATGCGAATCCATTAACTTAAAAAAAAAACCCCAAACAAACAAAACCCAAAAAACAACCCAACAAAAAAAGAACACCACACAACAACCCCCGCCCCAAAAAACCTAGAAATTCATCCAAAATTGGTAAATACTTTGGAGGTATTTTGTAAGAAAAAAACCAACAAACCACAGAATCACTGTAGCCTACGTTAGATTTTGTTGGATAGAGGCAGAACAGACTTGCCTCTAGACAGAAACCCCATGTGTCAAATTTTAGTCGGGGGTGGGGGGGGAGAAGAAAAAGAAAAAGGATCTTGGTTTTAAACAACTCTTAAATAATAATGCTAACAAGTGATTTCTCCTAAGAGCAGCAACAGGTTAGTAAGGAGCAGAAAGTCTGAAAAATGCTCCCATCCCATTCCTTTACTTCCACTCGCAAACAGCTGGACAGGCGGATTAACCCAAGGAGTCTAATTCATTCAGACCCAAAGCACTTAAACAAGCCTCAGAAGAAACACTCAGCCTTTACAGAGAAGAGTGGGTAAACAGAAAAAAAACTCTACTTACTCAAGTTCATTAGACATATTTCCCCACGTTTCCAAATCTTTGCAGCCAGTAAATTCTGATGACTTCTCTCTTCTAGTACCTGCTAAAGACAGACATTGCCTGTGAAGTGTTTGATTTATGTTGAGGTTTTGCGTACAGGTATTTTGCTGACAGGTCGGTTGGCAGGGCGGCGGGGATTGGCTGCCGGCACAGGTGCCCTGGGACAGGTACACCCAGACAGGTGCAGCCCGTAACCCTCTGCCTGCCGGCCCCGGGAGGATGGAGGAGAGGGAGGTGGGTGGGGAAGGAGGGAAAAGCCCTTGGGGGAAAAAAGATAGGATAAAGGAGTGGAATCAGTTATTCATCTCTGTGATAATTAGTTTCAGTTTGGTGGACGTGTTCCATATACTGCGATGCCAAATAGCTGTCATTTTTATGAATCTGGGGGTTGATTTGTCCTTTGCTGTTTCTTTATATATAAATATACAGACAAAAATACATACATATATATAAAGGAATAAATTAGGGAAGAAGAAAAGCCTCTTAGTTTCCTCTCATTCCTAAATGGTAATTGTACTGACAGGCTAACCCTTTCTTTCCTTTTCTCACCTTCTCTTACCTGCTCACTCCAGAAAGTCTCCACAGGTGGTTGGTTTTTTTTTCTTCTCTTAAAAAAGTAACTTTCAAACCCCTAACTTTAGATGCCAAGACTTGCAGCAAATATACTGGCTCAGGGAATCTTTGTATTACACTTGATATGTAAGGAAAACAGATCTGCAGGATGACCTTTTTCCATACCGTTCACACATGCTGTCCTGCCTTCTGCAGCACAGACAAGAGCATTACTCCAGCACGCACGGGACAGCAGCGGGGAGCCCAGATACAAGCCGTTTGGGAACTGGCTGCAGGAATAGCACCTGGGCAATAGTTCTGTAGCAACTCACCTGTAAACGGGGAAAAGATTTATGCAATAGAACAAAACTCATCATGGATTCAAGCACTCCTGTTGGATGGTTTCTGTCATCCGTGTTGCAATGAGAAGGCAAAGGATGGGCTCAGCGGGTGACTCATGTTGACTGGATTTGGAAGGCAGGAGAGGATTTTACGAGACAAGTTGGTACAAGCCTTAAAACAAAGTAAAAAAGAAAGGCTTCCACCACTCGTTCTCACCCCCCATCACTGTCTCACTCACTGAATCTGTCCCACACAGGGCCCTGCACCAGCAGGTGAATACAAGAAGCTTGTAAGTCTTCCTTCACATAACAGTAAGTTCAGCTCTCCCAGCTTGGTGACAAATGGCCTTACCAGCACACTCAGGCAGGCACAAGGCATGTCTACACAAGCAGATGTGAAGACAGAGCAAAATAATTTGGGTACAACACCCTTCAAACACATCTCTGTGGCTTCTGGCTCAAAGCGTGGCCAGCTCGGAGTGCAGGACAAAGTGACCGTGGTGTATCTGCACTGGCTGATAAGGACATGCTGGGCTGAGCTTTGCCTGACTCAGCCAGCAACTATTGCCCTCCACTCTGCTGTGCAAACTCCTGCCTGCCAGGGATCTAGGGACTGGACAAAGTCTGTTTTCTGGGAATGAAAACCAAAGGTCTGGAGCAATGCAAACTCCTTTGGGGATCACTGGAGAGCACCAGCTGCCAAGACCTTGTACAGCAGAGGACAGCAGTACCCCAAAGTCAGCTGAATGAGGGCTGATGATCAGAATCAATGCCATAGAAGAGACCATGCAGTGGTGAGAGTACAAAAAAGGAAGAGGAAAGAACACGTATGTCCTGCCCAGCCAAGGAAAGCACAAACCTTACGCAGTGGTGGCATTAGTTGATCAATACTCTGATTATATCTCTAAATTAAGGAAACCTTGCCCAGTTCATGATGACCAGAGTCATAGTCCTGGGTGCTTGTCCTTTACCCAGGTCCAGGCAGAGTATTTCACTGACTCTGGGTAGTGCAAAGAGCAGCAACATCCCCTTAGGGGATTTCCAAGTTTCTTCTAACCTTTCAGTAAGACTTACCGGATTCCAGCAACAAAAGTGAAGGAGGAGAAAACACTAGCTGAGCCAGACCATGCAGGCGAATGGCAGGGCAGGGGATTCTGACCTCCGCAGGAAAAAGCCTGTGTCAAAGAAAAGAGAGGGAGAAATCTGTCTGGCAAAGCTGAGCAGCAGTGACAGGCTTTGCCTTAGTGAAAGGTGCCCTACAGGCCTCAGTGCCACCATGGCCAGGCCAAATCCACCTCTGGATGGAAACATTCCCTGGCCTTTTGCAGAACAGCAAGGTGACGCTGTCTGCTGCTCTATGGTAGGGGACAGGAGAAAAATGAAGCCACCAGACCCTTCTCCCTGCCTGGAGCTAAGCTCTGTAACCAGCATGCTGCTGACAAAGCCTTGTTTCTACCTTTGGGTTTTAAGCCCACCCCGGCTGCACTTGCAGCTCATGCGCCACAGTTTAGGTGGAACTGGGGACAGTCAGGGCCAGTCTGGGCTTACCAGGCTCTTGGTGCTGTCTGCCAGTCACCGGCGAGGCTACATGCCCTGTCCTGCTTAAGTGTGTCTGGAGTCTGCCTGAGAAGCCACGAGGTCCCTTGGGAAGCTGGGAAGGACTGAAAGAAAGGACAGAAACACAGATTCTCCTTTGAACAAATTCACTGGGATTCCAAAAGGACAGCTGTGACTGTCTCAATCTTAAGTTTTCCTAATTCTGTTTTTAAGCATTAAGTTTCCCCTTAGCTTTGCTGCCACTGATCCAGGACCTCATCTTTTTCCAGTGAGGATCTCATTGCAATGGCGGAATGAGAGACTTTGCCAGGTAGGAAGATGCGTGCTCGTTCTCGCATACAGTCTTATTTCTTATGCAATTAGCTATGCGCCTACCGGCAGCACTGAGGCACTCTCCCAGCCTCCAGGAAGAATGGCGCCTTGGTAAAATCACTCACAGCAGAAATCAGCCCCTTTGCTTCAGTACTGTGGGGCCCGTACACGTCTGTCTTCTTTATGGTAACACCAGCTTGAGTTTGCTCCCTCAGACACCTTTTCAAGGCCAAATGAAAATGCTGCTGACTCCCTATCACCAATCTTCCCGCAGACAGGACCTTCACAGCCTCCCCTGAGTTAGCTTTATGCTACTGTCAACAAAGAAGGATCAGGACCACCCCAGCACACACACACCAGTCTAGGTGTGATGTGTCCTGGTGGGAAGCAGGGACAGCCAGCACTGCCTGGGCACCACGCTGCCTCCAACATCTGCCAGCTCCTGCCAGACGGGACCACCCTTGCCCTGCCTCTTCCATCCTCTTGGGTACCTTGTCTTTTTTGTGATAATGTATGTTTTATGGCGCCTGAGAGGCCTCCAGGCCTGGACGCCTAGACAATCCCTTTGACTATGATTTCAGTATTTTTAATTATTATTTTCTCTTTTTTTTTTTTCATTTATACTCCACCCTCCGAGAGTATCTGGTGAGGGGGTGGGTTAGAAGAAAGAGACCAAGAGATACATTCTCTATGCACAAAACCCTCCTACTTCCCTTCCACTCCCCTGTTAAATATACCTTGGAACAAAAGCCCTTTATGATGCTCTAAAAATAAAGCATGCAGCAGTCAAGACAAACTGCAAAGTTTAAAAGAGGGGGCCAAATTTTACTCACAGCTACACCCTCTCTAAGGCAACAGGGTTGCACTTGTGTTTGGATTGTTAAATCCTCTTTAAACATCCAGGGGCAGACTGTCATTAGCTGCATTTTGTTAGCAAGAGATCAGCAGCTCCACGATCGAGGACAACATCACTCATCGGGTCTCCAGCCCTCAGATGCCACTGCCGTGTCAGGAGCCAGCTGGGTCTGCACCTGGAAGAGCTGCCCAAGGTGCAGCATGGCCCTGTGACCATGCCACCCTGATGTTCCTATTTTCCCTCCACCACTGATTTGTGGTGTGACCTCGGATAAGTCATTTCACACTCCCTGTTCCCAGTCTGGCTTCTTTTCTGTATAACTTATAAGAAACTTCAAAGCAAGGGCTTTAATCCCTTTAGGATACACAGCTTTTCCCACTGACAGCTGTCAAACATCCTTTCCAGTTGTCCTGTGATGTGCCAGGAATTTCAGCTGTCTTTGACCAAAGGTTATTAAAACACTTCAACAATTAATACGCAGTAAGAGGAAGCAGCCTGAAGCAGGATAAAGTGAGCTGTTCTCCAAAGGGAGATGTGGCTGCTTCAGGTGCTTTTCCAGCAAAAAATACAGCTTGTACCATATAAGTCTGTAGAAACCTTTGATATCCAGACCAGACACTCTTTCCCAGTGAGACTCCCTCTGCCTCCCAGAGCCTTTTCCTTGGGAAGGCAGAGCAAAAAGCTCAACTGGAACTTCCTTGGGCTGCAAGTCTTAGTCTGGCAGGACTGCCCTTTCGCTCTGTTTGTACAGCACATAGCACAACAGAGGCTACAAAAGTCACTGTATAGCACTATTGTCATAGTAATAATGAGGAAAAGGAAAAAAAGAATTTGGCCTTCCGAAGCGAGCAAGAGAGATAAACCCGTCACTGACCCTTTCTCAGCAGTTGTCTTCCAGTTGGGTGAATACCTCTATCTGCAGGCTATCTGGGAAGCCAGCTGGCTTTGCTTGATGCCAGTACCACCGAACAACATGACTTGATGCTTAAATGTCTTTTTAATAGAGTCAGGCCAGTTTGTTATTATCTGTTGTAGCCCACGGGGCTATAGGAAAATTCCTGTTTCCTTTATCTAGTTCTACCAGTTTTTACACAGTAACAAGTTTGGGTTGCAAACAACTGACCTAACTAACAGTCTTCAGGGCAGCTACCTTCAGTTTAAATAAACAAACATGATCCACCATCTCAGCCAGCTTCTCTTTGTGGAAGAAGCTTCACTTTTTCTCTGCATGCTCTGACCTGAGCTTGTCCTGTGCTCTCACTCTGGAGCTGACTTTCAGCGCACGCATTGACACCTGTCAATCCAAACCCTGCTAGAAGAAACCCACAGCAGGGAACAGATATGCCAGTTTAGTCTGTAGAGGGAGGGAGTTGGTTGGAGGTGTCGCAAGGATGTCGTCCATTTCAGTCAAATTTGCTGCCCAGACCCAGGCTTCTTGTGATACTCAGCTACAAATACTTACAGGGAAGGAGTCAGGGGAAGGTTTCACAGAGGAAAACTGGGTCCTCTTTAAAAGGGATTTCAGACTGGCTCCAAGTAAACTTTGCCTTCTAACTCCAGCACCCAACAGTGAGCACATGCTGCAGCTCTTCAGCCATATCTAACTCATGGGACTTCCCTCCCATCAACTGTCTCACACATGCAACTCGAAACACAAAAGCACATTTCCTCTTGCAAAAAAACAAGGAGTTGAATTCCTCCCCCAGTGATTACCACACCAGGACCAGAAGGTGCTGTCAATGATGCCAGCAGTGCAAGGAAGGGCTCAGGGCTGGGCCCACAGTTACCACAGTGCTGTGATTCCTCACTGAAACTTATTTTTAAACATGAAAACAGTTTTTAAAATGGACCAGATGCAAAACATCAGGTATTGCTCCCAACCATTTCCCCCACTGCTGCAGCCTGATCAAAGCTGCCTCCCTTCAGGAAGTTATCTGATGTCAGCCAGTGATGCTATAGCAGAGATGAGTTTGGTCTCAGATATCTCAGTTGACTCCATTCATCATTAATCAGCCCTTCATGAGCAGAGATATGGAAATGTCACTGGCAGAGGTGTCCCAAACTGCTCAGAATAAATTACCTTTATCAGCCAGCAGGTTAGATCCCAGCAGCAGAGCTTGGCCTCAGATTCAGACTCCAGCTGAAGCAGAAAGTGTGTTTGGATCCTGGTGTCCGCTCAGTTCATGCGGTTGCAGAGATATCAGTTCTGATTTGAATCTAAGCACTGCACAGAACTGGGATTTCATTCAGTAAATTCTTATGTAGCAAATCAAAAAGGAAATATGAATGAATATCAGTCTGCCCTGGTGGACTATAATGAATCTGCTCAGGGAGCCTTGAAAGACATCTTTATGTGACGACTTAGTTTCCGTAGCTAATTAGAAAAGCTCAGGCCAGAGATACTTATCTGTGTGCAACATCTGGAACTCATAACATCTCAGGTTTGCCAGCTTTCATGGTTTCATCGCAAATCTGCTGATACTTGCTATTGTTATTAGCTTATTTAGTTGCCTTTTTAAAGCCTGACTTCCTGTAAGCACATGATCATGTGAAAGTTTTCTCTACATAAAAATCTCTGTCCTTCATGATTGTTGCAAAACGCCTCAAAATGCAATCCTTATATGCTCAGGAATGATGAGACAGAAACGAAAATAACTCCCTCACACACCCCACAAAGTTAAGCAATTTTAAAGCCAAGCCTACATCTACCAGGGACCTGACTTGTGGTTTCTAAGCCAGCCTTGTGTTTGGCAGGACCATGGCTCATGACATACTAGTGCTAAGGCTGGTCAGTATTGGAATCATCAAAGCACTCTGCAAATTTTAATTATTTCTCACTTCTGTTCTATACCTGTCATTACTCATCTGAAGCAGTCATGGGATACTGGTACAGGGGATGTTTTGGGATGGCTAGAACTGGCACACAGCGGCAGTCGTCCTGCCTTTCTCTGTCTCAGCACTTTGGCAGGAGCTGACTTTCCCACAATACCTTGAGAAGACAGCTGTTGGACCTGGTTATTTATAGAGAAGAGGAAGAAGAAGTTGGCTCCACAATCTTGATTTGACTCTAAAATTGTCCCTGGAGTTGGGATTCCGTGCTTAGATCCCAGGCCTGGTTTGGAGACACCTTCCGCTCCTGAAGCATTCAAATGAAAAGGCAAACGCAGAGGGAGGGGAGAAGAAGCAAGGCTGGGCAGGGGCTTGGTACATCAACTGTGGGAACTGAATCTCATTTCCACTGAGAAAACTGGAAACCCCTGCCAAAGGCCCTGCATGAGTCACTGAGCTATCGTCTCGCTGGCTGATACTGTGCAGGTAATACAGCACAAACTTCTGAACAACCTCATGTGGGAGAAGCACCAGGTACTTGGAGCTCTAGTTCTCAGCTCTTTACAGGCAGGGAGGGATTTCCCTTTGAAAATCTCCTGCAAACAGGCCCAGTGTTGGCCCTGCTCCCTCCCCAAGGGCTCCAGCTTTGTCATGCTAACATGCAGCCATCAAAGGGAAAGGAGAGCCCCCTTCACAAAATATGCGGAGCCCACAGTGTGTCAGATGCTGCAGCAAAACCCAAGCAAAGCTAGCAGTGCTGAAGCCTCCTGTAAAAATTATAGTTCTGGGCTGGAGAAAGGGGAAACTTGAACTCCTGGAATTTCTCTTCTGGTGCAAGCACAGCTCAAGAGAGTTGCTGCAGTATGTCATCTTCGTCTGACAGCATGAGGGAGTCAGTGGCTCTCTGGCTCCCCTTTGGTGCTGCACACCACTGCTGTGACCCAGCACTCTGCCAGCACAGAGTAACAGTAGGGAAAGCTTTATCAGGGGGTCATGGGACCTTCAGAGTCACTTCAGCACTCCCTCAGCTGCATAGTCCTCCTCCATCCACACTGCGGCTGCACCCACCCCTGGATGAAGCTGTGATCTGATGAGGATACAGGTAATCACAGCCAGGTATCAGGTCTTCACCTGCCAGAGCCCACACACCGCAGCCCATCTCCTGCTGACACCTCTGTCAAAGAGACCAAAAGCTGCAAGGAACGTGGGCTTGGCTCTTATCTCTCCCTATCAGAGGTACAGTACACGAGCAGGCACATGGCAGCTTGGAGGAGCCCTGAAACTCCACCGGCATCGTCTCTCCCAAACATTCTCCCCATGGCTCTGAAGTCTAGGAGAGAAAGAACAACAGATACCCATCTACTCCACCCTCTGGTAGTGGGCAAGCTCTCTTTACTTCTTAGCTGGCACCTGTCTATCATATTTGATACCAAATAAAGGCCCACTTAATTCTGACTCAATCTACCTGCTCATATTGCTTACTTTTCCTGGCCAGGCCATAATCCAACATCTATGGTGAAAAATCTTGCCAACTTAAATGAAACCTAAATTCAAATCATATCAGTGCATCGCCTTCTCAGATAACAAATCTAACCAAACCTTGTAAGAACTTATTAGATTGTTTCTAAATTGCCCAGCATCTAGGTCAAATGCATAAATCCATGAGCCTTCCTGCACAGCAAATCCAGTAGATACGCTGACTTTTCATCGGCCTCTGTAGGGCTAGAACTCCCTTCTCAGGGCAGATTTTTGGTGGGGGATTAACAGAAAGTTCACTACAAGGTACCAGTTATCCCGTGGAGTGGAAAAATATCAGATAGTTCTGCAACATTTGAAGAGATGCACCATGAATGTCTTGGGTGGCAGTTAGCACATAAGGGCTGCTGGCCCTTAGGGGCTTGGGGATTTTCCTTCCTCATAGAAAATGCCTCCTGCAAGAAGCACATATCTATTACAAAACAAACTGTTGCTTTAGCTTTGTTAAATAAATCAATCAATCTTCTTTTACTTCAAAATCTGAGAATCAGCCTCCCTTCTAAGCTGATAATTTCGTATTTTTCCCACAAATATTATATGGCACCCAAATACCAGGTGCCCAAATACTAGGTAGGCCTCTTGAGAATGGCAAACTTGATTTACCTGCAAACCTCTGATGCTGGGTCTGAGCAGCAATGGCACTCATCATTGATATTCAGGGAGGATCTGTTGCCATAGCTTGTCTCTAAGGCACTGAAATGGAAAGCAGGAGACCAAAGTGCTGCTCACTGCACATCAGTGTGCCTGAGCTTTGCCTCTCACAACCTTTGTGCCTGTTCCAGTTGGAGGCCTGTTTGGGCAGTCCTGCACTAAGCACTTGGACACATGCCACCCCTGGGGCTCTCATGGGATTTGCAGCCATGACCATACTGCAAGTAATTTTATGCGAGTCTTAGAAAAATTTGCCTACCCTGAGTGTCTAGTCACCCACGCAAACCACTGGTGGAGATGTGACTTATAGCAATGCATTTTTACCCCAGTTTGAAAGAAGATCAAACAAATTATACTGCACCAGCATAAGCCGTGTCTCTACTGGAGCCGGAACTGGTACTTGTGGCCAAAACCCAAGTACAGATGAGTCCTAAAAAGGCACAAAAAGGAAGCTACAATTTTATCTGAAGCTGAAGGATTTATAACCTTGACAGTGAGACCTTTTCCTGTGAACTCCTACAGCAACTTTAGGATTAATCACTGCCAGTGAAATCAGTGCCTGCTGCTCTGATTTTCAGCATAGAATTAAATCATTTTAGGATGAACTAGAAAGATCTAATCTGAGTCAGACCCAGGAGCAGCCAGATTCAGAGCTCGGTGGAGAGGTAAAGCTGAAGACTGGGTTCAGGTGAAGGATGCGAGATGGTTGGAGAAAGCCTTGTTATAAGAATTTAAACATATTTAATCCATTCTTGAATAAAAGATCATACAAATGAGACATGAGGCTCCTGCTTGGCCTACTTGCCTCTCTATTTGGATTCCTGCACTTGAAGGTGCTCAGCGGACAGGCAGGGATAGGCTTACTCCTCATCTTAGGTCTGCACTGCCTTTGCATTCAAACTGATGGGATTAATTGAATTAGGCTATGGAATTCTTCACCTCAGCCACACTTTGGAAGGAGTGGGAGGACCATAGATGAGGAAGACAACACAACCTAAGGAGTTCTCCTTGCACCCAGCTGCTTAATCCCACTATATGAGATGACATTTGGGGAGCCCAGCCAGCTGTCTGGAGCCAGTGTTGAACCTTGAGCGTAGACAAGCGTCAAATAGGGCAGTGCAGGGCCCTTGTGAGCCTTCCCAAGGGAGATTTTGGATTGTGGATTGTTTTCTTCAGCACAAGGAAAAACTGCCCTTTGCAGAGCCTTGCAGTGCAAGCTGGCATTGCGTGGCAGTGTGCAGGTAAGGGTATTTGGAGACTCTCCCCCTTGACCTGAGCATGACATTTGGCTGACATTTCTACAGAGCCCCTCCCTGCAGTATCAGATCCTTTCTCCCTGTGATCTCCTGTGTCCTAAAGACCCCAGGCAGCTCCCCTGGCTAACAGGAACCCAGATCGAATTCTGGCCATTCGCTGCCTGAGGTCAAGCTGTAAAATGAACAATCCAAAATTGCCCCGAAAGGCAGATGTACTAATTAGAGAAACCTTGGGTGGCAATTCTGAGTACGATGCTTTTAATAACTGCAGGGATGTTGAGAAGCAAATAAATTATATGATGAAAGTCTACCAGGCTGCAGAACCCAGATATGTAATAAGCAAGACTGGCACCAAGACTGAAATTTTGCCCCCTGGGCTTGGCATTTTGTCTGATTGCCTTTCCAGATGAGAAGGTATCTGGAGCTTCCGGTCCCGCCGACTACTTGGCAGAAAGGTATTTCTCAACAACAACCTGGGGAATCATCCTGGGAAGGTTGGAACTAGAGAGCCAGCACTTACTGGCAGTCAGGGAAGTATGGCCAGGTTTTCACCAGGAAAGAGCGACCAAAGTTTCTCTCCTGACTTTTGAACTTAAAGTGGACATAAACCATATGGAAACTTCAAATGTGCTTAATATTGTAAAAAGCTAGCTGGGTTAAGGCCTTCAGTTCTTCTCTTTGCCAGTGCACAGATAAAGGGGCTCTGGCATCTCCAGGGGTCTGGATTGGTCCCTGTCTGCCTGTGGCCTCTGATCCCATCAAGTGCCCCACGCTCCGATGGTTTATCTTCTCAGCACTCTTGTGAAGCCGGAAAAACACCTCCTTCTTCATGCTGTGAGGTATGCCTTTACCTTGCAACACAGCACAGTGCAGAGGTCCCCATGAAAATGGAGACACAAATTGTTTGCATCTGCACACTACAGCCCGCGCATCTGGGCTTGCCAGCCTAAAGCCACACACAGTGGGTCACATGAGTGACAGTCTCCTGTTTCCAACTTAAGCCCATTCTCCCAGCCACAGAGGCCCCTGCAGGGCCAGCACACCTGAAATGCCCAGCACAGGGTCATACAAGGAATCCGTGCAGAGCCAGGGGCCCACATACTCGATTGTGTGGCAGTGGGGACGGGAGGGACGCCCACCTTGCTGCTTTTGCCAGTCTATGGCATGCAGCGAGGCTGCTTGAGTCACTTCCCTCCCTCCAGCTCAGCATGTTACAGCATTCCATGCTTCTTTCCATCACTCTGTGACCTCTTTGTGCCCTACATCGAGGCTATCTCTGCCCACCTTCCAGTTGTGCCACCCCACAACAGCCTGGTCCACACTCCTCCCTTGGCTGGGATCTGCATGCACACATTGCCTCATCCTGCACACACCAGGAGCACCCGTGGCCTCCACCGACACCGGGCTCTTCTCCCATAACGCCACCACCTTTGTGGCTTAACCATGAATCTTGCAAATGAGGGTCCCCAATCACGAGAGGTTTATAGCTCCCTGATGGTTTGCCTAGTCCCATAGGTCGTCACGGCTTTCCCCCACGGTGGACCTTGCTTGAAAGCAAGCTCACACACACGTATAGACCCCGCTTCAGAGATCTTGACCAGCCGAGACGATTGCTCCCACTGATGAGGAGCGAGGCAGGCTGGAAATGTCTGCCCATCCCTAGCCCATAGCTGCCCAAGAAAGGAGGACACCAGTGTCTGTATCATGCCTATAAGAGCTTCCATTCACTCACAGGCTGCTACATGTCCCAAACAAGCCACACACAGTTATTTCAATGGCAATTAAAGACTAGCTCTTGTTTCAAGGGCTGGACAATGAAATTGCAGGAAGAGCTGCCCTGACCCAGCAACCTTTATGTCAATGAATACACTGGATTGAGAGATGCTGACAGTCATCTCAGCTCCAATTCACTTTTAATTCTCCTGGCCTGAAACCCTGCAGGAATAATATGGGGAGCTTGTAGCCACTGCATGGGGATTTGGGAGCAGCACCTGTTTTAGGAATAATCAGCCCAGCAGGAGGAAAGTTCCTCTCGACTGGTCTTGGAGTATTTACATTTTTGACCCCATCTCAGCGTGATAATAGTGCACTTTGTCAATCTTGCACAAAACCTCTCTGGGGTCTGTGACTGGTTTGTCCTGACTCCTGCATGGCTCTATTATGATTTTTCAAAAGACCTCCCATAAGGGTTAAATGACCTCACATTAGTACTAATTTGGAGCTAACTTTCCTATTCAGCACATAACAAAGCAATTGCTGTTTACCCAAGTCCCATAAAGTAACAGGGACCACACACAACCTAACTGCACTCAGCTTGGACACAGACAAAACTCCACCCCAGCCCTTTCATAAGCATTGCCATTTTGTAAGAGAGAGAGAGAGGGAGGAAAAAATGAGGGGCTGACGGAAAATCTTCACCCAGCCTGTGCCCAAAGCACGACAGGCTGACTTAAGCACCCAACAGTCAACCTGAAGCAGCTCCACTGCTGTCCCCAACGAGACTGCGATGGGAAGAGACAGTGGCCATCCCTTCTGTTCCCCTACGTGGCCTAATTGCAACCTGCTGAGTCACAGACCCAGAAAACACTTGTCTGCCTCATTCCTTAGCTGCTTTTCTTCTCCACAGGCTCCTTGTGTATTTAACTTACATTAATTTGGCACCAATAAATCACCCTGCACAGCTAATAAATTAAATGTCTCATTGACCCCGCTTCTGGGAAAGGAAAGGTTTGGTGGAAAGAAAGCGGCGCGCAGGTGGACTGCACACCGACGGCTGCGTGACTATCACCACAAAAGGAATTGCCAGTCTCGTCGCCATCCCACCTACCTCTCCGTGATTAATGACAGTGCAAAGTAGGGCAGGCTGAAAATAACAACAAACCACAACTGATGTTCCCAAGCAGAGAGCTAGACACAGACCTTCAGCTACAGTGAACTGGCGTCACAACTGGAGCTGAACAGCACATTTTACACCAGCTCAGCTCGCACTGCTGTGGTGCAACGAGACACAGCAAGACCGGCCAAGGGTTTATTCAGAGCATCATTCCACTTCATCAGAGGCCATATATTTGCCCCCTTGCCATTGCAATTAAATAAGGTCAAANAAAAAAAAAAAAAGAGGGAACACAAACATGTTATTGGCCGAGTGAGTAAACATTTCAGGCACTTTTGCAATCATTAATGATAGTACAAGGCATGTGTGAACTTCCTGCGCACTGTACTGCAGTTCATTCTGAATTCACCAATGCAATTAGGGTGTCTTTTATGCAAGAGCTGAAATTCGCCTAGATTGATTTAACGAGTATAATTTCCTCTTTGGAACTGCTGGAAATTAATCATCACTTCTCCAAGCTCCATCTGGAATTCACTCCGTCAGCACAACACACAGCTATAATGGTGGCATCTAAAGAGAACTGCATGCTGACTACACTGTTGTTGACTTTGTTCAAGTATTTCCTATACTTAGAATGGGAAGTATCTCAAATATGCAGCAAAGTCAACTACCCCAGCCCAGTGCACGCTGATTTTTTTTCTCTAGTGACAACCATCACATAGACAATAAAACCAATTCTCTTCCTGTTCATACTAGTTTTCATTGAGGCGACTGCAGCAACGTAATTAGATTGACCCTAATTTGCAGCAAGTGAAAGTGACAGAAGAAACTGATGGAATATTTTAAAGAGAAATTAAATAAATACACTTAAGCAGTTACATCTCTAAGAAGCTGCATTTGCACATAAAAATGTTGATTTGTGCATGCAAATCAGGTAACTAGCCACCTAATTCCCTATTTTCACGGCTACCTGCTCAATCTGGGTGTACAGCTATAGGACTTGGAGAGCTGAGAGCAGTGAATGCCTCTGAGAATGTGCCAGTGACAGAATTATCTGGACTCCAAGGAATCTGTTCTTTCTTGCCCATCTCAAACTCAATGAAAATCTATAAATGGAGTCAGACAAAGAAAAAACAAGGACAACTGCATAGCGTATGGGGACACTGCTTAAGTGACTAGCAGCTAAAAGAATAGAATGCTCTAGAAAGAAAACTGTTTTGTTTATTAAAACAATTAATACAGCTTAAAAGGAAGAGCACTGAAGTAGGTGTGAATGAACTGCCCTTCTCAAAACTGAGGTGTGGCTGCTCCAGAGGTTTTCCCAGCATTTTGGTGTCTTTTGATGTAAACCACAGAAACTAAACTATATGAATTAAAATCAGAGCTCCTTAAAATTCACTAGTTCCAGGATTATTCTTGGGAGCTGACCCATCCCTAGAATACCCCACAGGTGTACAGTCACAAAGGAACTCACATGAAAGTTTGAGCAAGTCTTTGTTGACTTCTTCCACCCCAGTGTTGACCCATTTCTAGCCATCAGTAGTTTTCAACATTTTTTGGACAAGAATCTCTGTAAATTTTCCATTCTTCTGTATATAATCTGTTCAAACTAGCTGACAATAAGCTTCCTTTTCTCAGTTACCATCTGCAGACCCACTAGAAGTCATGCAAATCCCCTAGGAGTCTGTGGTTAAAAAGAATTGATCCCCATCCCTTTATTGCTTCTCCAACATATATCATACCCTTTACTCAGCCTCTTGGGAAGAGCCAGGACCTACTCCAGCATATTTTTTCTCTGGACAATAACAGTTAGCTCTGCCACAGAAAGCTGCATATTTTAAGTACTCTACAGGGACCATCTTATTAAAAATCGCAGCATCCCTGGGAGATATACCAACCCATTTGATTTTTGACTATTGATAACTGGGGAAAACAGACTCAAAGCTGAAGTGTTTTGCCCAAGAACACGGCATGAGAGAGCAGCAGAGCTAAGATAACAACAAGCACTACTGATTCTTGCCACACTGTTTTCAGATTCTGGTTGGGACTAGGAAAAAAAACCTCCTAAAATCTTCTTTCTGCTAAGTTTCTGCCTCTCTTTCAAGCAAGGACAGCTGGAAATCAAACGAAAATATCTCATTTTAGAAGACCTCCACCCAGTTTTGCAAATAAACACAAAAGCAGCCACCCAGTGGGGGAAAAAGATAATAACCAGCTGGGCTCCGGGATGCAGAAAGGTGTGTAAAAAAAGAAAAAAGTTTCAAGGATGACAAGATGGATGTGTAGGAGATGGAATTACAGACAATCCTAACAAGGGAAAGGAGAGTTTGAACTTCCTGTGAAAAATAAAAACCACAAACAAACCTGGGAGATTCTCAGAGCCATGGAGAGAGCAGTAGGGAGAGGAGAGGCAGGGTAAAACTGCACGAAGTAGGAAACTGCCACAGAAAACTTTGAGCTTTAAAAGTCTTCCCTTTTATCTAGAGAGCTTTGGGGTAAGAATGGAGCAAGAGAGAGTAATAAGCATAGGTGCTAATTGCATGGAGCATCTCCATGGAGCTTTAGATTAAAGACTCCAGCACCTCGGGGGGTGAAGGAATCTGTTGATCTTGGAGACAGTATGTGGGGCAGGCAGCTGCACCCTTTGTTACTAACCTGCCTCCCTTCCCCATCTGATCATGTAAATGAGAGCTACAAATGCTAGAGTTTACAGCATGCAACATCTGAGTTGGGATCTCTGGAGAGACAGGAATGGATTTATTTACATGTTCCGAGTTATCTCTGCAAATGATCTAACAGGGGCCCCTTCACATCTGTAGAGTCCTGATGAAAGTAAAAACATTGTACCCAGGTATTTCTGTTTGTGCTTGTGGCACTGAAGACAAAAAGGCCAGATTCTCTGCCTGTTTTATACCCCCTTAGCATTTGCATTTGTTACAGTCTGCTCCTACGAAGTATGGCATGTCCTTGACAATGAAGATGTGTTTTTCAGGGAAATAACCAGGGCCAGATTCAGTCTGATTTGCCAGCTCTGCTTCAGCTTGGCCTCAGATCTTCCGCAGATGCCAGCCCAGCATGGCTGATGATCCTGACTCCCCCAGCAAAGCTGCATGACAGCAATAACTTCTTAGAGAGGGATCTCACGGCCATGGCAAAAGGCTAGGATGGTGGGAGAGTGGAGGTCAGGCCAGACTAGCCCTGCTCTGGTGCTCCAAGTTATGGTGAAGCCCTCCTCAAACCCCTACCACCAGGGCCTTGGGGAAAATGACTTCTCCATCTGCAATCCGAGTGTGGGTGAAACTGGTGCTTGGCAGCAAGCATCAGTCTAGGTAACTGTAATCCTATTTAGAGCCAAGAGGAAGGCAGGAGGGAGGTCAGCAATCCCTCCGCTCTCCTTTGCCAACAGCAAAGAGGGAAACAATAAGATGCAAAGCCTCCGGTGTTGGAGGAACAGAAACACTTTTTCTCCACAGACACTAGGCCTACTTGGCATAATACCCCCCACTCTGTACCTGCACTGCCATTCCCAGGGAGATCCGAGCAGAGGAAAAGCAGCCACAGCCCTCAGATGCAGTAGCTGTTGGGCTCTGTGAGTTGCCTGCCTGCCCTGAAACCTTTTAAGTATCTTCTCTTGCTGCAGGATGCTGGTAGCCCAGGACTGCTGAATTCACTGGTTTTCACATGCTTCTGTGCCTTCTATGTGGCTGACATTATGTCTGCATTGCTGACAGATTTTGGTTTTGAAGAGTAGATGCTCATATATTGACCAAGCAGTCTTCCTTCCTGTCAGTAAAGCGAGAAAAATCAGTCGGTCCCTCACTGCTATTGCCAGAAGGGGAGTAGGGGAGAGAGAGAGAGAGAGGCGAGGCAGGGCGGAGTGGGGGGAAGCAGCATCAAATAAACCAACCCATGAATCAGCCTCTGGAGCTACTTGTAACAGATGTACTGGCAGGTGTCTAATTGCCTTTCTACCGTTATCAGCTGGAGCTCACGCAGGCCCCACAATCACCTCTAGCTCTGCAGCAGGGATCCCCAGGGAGCTAGCTTTTGCCTCCACCCCAATGCACTGAGCACCTTCCTTTAATTAAATGTTAAGCCTCTTCCCACCCTGGTGCTACTCTGCAGACTCAGCATTCTGTGTGAGAATGAAAGCGGTTATCGCTGAGGACCACGGCTTTGTGTTGGAGCCACTAGAGAGCTACACAGCAGTTTCAGTCCCTGCCTCTATTAAATCTAGAAACTCAGGAGATCGATGGGAAGCAAACCTCTGGATTCCTAGATCGCTGAATCTCTTCCTTCATTTATATAGGGTCCTGTTGCCTTCCCTTTTGTGTAGATTACTCCAGAAAAATATCTACTATAGAGTAGCTTGCACCCTTCCCTGCCACATTGGCTACAAAGAGTGTCAATGCTGGCTTAGAGGACATACCATGTCATGAGGAAGCAACTTGGGCTTCCCATTTTTACCAGAGTAATCACTCTTGGGCATCTAGATGATCTTGCTTTCAATAGTATTCTTTCTTTGAATTAAAAACTTTTCATATTCTTTCATACAGCCCCAGAGCCTGCAAACCTCTCATTTTGGAAGAATCTGAGTCATTTGAAAAGAAGAGAAAAGCTCATCATTACTTATTGGGAAAAAAAAATCTAGAACCAAAGAACAACTAAAACTACTTGAGCCCCACAATTTCTGCATTGCGCTTCTTGACTTTTGAATGCATAAGGCTTATTTAAAGAGCAATAAAGATGGGTGGGGATACCATCGAATCTCCTTGTGCTATGGAAAGATGATTCAGAGAGCTCTCAACGGGGCTGCCCTGCTTATGGAGGGCATTGCAAAAACTGCACTCTTTGCTAACAGAACCATGGTGACAAGCAAAGCAAACAGCTCCTCCAGCCTGGCCTTGCCAAGGGAAGGCTATTTGCTCCATAGCGGTGACTGCCTTCCATACGCGTGTGCCTGCCTTTGAAGTCCTGCTAACTCTAAGGCCAGCCCTGAGCAGCAAGCTCCATCCTGCGAGGTGCTGAGCACCCTTAGCCAGACCCTGTGGGAAAAAGCGGGCTCTAAGTGAAATTAAAGGACAGCATAGGCCGGCTCCTAAAAGGAAATAGCTGTGTCCAGTGCATAGCAGAGCAAAGGAATTTGCAGCCACAGGAAGGCGACTGAGACAAACAATGTTGACTGGGTTTCAAACTTGAGTTGGAAAATTTTATGACTGCAAATAACACTGGCAGTCATATAACCCAAGGGAAAAAAATAGGGGTAATGAAACCTCCTGCTTCAGGGCATGAGCTAGTGGCCTCTAGGGACATCGGAGGAATTTTTCCTCCCGTTCACAGCATTGCTCAAGTAGCTGGGTGCATTCTGTAGGAGTTTCACCATCCATAGAAATACCAGGCATTGGCTGTTGATGATAAAAAAAAAAAGATCCTGCACGGAAAAAGCCACTGGCTTGGTTTGGTGAGGACATCTAACAAAGAAGTCAGGCAGCAATACTGCCATGAAATAAAAGGGACATTGGATGAGAGACCAGCCCAGGCTTCCTAATTACTCAACAGGGATGCTCTTCGAGGACCAGAGACAAACACATCAGACACAAAGAACAAGAAAAATGCAGGCCAAACCATTATGTTTTGCCTCTAAGCTGGAGCAGACTACCCAATACTGTTACGCTGGCCAGCCAAATAATGTGTCTGTGGAACCATTGTCCAAAAAGTGGATTCATTACCCGGTGTGCAATGAGCCAATAATCACACACTGAGGAGAGACATTATTTATTTCATATTTGCGCAAAGATGGGTGCTGGGTGGTAATTCCACAAAGCTAGCATACCCTACAGTTAAACAAACAAGCAATTTATACAGGTTTAGATTCAGCCATTTAGTTTCCAAAGTCTTTCCCCAAAATCATTATTGGTAGTTACTTATCTATCACCATTTCTATTGCACTCAGGTCTTCTCCACTTTGAATTAAAGGTACAGTGTTTTTCTATTCTACAGCTCATGCTCTATGAATAAGGGTCTCCACCTGGGCCGGGGTGTCCTGCCCGGTGGGTGTGATTTTTAGTATTGTAATGAGGGTAGTTCATTAAAGGACAGTTTAGCTAACTATCCAAAGTCAAGTATAAACATGATAATTAGAATATGTATAGTTGACACATTTTCCAGGATATTTCTCCTACAAGGATAGCCAACTCCTGATTAGAAGTTCTCTAACTCATTGCTTCTGACAACCTCAAGGACGGTCATCCTGCTCCTAGATATTGTGTACATATTTGGTTTTCTTACTAAATGCAATATTTAACTTCACTAAATTCTTCAAAAAATTTTAACCCTCTACTTGCTTAGATAACAGGACTGATTTTAAATTCCCACCTTTGGTAGCTAAAGACAGGGCAGCTGGATCTGTGGTTCTGTCTGGGCTCCTCTTCTTCGTGAATGCTGCTAACATGGGGAGGGTATGAAGTTTGCTGGATGTCTCCAAAATGTGTTATCTCTGGTGGGCAGAAATGTCTCCTCATTGTCAGTCTAAATCAACCCAGGGCCACTTTACATTCACTGATTATTATGTCAGTATTGTCCTTCCTCTGAAACAGTTCTCATTTTCCCAATGTTCGCCTCTTGATATATTTACGGTGAGTGACCATATTCCCACTTGGCATGGTCTTTGCCGGGTCACAGAGCCAGCTCTTGCAGGCTGGTTGTCCTGGGACGCCCACTCTGAACCTCTCTCACTGTCAATCCACCTTCAGCTGACCACTGATGACTACACCTGTAGACATTATTGCTGATGAAGCTTTTCCTGGCTTTGTGCAAGGGCACTTGTACTTCTCTAGCTCCTCTGGTAATACTCTCTTCCCCCCATGCATCCTAATATCACATTTAGCTTTCTTTTACTTATGCCTAGTCCCCATAGCTCACAGATCTGCTGTGATCACTTAGTACACCCAGGTCCTTCCCTTCTTTTGTTAACTCCAAATTAAACTTTTTCTGTTCATAGCTGACTAGTTATTAATCCCTGAATGCATGAATTTGCATTTTGTACTTTGAATATAATCTTTTTCCTACTGCTCTGGTCCTGAAGGTCACAGCGATCTTTCTGTAGAACGCCCTGACCCTCCCCTGCATCTGATGATAAAGTCCAGATGAGAGTCAGCAGATTTCATCAGTACACACTATTTCGTTTGTTCTGAAAAAAAATGGATAAAATAGATTGAGACCAAAAATTATTCTGGAAGAACTCCTCTAGTAACCTCCTTCCTGCCTAGTACTTCAGCTGTCAACATTCACCTATGAGCTAAGTCATTCTGCCTCAGTTTTCCTGTCTGTTTCAAGTAAATTATCATGTCCAGATAGAATCCCATTTTTGAGACCATGAGGTCTCAGGCATTGCTACACACACACGCACATGTGCATGCGCATGCACATGTGCTCACTGAGGATACCTGCGAGGAATCCGTTTCTCAGCGGAAGAATGATGGTCTATGCGGTCCTGAAGTGGTACAAACCTGAGCTTCCAGGAAATCTTATTCTAAGACCTAAACTGGCTTGGAGCCACTTTGTAATATCACTCCTAGCACCCCCATAATGAGTAGCTTAAAACCCCAGACATCAGGACTCAGAGTCTAGCAAATGCGCACAACAGCATCTTCTGCCCTGTAACACTTTCAGCAGCTCCAAAGGCACTCAGATACAAAGGGATTAGGCGGTTTATAGGACCAAAACCTGGCAGATTTCCCTCCAGGGCCCCCAGCCGTTTGCTCTGTCGGTCATCATTCCTGTCAGGCTAGTTCAGAATGTCTCTGCCTTTACTCTTAGTGGATTAAGGGGTGGTTGAGCAGTTATTTTCTCCTGCTTTGTTGCTTGGAGATGGGGCTGCAGAGGGGAATGAATTACATCAGATACATACATTAAACTGTCACTCTGAGAATTAACTGGAAACCCCAGTCCCTCCAGGAAAACAGTACAAATGGCAAGAGAAGAAAGTGCCTCAGAAGGCATGTCTACTGTCATTCACATGGATGGATCAACACGGACATAATTTTTCTTCCCAGTAATTAATTTCAGTGTATTATTAATTGTAATAACCATCAATTTCTAATGAATACACCGGGCCTCATCAAAATCCTGGCACTTAGTTGTCACAATTAAAGTAACTGTAGTATTCCCTGATCAGCGGGCTCAGTCCTTCCATCTCCTCCCACACAGATCAGAGTCCAAAGCACCTTAAGGCTGGGAAGAAAGCCAGGTGATTGCAGCATTATCCCAGAACTCAGGGTCTCTGCTGCAGATTTTCTATCGGACTTTTTGAGGAAAACTCTCTTTACCTCCATCTCATCCAGTGATAACATCAGTCCTCTACTGCACTCGTTTATTTAGGGGTAAGCTTGTTAAAAATGCAGGGGTGATTCCGATATTTAGATAACAGGATCCACAACAAACTGCTGAGAAAAAAACATCCCAGGGAATCCTGCTAAAAATGTCTCCAAAAAACCACCCAAGTTAGGTGCTAGGTCTTGAGGTAGTTTAAGTCAGTACCACCTACATGTCATATCAGGAGACAATTGCGCTAGTTGAGAGCTTAATCCAGACTCACAGAGCGACAGCAACATGAGTGTTTGTCATTTCCTCTGCACAGCTTCACCAATTAGAAACAAAACAATGGATTGCTACATGTGCCATTAACCTTATACTTCTCACATCATAAGCACACTATAATCAAATATAAAGAAACAAGTATTAATTACAGCATGAATATCTTAGTCACTATCCTGATCGAAACAAAATCCAAGAATTTTATCATTAAACACTCTTTCAAATGAGAAGCAAGAAAACTACGTGAACTTATTAATGACACATCCCATCATAGCTGCACTTTTTTTAGGACAGGGACTGCCTTCTGTTCTGAGTTGGTCCAGCACTTAGCATAGGAGTCCTGGGATTCCAGAACACTACTACAACAGCAATTAAATTTCCCATTAAGATACATGTACCTTATTATCAAGAGGTAATAGTTACCATTACTACAGCAAAATACTTAAAGGCAAGTCAGTAAATGTATCAATTATTTGTTTTCTTCCATTTCAGCATATTCCTTTAAAGAATATAATCTGAGAATGGCATCAAGGCTGTAAGAGCCAAAACAGTTAAAAAGATCAGTAATTTTCAGGTCAAAGTTAAGGACATGATGTGACATTAAAGTACACTTCCCTACACAGCAGAAATCCTGAGTTTGTGAAGCTGAGTGGAGAACTACTGACTTCTACAAGATTTCCAAGTGTGTTTAGTCAAGGCAAGATTTGCAGCAAGGGGCATTACCCTATGGCAGTGGAACCAGGATTTCGCAGTGCGTTTAAGCAAGGCAAAGATTTGTAGTGAGAGGCGTTATCTTTTATAAACCAGCTGCTACAGCTGAAAAAACAGAGATGCTTTTGGGCACTCAAACACTTATCCAGATCTGACTCAAAAGCAACAAATTTCAAGCTACATCCAGGCCAAGAAAATTGTCTTTGAGTTTAACGAAATTATGCTGATCAATTAGAAAAACTGAGAGAAAAAGTGGTCGATATTTGTGCCAAGTTTTTGCTTGTTAGCACAAGTTCATGTGATATTAATAAGGCTAATGGACTTCCAGGCTGAAATAACTTCATATTTTGTTGGCTTGGGGTATGAACAGATGAGGTTCATGATTACTTGCGCCTGCCCGTGTAAATATGGCCTGAGCTGTGGGCAGTTATTTTCTTAGTCATTTCCGTGCTCTAACACGATTGCGATTTACAAATCATGTAAGCAGGTATAATGTTATCACCTAGCAATGTTTTTAATGAAAATTTTTGGTTCTGGACTATGACCCAACTAAATGGTTTAGAACAACAGGTGAATCTCAGGATCTCTTGCTGTTGTAACCTTCATCCTCCCCTATGAGTCTCCTCCCCTTTGTTTACTGCAATTCTTCCCTTGCACTTTGATTGTGAGATCCTGCGAGCAGGGCCATATCCAGCCTTTGTTCAGACTGTGATACATAAACAGCTATTTGCAGTCAGTGGGAGACTTACCTGACCCAGGACTCAGAGTGGTGGGATCAAGATTAAATAAATTTACATACATGTAAATTTTTGCCATTTGCTGTGCAAAAATATCCTGTCTCTGAGATACGGGAAAACATGGTTCTGACTCAGAATTGATGCTATCTTTCCAGTCAAGATTAGAGTCTAAATTGTGCAATCCAGCTTAACTCACAGTATCAGTTGCTATGCAAAAGACAATGTTTCATACAGAGGTGTGGTCTTTCCAATGATTGCAACAAATACAGACCACAGCTGGCTTGTCATTTAGATCCAATACAACTGGAAAGCACAGCCAATTTTTCAGGTTTGATCCTAAAAGAAATTGATTATTCCTTGTAAGATGCGGACTGACCTTAAATCATGGTGAAATTAATGGGATCAAGAGCTTTTGAATGCCTGTGAAGAAACAGTCCCTAAAGACAAAAACCAGAAAAGGTGAAAGCACTTCAAAAAAAAAAAAAAAAGAAGAAAAAAAGCTTTTTTCCCACAGGAAACTTCCATCACTATTGTATTTTCCCTAAGGACATTTCTGTATCTGTCACTAAAAATTACTGCTGTCAGCGGTAATGCATTAGCACAAACCAGAGGGCTGGGCTTTGGTGGTCTGAAAAGGGATGTAAACCACAGTTGTTTTTAACCACCAACTCACCTTAGCTATAGTGAACATATTTATTATGCAATAAATCCAATTTTGTCTGCAGGAAAAATGATGTTGGAAAGAAAAATTGTGTGTTGTTTTCACAAGTGCATGCCTGATGTCTAATCAAGGCTGAGAGAGATATTTCACTCACACAAGGCTGAGCAACTGCCAAAACAGAGGTAGGAGAAAGGTACGTGATAGGGAAACAACTGCAGATGAATGCCAAAGCCCTTCAAACCCCTGAAAGAGCAAAACTGTCTTCCATCAGAGCCCCTAAACAAATGCCTTACAATTTCAGTGGCAAAAGAAAAAGCCTAAAACAGATTTCCTCCATAATGTGAAATAATGCCCTAGAAAATTACACTACCAATAAAAAGCTAATGAAAAGGTCTACTGTGAACAGTTTTGCCCTACAGATAACTTGTCCCTCCTGATCTTAATGAATTCACTTGCAATTTTGACATGCTTTTATTACAGTGGCACTCAACGCCCTAGAAATCTCAGTGCTAGGTGCTGTTCAAAGAGATGGTCTTTGTCCCGGGGAATATGACGTAACTCTTAAAAAGGCAATGATAGAGGCTGCTAATTATTCATTGTTTGCACAGGGAATAAAAAAGGTTTATATGGAACTAACGTATGGGTAAGTGTAAGTATCATTAGTAGTAATTATAGTAACTGCCTCTATGATCCTCCTCTGTTATATTTGAGGCAGACTTCATTTCATAACTACAGGTTTGTCTGCTAAAAATCCTCTTTCACAACAGACATTGCAAGGTAATGGCCGCTTTCACGTATCCTGCCACTCTGGTCAAGCTGTCTTCCAGCATGGAGTGGTCTCCTTTGGGCTCAGGCTAGAGAAAAGCTGTAGCAGATACATTTCTCTCGTCAAAGATGTTTACCAAGGGCTTTGCATGGAGAGATTTAATGCCAGAAATGTGTGGATTATCAAATAATCCAAGTAAAGGGACAGTGGAAGGCCCTGACCCTCTACTTTTTATGCAGGTAAAACACCATCTTACTTCAGACCAGCATTCAATAGGGGACCAGAGATGTGAGGAAGCGTCTTCTGTCTAAATGGTTGTTGCTGGGTAAGGGCAGAATTAAATAGGATGAGGAGGGTGTGGACTGAAGATAGGGAATGGGATCTCTCGTGATGCAAGAAGCATCTTTGTGTAATGGCACAGCCCAAACTGGAGCTCCCAGGCTGCGGCAGTGTCCACCTAGGTGGAGGTTCACCACTATCCCCCCGCCCCAGAGGGAGAGAGGTTTCCTCTCCATGCCTAAAGAGAGCCAGCAGAACCACGGGTGAAATGGATTTTAATCCCTGTCGAGAAAATGCAGTGGTAAAAGTACTCTGCTCAGCATGTGCTCATTGCTGAACCCACGCAGGCGCTCGGGGCGGGTCTGTTTGTCTCTTCAGGGCCACAGAAACCAACAAACAGCAGCGGGGAGAGGAGTTACCGCGGCCGTATCCTCATCACACCCACGCTCCCATGAGTGACCTTCTTTCTGCCTAATGAAGTGAGGATTAATTAGAGGAGGTAATGGGCTTCTACGGACTGCATTGTCAAGCGCTGCTTATTGCTGTTTGTTGATTCAGCTAGGCATTTGGTAATCCCTCAACTTGTTTTGCAGTGACTACGAGAAACAGGTAAAAAAGACACTTAGCTTTACTTTTTTAAGTTCAAGGCACCTATGCTGACCCTTTAGAAATGATGGCTGATGCTGGATAGTACTGAGCAATAGCAAACATATAATCAGTACTCAAATAGTCCCATTCATCTCCGAAAGATAGCTAATCTATAACACATAGAATGGGAAACAACAAAAAAATTGATTTTCTATTTTTATTCAAAAAGAGGGGGGAAATTTAAAGGGAATTTGTGTTTGGCACTTTTTTCTTTTAAACAAAAAGTTATTTTCCCTTAAAATTTTCTTACTGACACACTCTTTATATAATGGGGGAAATACTGCTTAGAGAGGGTGTGGTGACTTGCCCAAAAACAGAGTGGGGAGGAAAACCCAATGGTTTTTGCTTTTCTCCTTGACCCATGCAGAATATGGTACACCCCAAGCCTGACTCTTCTTTGCCCTTTGCCATGTCCAAGCTTTTGTACCCATAAAAATACAGTGTGTAATGGTACTTAAGTAATGGTCAGCATCCACACTGCCTTGCGGTGGCAATGCCTCAACACGTAAGGCATCGGCAAGCCAGCCCTTGCTGTTCCCATGCTTTCCATACAATTGTGCTTTGGGCTGGGCCATAAACTAATACAGAAAAGGGTCTTACAAAGTTCTCCCTGCAGAACCACTTGGCAAAGGACAAAGTTACTCTCCTGGGGTTGAAACAACTCTTATCTCCCTGGCCAACCCACCTGGATGTTAGCAGTCGCTCCTGTCATATAACTCAGTCTGGAGAGTATGAACAAACATTAGCAGGTTTAAACTGCCATGTTTCTGTACTTGGGCTAAGCAGAGCTCAGGGCAGAGATCCAACGTTGTCTTTGTGTGTACAAACCCACCACAGAAAATAATTAAAGCACCAAGTCCTGTTTTTTCCCCTTAGTCCCTCTCAAGAAAGGTTAGAACTTAACCCATGCACTGAAAATTTGAGGCCCCTTTAAAAACTCCCCCTGGATTATATTTGCTTGCCCAGCAGGATAGATGACACATTAGATTTCATTTCATTTTCTCAAGACGTGACATTTTTGTTGGCTCATCTAAGAGGAAGGTATCTCATGCCTTTCTAAAGCTCTTCGCATGCATGAGCACACCACAGAGCAGACAGAGCCTTTGCCCTTTCCAAGAGAGATATTTTGAAGAGGGATGTGCTATGAGGGGGAGACAAGGCTTCCTAAGCAGTGCCCATCATGAAGAGAGAGCAATCATTGCTGTAAGGGCACAGGGTTTGGCCCACTTGCTACAAGATCCCGTGGGACCTACACTGAAAACAAGAGCAGAATGTGAGTAGCTGTGTCCTGTCCCTCAGGAACAGCCCCTGCAGGCTGGGGTGCCAGTAGCTCAGGATTTCAGGTGGGAATGTCCAGGGGAATACGCGTTAGAAGGTTGGGCTCCTTTCCTTTTCCTCATTTTTCATACCTTCACCCCACAGCTGTGTGGTGCCAGGGAATACATGTAGCTTAATGCAAGCTGCTATGGCTTGGGGACCAGGCAGCATGAGGCACGGACACATCTGGTGGCAGCAGTACCAGCGTGCTGGTATGCCACTTCAGACAGTGCCTGAGTCAGCAGGTACACAGGCACTAAAGGACTAAAGGACAGGTCCAGGAAATCCCGGCCTGCCCTAAGGAACCAGGAAGAATGACTTCCATTCATGAAGGATGCAACAACAGCTCCTGCATGCCTCCAAACAGGCTGAGCAAGACTCCTGCTGAACTATTGCTCCACTCTCTTCATTGGACATAGAGACCAGAGGAACTGTCCCTTTACTTTCACTATGAAGGAAGATTTGCTGTTTTGAGGTATTTCCTAATGGTCGTGCCAATAGCCTCCTCCGCTCATTGCTTCCTCACTCCTCTCCAAAGTAGCTGAAGGCTATGAAAAACGCTGGAGGTCTAGTGGAGCCATTTCAGATTGATCCTGAAACTCCTAGAGCTTGTCTACTTGGTGAAAACTCAGGGAAATCTATTTGAGTTCATGAATGGTAATAACTTAAAATAGGTCAGTAAAATGGCAATGAACTCTCATGCAGATGTTCCAGCTCAGAATCAGATAGCCTTAACAAAGTCATTTAATCTGAAATCACTTTCAATTAAATTACAGTAAATCCAAAGAAGGCTCCTTTAATTCTAAGTGAGTCTGTATGGACCACTCTAATTCTAATTGAATCTAAAGATGCTTAAATAGCTCACTTCAAATTCACACTTCTAAGACACTGCCAAAAGAAAGCTTGAAAACACGATGGGAGTATAATACAAAATGTTCTCAAACAAGGGGACATAGAAAAGTTGTGCAAAATAAGTACATATTTAAAATCTCATGCTTTTTCTCAGCATATTAAACTACAGAGATGTCGTCTAACAATGTCTTGCTCTCTACAGATTATGTCGCTGCCTAGTGCGTAATGCACACATTATGTGTCAACGTGTAAGTGGAAATCCCAACTCCAGGTCCTACTCTGAGTCCTCTGGCTGACGCACTGGGCCACCACAGGAGCCTTGTCACTGAGCTGCGGTCTCTGCTGCTGACCTGGCCATGCAGCAGTGCCTATGCTGCAGATCAAAGCAGGAGCAGAGCTGGGCAAATGGGCTGAGAGATGAGAGAAGCCACAAATGGAGCTACACGCTTAGTAATGAAAGCACAGTGCTTGCAGACATCAGAGCAAAATGACTGCATTAGACCTACTGACAGCTGTTTCTTCCAGATTTGAAGAGCTTGCTATGGAGGAGGTGTGCTGGGAAGGAGGGTCTCTACTTAGGGTGAGTCGGACCCATGATAGACCGGTGGCAGCCAGGAAAGAGGACAGGAGTTTGGACCTTCTCAAGGAGATAGGTGAGGAGCAGTCTGAGCTCTCAGAGCTGCTGTGCTATGCCACATGCTTGTTGCCACCATCACCTTCACTCATTTATTAGCAATGCCAGCAATCACAAGAGCTTCACCACACTTCCTGTGGTACACATCCCACCCAAGCTAGTTTTAATCTTAAGAAACAAGAGGCAAGAAGGAAGGCAAACCATGCTCAGAAAGGGTACGCCTCTTGCTCAAGGTCACACAAGAGATCCACGATCAGAACTCGGCTCAAAAACCGAGACTGATGCCCTTTCCGCTAGACCAGACTGCCTCTTCCTTGGATTCATGGGATAAACAGCCTCATTTCTTCACTCTCAGCACACTTCCTCTGCTCTGTCATAACCACACTAGGACTTCACTGGACTGAAGTTAATGCCTACACTGGTTTTCCTCAAGCCTGGTTATAAATATTAAGTGTTACCACACCTACCTCACCTGGTAGTTAAACACTAGACACAGCCTGCACCATCTTGCACAGAAAAATCTGTATAAGAAACGTATATTTTTAATGCAAACACATTCCTAGGAGCACAAAGGCACCTGGTGAAGACATTTCCTCATTGCTGGGTACATGTGCCCAACTGTCATTATCACTAAAGAGAAGTAACTAGAGCCTGGGAAGACCCATCCTCTTGGGCGCAGGCTTATCATCCTTATCATCGCCAGGTCATCAGAGGAGATTTTAGGGTGATTTCAGGGATTAAGACCTCCCATTTCAAATCACTTGACTTTTCCAGTTCAGCTGCAAACTTGTAAAATCACTGAAGAAAGTGACACCAGGCCACATTAGTACCAAAAGAACCAGAAATATGTGCAAGTACCCTCTCAGCCTTGGCAATGCCCATGCTCTCAGTTAACTGAACTCTTAGGCAATTTTTTGTCTCTGACCATTCCCAAATTGGTTTCTTACAACATCAAAACTGACTACTGACTTTCTTTCAACTTATCTGATAGACTTAAAAGAAAACACCCTGGCTATGCCACTGCATCACAAGAGAAGCTTTGATCATCTGGAACTGCCAACGCACCTTGAAGTGTGTTAAACATCTATGACTTGGCTGATTGCATCTGCCTGTTTCCATTAAGTGTACCTGCAAGGGAGCCACCCGCTGAGAAGGGGCAGCATGAGGGAGAAATGACCTGGGGTTTGGGTTACTGGATACTCCTTGAGGTTTTTCACAGGAGGAACTTTTAGCACTTTGTATTTAGCATGTCACCCAGCTCAGGTAAGCTAAGGCCAGGTGAAAGTGCATTTCTGAATAAGCTTTCAGCAAAACCTGACCTTTCCACTGCGGTTATGAATGGAGAAACCTTCCAGCAGTAAAAAGCCTTCAACAGCTCTCACGGGCTTTGGGTGCTCATGTAAACTCAACGGATGAGGTTCAACTCCTTGGATAGCAGATGCTACCAGTCCATGCTGGTGATCCAGAATGCCATGCTGGACCCTGCTATGTTGGCGATTCATCCCTCCCATCCCCTGCATAAGTCTCCCTGTGAAAGGCCCTCCCAGTTGAAAACAGCTCTAGCACTGCTCGGCTCAAGAACCAGAGTGCAGATTTTAGACTCAGCTTTTAAAGACTCAGATTAGGGGAACAGATAGAGACAAATGCTGGAGTAGGAGACATACTGCTGATGAAATGCTATGACACTTCAACACAAGCTATGTGGGGAGATCTCAGAAACCTCTTTTTTGGTTAAAAAAAAGTAACCCATTTCCATCAGCCTGTTATTTCCTGGTAATGGTTGAGGACTCTTCCCAGTTACCCTCTGCAGCATGAAACACCAAGGCCACCTCATCCCCTGCCCTCTGGGAATATGATTCTAGCTTTGTAGGTTATCTGGGGTGGGGGAGGAAGCAGGGGAGAACGATAGGGTGCTGTGCAGATGATTCTCATTAAATTTGGAAGGAGTTATAAAAAGTAAGCTTTAAAGACTATCCTAAATATAAGGATTCAGCTGATTGAGAACTCATCTGCTTCTATCTCTTGGGTAATCGTGAATACACTTCTGCTGTGTCACTTCAAAGGCACAGCACAGCTGGGAGGGTTTTCATCAAAGCTTCTGCATGTCTGGGGGAGGTTTTCCCCCCCATGAATATACATCACTGGAGGCTCCTTTTCCCAACTTTTCCCATGCCTCTCTCTGATTGATCCTCATTTCATTCAGATGAGCTCTTCCTCTCTGGATGGCTAAAGGGCAAGAGACAGCTCTCTCCAAAGCTTTCCCACTCGCCTGGATGCCTCTCCGAAGATTTTCCTCTCATCAGAGTGGGGGAGGGAGGGAGCTGTTCAGACAAGAGATTGAGCCTTTAAATTAAATTCTTGTCATCTGAGGGCTGGGCCTGATAGTAGCGGGGGTGGGAAGCATATTCTCCCAGTATCGGGACTCTGGCCAGATCCTCATCTGGTGTAAATGTGTGCCAGTGGACTGATCTCAGCAGTCATGTCATCAAAACTACAAGCCTTAAAACACTCCCCTCTCTGCAAGGCAGCAGGTTGCTGGGTGAAACCAGCATCATCCTCTGTGTGTCTGCCCTGCAGAGTACGTGAGCTCCACAGACTAGGAACACTTGATGAAATTGCTCAATTCCCCTCTTTTTCAGTGGGGAGGGAGGGCCGGGCAGCTCAGTGGAATTTCAAACACTCAGCCACCCTCAGCCGGGTTGGGATTTCACAAGAGCCCTGGACCCTGTGCGCACCCAGCACGTGCAAAGTGCTGGTGGAAATCTGGGCCCCTCTCCTGATCTCAGATGGGAGCTCAGCCCTCCTGGAAATTCTGGGCCCGGTGCCACTTAGTTACAGCACGTCTCCTGGCTGGTGGCCAGATCAGGGGAGTCTGAACCTCATTTTAGCTCTTCTACCCTCCACCCTCTAATTGCATACTCCCTAGGGCCAAAATGACCCCAGCAATTGTCAGGTCAGGACACTGCTGAAGCTACTGGATGTGCACTATCTTATAGCACTGGCAAAGTTGGCCCATATGAATAAATAACGTGTTGCTGTTGATGATTTTTTTAAAAAAAGTTATGAATCTCCTATGCAGCGACCCACGGAAAAGTGACAGCCTTGGAGATTATCAATGTCTGCTTGTACAGTGAGATCTTCCTCCATTGCAGTGAGAACCCTCAACAGATGGGGACCCTCTCTGAGAGCAGGAGAGATGCACAGCCAGCGCCAATCACCCACCAGCAAGTTTCACAAGCTTGCGTCCTTACAGCCTCCTGTGCAACTTCTATTAGCTCAGAGCCCCATAAACCCACATCCTGGACCTTTACCAGGGAGAGCAAACCAGGTCTCCAAGGACATGTCACCTTCATGGGGACTCTTCCAACACCGTAACGTCTGTTGGCACCTATAAATCCTATCCTTCATGCTCAGTTCCAGGCTGCAACCCTCCCCTCCACAGCAAGAGGCATTCCTGGAGGCCTTTGGAGAGACATTCAAAGCTGGGTCAGTGTGCTGGTGCTGCATGTGATTGGGATGTTTCTTCCCCCCAGACAGTGATGGGATTTTCCCGCACAAGTCCCCTGAATGGTTAATCAGATCTTGAATGGTTTATCACTTCTTTCACTGGGGTGTGTGGCTGGATTTACTTTGACACAAGCCCCTTTCTGAATTGCAAGTTGGCAACAATAAAAGGGAGAAGTCTTTAATTAGTTATCTGGCTAATTAACTTTTACGGCACTGTATAGCTTTGGCATCCAAATTCTGCAATGCAAAACATTGCAAACATTCAAACAAAGACTACCCACCCCACCAGGAAGCTGCTGCCACTAGTGGTTGTGGGGGAGTAACATCTTGCAGCCTTGGCCAACGTGCGTGGAAATCCACCTCTCACTGTGCCGTGCTCCCTGAACTCCCTGCACACCACTTCTGCAGATAACTCACCTTCTTCTGATGATGTTCAAATTAAAGATACAGAACATACATGGCTTCCCCATGTCATATTCCTCCTTCCCAGCATGTGCACTCACTCTGCCATTGGGTGAAATACATGCAAGATAAAATTTATTTCCTTCTTGAAAGGGGTATGTAGAGATCCCTGCATCCCCCAGCCATGCAGGGGAGAGTTTCACAGTCAGGGCCAGCATACTGGCATCCCACAGTCGTGCACCAAGAGAGAAACCCCTCACATCAGGCAGGGTGACGTCATATCACATAATAAGGAAATGCTCTCCAATAGGGATAAGCTCTGAAGCCTGTGGGATGACCCCCAAGAGCACAGTTTGGCTCAGAGAGTACAACAGACAGGTTGCTAGAATTAAGTCTCTCTCTCTGTTGGAACATGCAGGGTCCCCACCGCTTTTCCCACGCTGATCAGTGAGAGCTAGGGGTTTCGGGAGGCACGGTGCCCCCAGGATGTTCCTGTGTTGTTATATCTGCACCTTGTGGGCTAGCACATGTTTTACTCTGTGTGCACTGGAGTTTCGCCGTTACTGCATGTCCAGGCAGGCTCCCTAACTGCTTTCAGTATGAATAAAAAGGCACTGTAAAGGGGAAGGGACAGGTTTGAGGAAAAGCAAGAGAAGCAGTGTAAAACGGGCCATCGGCTTGAGTTCACCGGCTAATCAGTACTATCCCACACATCTGCCCCACTGCTCAGGGAGGCACAGGTGGAAGGGAGAGGTCTGTCTGATCTCAGGCTGGGATCCAAACTACGTCTACTTTGTTGTAGTTTGGACTGTAACTGAGATCTGTTTAACTGCTCTATTTAATTTATTTGTGGTAGAAAAGGATTCTGCTTGCTGGCAGGCCCAACTCAACCAAGTAAAATCAGGGGCGATACTTTGCCCCCTTCCTGTACTGGTCCGTGTGGGATCTGGGGAATCAGCTGAACTGCCAGCTGACAGAATTGCTGCCTTTGCTCAAGAGGCAAGTTGCGGCCTTTAATGTTAGGCAGCCAGCTGCCCAGGGAGGGTTGCTACAGGAGGATTTCAGTAAAGCAGCACCGTGTTTGCACACCACAGAGTTGCACACAAAAAGCAGGTCACAGGGAAGGTAAAAATGAAGTCAGCTTGGAGCTGCAGCATGAGTAACCACCGCTACAAAAGAGAGCAAGGCCCTCTTGGCATCCTGTACACACGGACATGAGATTCTTCTCCTCATTCATTTGCTGAGAGAAATGAGTGCAGGGTTTGTGCCTTGTTCAGTAGGTGCTTCTCTTTGCTGAGAAAAAAAAAATCTCTGCAGATTTGCACTTGCTAAATGATAAAGCAGCAAGGGATGGCACAGGAAGGATGGATTGAATCACTCATACAGGGGAAGAGATGAGGGGAATGTTGTCCCTTCTGGGTACAGGCATGCGTCTTACCAGCCCTCCCTGAACCGGTGGAGGACCTAAACCTGGAAGGGACAGAGATGCCTGTGAAGTCCCCCATTTTCTCCACACTAGCACTGCCCCATCCAGTCTGAGCTCCCATCTTCTGCCGGCACGCAGCTGTGCAGCCCTCCTCCATCAGCGTCACAGTGGCATCCAGTCTGCCTGAATGCAATATTAACGGTAATGATGAGGGTTACAAGGGAGGAGAGTCCTTTGACCTGTGACTACATGCTGCTTGTGCAGGTCTGAAACAGCTGCGAAACGCTACGCTCTCCTTAGGCACCTCCTAAGGCCTTGTCTAACCACCCTTAATACCCGTCAGAGTACGATGGTCTAATGAAACTATGACACAGGTACAATCCTTAACACAAAGGGTGACCTACAGAGACCAGGTGTTTTTACAGGATTACTGTATTCTCCTTACCACACAGGAGTAGACTATTAAATGCATACACCTTTTAAATCGTGACCCTTGAATCAGGAACTGTCAGCTACAGTTGCTGTGTACAGGCAAAGGCCTCAGTTCCTTTAAAAACCCTGCCCCAGAAGAGAAAATAAAGTACATGAAGTGATTCATAGCACTTATATGGGGAACATTTTATTGTTTTGTTTTTGCTTTTGCTTTTGATTTTAAGTCTTTTCAGACTCAGCTTAAAAAACAAATCAAGCCCATTCTCTTCTCTTCCTCCTGGTGACAGGTTGCCCAGATGCCTGTCTGGGTCAAGAGGACACTGCTGCATTTTATTTTACCATCTGGCATCCCCCAGCTCTGCAGATTTTTTAACCTCTTAATTCCCAATAGCATTTTGTTCTTTGCTTATCCCATCGTTTCCCCATATTTGCTTTTCTGAACCTTCCAAAATAATTTCCATCAAATCCAAACACTCAGTGGCCTGTATGTCAGGCTAGTTTCTAAGCACAAAGAGGAAATATTTCCCCTCCTGAGCTGCAGAAGATCAAATGCCCCCAGTTCCAGGTCAGTGCAAAGCCTTCAACAAAAAGATTTTCCGGGGATAGGCAAGAAGGTTCAAGTTCACCAAACTAGTTCACTAAAGCCAGGATCAGGCTTGCTGCTAGAGCTCCTTGGTGTTTACGGTCTCAGGCTGTCACTTTGATATATCTCCTCCTTTCGGAGTATGTGCCTTGCACCCTGCTGCCAAAGCCACAGCTGCAGCCACTCACAGGGGTGGTGGCTGTTTCCACACTCCGCGTTCCTGGATGGTACGAATGCTGCCTTTGCTGCACAACTCGTCCTACAGAACTACATAAGCCAGGGAGAAAGAAGGGAGAGTTGGGCAGAAGGACTGCCAAAGAGGCGAACGTTGTCTAAGGTAGAGCGATCCCTGCACCTCAGGTCCAAACTTGTCCTCTTGGTGTGAGAAACTCAGGACAGGGGAGGAAGTTTCCAAAATTGGTGACTTTCAAGTTGTTCAAAAATTTTGTGCCCCTCCCCTAAGCTTAGGTTTCCTTGAAGAACAGTATGTTCTCCACAAAAATTACAAGTGGTTTCCAGGGAAAACTCTGGAACTGGGTGAAGTCTCACTGTCAATTTCAGATTATGTTTTTTGTTTAGTTTGGGGCTAATGAGTATTTTCTTTTCAGGCACTGCCATGCTCATTCATTTTTCCAAACGGGCAGCGAAAAATGTTGAAGAAAAAATTCCTCTCCTACCCTCAGGTTTTACTCTGCCCAGCTCTGAAGACAGGCCCATACTGCACACTTTTGCCACCACAGTTACATCAGCTCCACCACCTCCAGAAATAAAGACAGTAAGCCAAGAAAAGCAATCTCGCACTGGTGAAGACTGCACCTTCACTAGGAAGCTCTGCACGTAGCTTTGTAAGTCAAAGACATTACTTTGCGACTGCCGAGCCTTGGGCTCGCACCTCTGAACTGCTACGGGGAAGTCACTAGTTTTTTCTGTGCCTCAGTCCCTGTCTGCACAATACCTGTGTACACATCCGTGTTGAGAGGGATATAGGGCTACGCTCTGGAGAAATGACAAGGAATGCTATGCGGGTGTGGGCTGCCTCGTAAGCCGTGAGCACATGTACAGCACCAAGCGCAGGGGCGGCAAGCTCAGCTGCAGGAGCAGTACAGATAGCAGGTCTGCAGCATAACGCCCTTAGCGAAGCAGAGAAGTTAATTAAATAGCAGGAAAGGAAAAGACCATTTAAAGAGCTGAGTCTGAATTACTAAAGGTCTTAGTCACTCATTTACGAAGATCTTAGGCAAAAACTCCTTTTAAAATAATTTTTATCTGGATCACGTTCCTTTAAGAAATTTCTCAAATCATCTAGTGAGAACTACTGGGAAATGTCACTCTTATTCCCCGAGATTTTCAGTGTCCAGAATGTTTGTGACAACTGCCACCTCCTCTCCCCACCTGCAACATTCTCCTAGGCTGAGCAATCTCACCTAGCACAGGACTATGAGAGCTGCTAGAGAAGAATGATCTTTGTCCTGCAGAAACTGAAAATTTTCTTGCCAAAAAATGTTGAGTCGAAACTTTCTGCTGTTTCAATAGAAACCTCCAGATACATCTTCTTGTTTCATTCAGGAAAAAAAAGCTTTTAACATTTCAGAAAGAAACAAAAATGAACTGTGGAAGACTCCATGTGGAGGCTATTTCAGAAGGCTATATTACATTTTAAGAAATACTGAAAACATTCAGCCAGCCCTTCACGCAATATGGTGGTGATAGAAATGTAAGAGTACATTGGAAATGTTAAGCATACTGCACTTATGGATCAGTGGTTTGGTTTCCCGTGGTGCCATTTGTACCAGAAATGCCCTGTTAAATTTTTTAATATTTAGGCTTTTTCTCAACGGGATCAATCGTCCTCCCAAGCTCACACACAGTTCTGCCAGAACAACTACGTGGGTGAGGTAAGAGCAAAAGGAAGGAGCTGGGATGACAGTACTTTATGTTGCCTGTTGCCTCCAAAGATTTCATAAAATCAAACCACAGCCCGAACTGTGCCTTCCTCACAAGATTAAGACTGTATTTCCTGCAGTGCCCCTCCTCAAGAAAGGAAGATATCAGTCAGTCTGACTCAGGAAAGGTTGCAGGGTTTGCCCTCATGGTCTGAATCATCTGTTGCATGCGAAGAGGCAAGAGGTGGCAAATCGAGAGAGTCCCCCAAGTATCATCGGTACTACAGCAGTATGCAAAGACCCAGCTACAGATGAGGCATTGTACTAAGGAATGACAACCCCATCCCAAAGCATTTATGGTCCATATAAGTAAAACAGTGGGAGAACGTAGGCACAGTGGCGTGATTTGCCCAATGATGGAGAGCATTATCAAGCCCAGTCCTCTGCAGCAGCAGGCATCCCTGCGTGCAATCAGAAAGTCATCACAGGCCAAGAGACCCTACAGCATGCTCCCAGCATGCCGACGGGTGCAACGGTGCTTCCTGCCCTTCACACATGGGTAACGAGTCTTGCTCCTGCTGGCACCTGATCCGTTGCCTGCCTGGGCACCCATGGCCAGGGACAAAGGCTAGTTGGACAGGAGAGCAAAACTTTGGCATGTACAATGTAAACTCAGTGCCCGCCATCAGAGGATGCTGTTGAAAATACTCATGTAGGCCACTGTACAGGAGGGTGCTAGGCAACGCAAAGGGCGGAAGGAGTTTTAGTGAAGCTTGCCAAGTTTTTAAATAGGTCTAGATGAGAGCCTGTCGCTTGGAGGAACAAATGTATTTTGTTTGATAGGCAGCGACACCTCGTGGCTCAGGCCTCCCCCCCCCACCCGGGTTGGTGCCAGCAGTACACTTGGTTCTCCTGGGACAGGTTCTCAGTCATGCTAAAATCAGGGGGAGTTTTGCCACAGAGTCCGGTGGAGCCCAGCTTTCAGGGCAGATGTTTCACAGGAAACGATGATGATAAGATTCACCTCTCGCAAACACTTACTAAATATCACACGTCATCTTTAAGAGAAGCTGCCTGAGGGCTCTTAACAAGACCTTAATGTGACGGGCCCTAGAATTGCCTCCTATTTTGTTCAGGCTGCTACAGGAAGCGTATGAGCCGTGTGTTGGTACTAGCTCTGCAGTTTGGATGCTAAAGGGGAATAGACTTAGGACCCTGCAGACCCTTGGCTTTGGTTTTTTCCTTATAAAGGAAATTGCATGAGAAAGAGAAACTTCAGAGAAATTAAGCAGAGGTAGCAAACAGCCAAGGAACAAGAAAAGTACTGGTAACAGAAGCCCATGGTAAGAAAAAATGGAGATTTTTGGATAAAGTTGTGACTGAAGAAACTTGTAACTGCGTCTCATCCTAGGGCTTGAATCGTACCATGTTCAGAGAAATGAGACATTTGATACCTTCATGGCAAACAAACAAGCTTTTGCCAATACAAACCCAGCTCCATCGGCTCTTCTCCCACTTAATACCCAGAACCTGACATTCACAGGTATAGCAACAGACTGTCTGCTGGGCTTGGTGAGTTTTCCATCTAGGGGAAGACCCAGAAAAGCCCCTTTTCTCTATGCCGGTGTTATCTTCTGTGTGGTAACTTCATTGACCCATTTCCTTTCCTCATGGCACAGGCCTGGAGGTGATTGTGATGGGAAGAGTGGGAGAGTAGATGTGCCAACCAAACAGCACAACTGATCTGGCTATTTTTCCTCCTTCTTTCTCTGTGCACAGGATGCAACAACACAGCTATTCCAAGCACATAATGCCTGGGCACATCGTACTTGGTAGCGTAGGTCATGGCTGAACCAGGATGGTTCCTGCTATGTTTCAGATACACACAGAACAAAACTGCTGTCTCCATGACTTTGCTTTAGGAAGATGTGTGAGGCTGTAACATACAGCAGCAACTTAGGAACTGAGCTTTGGTGAGCTCTGGAGTTTAAAGGCACCACGTGCTGAAAACACAAACACCTTGAGAGTTTCATAGCTGCAAATGCCAAGGCTTCATTGATCACACAGTGCAGAGGCCAAGAACCATCCATGTGTTGGCACAGTCCAGGCAACTGGTCCTGATCTTGACTGATATTTTTGGGTTGATGACAAATAATTGATAAGTGGTAACTAAGGTATAAGGAAATTGCAGCAGTGGCATTCAACAAAACCACAGGATTTATCAGAAGGATCCACATTATCCTTTCATTCGCTCACACTGTGTATGGGGCAGATCCCTGTCCCATTTCTGCACTCTACTTCCCCCATCTGTAAAGTGGAGTAATTCCCTAACTTCTGGAAAACATTTTTAACCTGGTAACATAAATTAAGATAAAATCCTTGATCTCTTGTAAACACAAGACTCATAGCACATCATATACTACTGATTGATTACTGGTTTTTATTATTGCTAGGTTATTATCAGATATCTCATGCAGTAAAACCTTATTTGATTTCTATTAATATTTCACAGCCCCATCGGTAAATTCCAAAGGCCAATTTTTTAATGAGGTACCTCAGAAGATAAAGCTCGCACTGTTTTTCTGGGTTCGTTTTCCATATAGCCTGTGACAGAGATCACTTATGTTACACTGGAGGGCGTAGCACTGCAATCTTTACAAGGTTTTTCTTTCATCAAAAGCACTCCCACATCTGCTCCTTTCCCAGTTCAACGTGCAGTGCTATATTTGGGCTGTACCAGGAAGTGAGGCTGTGCGCCTGCGTGCAGTTCATGAACTGCATCCTCCTCTGAAATTCATACAACTTAATACAAGAAAACAACATGATGAAAAGGTAGCAAGAAAAGAAATATATTACAAGTGGAAAAGTTCTGATTTGGCATGTCTACCTGGAGAGTCAGAGTCCTGATGGCACTGTGCTTCCTGCAGCAGACTAGAGGTACAGTACAACTATCTTTTCGTAACTTTTCATTTCGCTATGTTATGTGGCTTTGCTTGTGTTTGTGGAGGAAAGACACATACAGGTAAATTTTAAGCAGTTTAAATGGGAATGATTCACAGAAAGTGAAATATTCCACTGTAAAGAAATGGCAATTTAAAATCTGTCTGTAGAATGTGTCTTGTTGAAGGCTAGGGATGTACATATTTATCTACTAGAAAAAAATAGGTGCCAGGAAAGTACAAGGGGTAAGCCTGCATGCTGCATCTCGCTGCATTCATGGTAGGATCTGGCTTTGAAGAATTGGGATTGAATGAGCAGTGTGAGCCAGCTGTGTCTGCCTCATCCAAGGGCTAGGAGGTGGGAGTGCAAGGGACTCAGGTTGGAGCTTGTGGGGTTGTAAACCAGGTCACAGTGAAATCCAGTGAGACCATGGGGGAAGCCACTCAAAATCATAGAATAGAATGGTTCGCACAACTGTAGGTCCTAATTCTAAAAGCTGTTGAGATGAAGAAGTTTTTTAAGAGATGAGGAAAAATCAACTACATCACAGACATACCTGCTTCCATAGCTGATTTCCAGTCTTAAATGAACTGAGCTGCTCTGCCCCCAGATTTTGAAACCACCTTGGTCAAAACCAGGTGATATTTCCTATCCCCAAAGATATCTTAAATCATTCACGTAATTTCCCCTTTCAATCAGGTCATGTTCAACTTCCCCCTCCTCAGAATGTTACACTACTGTCAAAGGATTTTGACATGATTTTGACATGGACTCCAGGAGAAGGCTCTCCACCAGATGTGACATATACTGTGAGGTATGAAAGGTAAGCACTTACAAAGGATGTCTGATTGAAAGTATGGCACAGGGCGAACACCTGTGCATGTATATTAATCAATGTCATTATGATCAGTGACGTGGCTGCATTCTTTCACCAAAACCCACCCTTATGCATCTGGAAAGTGCTCCAAACTCTGAGCAAGATTCAGTACCCATCCTCCAAAACACTTCCTTCTCTTGCTCTGTAAACTATAACAAAGCAGCATGCTTAATATTATGGTATGCTTGTTTCTTCTTTTAGCCAGGAACGCATGGAGAAATGGATAAAGGTTCCTCATTGCAAAAATATTCAGAGAACCTCTTGCAATCTGACTTGTGTGCTTCGAAACTTCTTTGTTAAAGTCCGGGCTCGAGTAAAAGCTGTTTCTGGACGATTCCAGTCACCATGGGTAGAATCACAATTCAAGGAATACCATTTGGATGGTGAGTGTCTGTTAGGTTACAGCCTAAGGATGAAAGGACATGCCAACAACAGTGTTGGCATGAGCAAATGAGTAGACCACACACCACAGAAAGAGGAACAGTAACAGGCACCTTTATGAACGACAGCTTTATGAGTGAGCCCAAACAACAATAAGCCATGATCATTTGAAAATAAATTTCATAGCAAGTGTCAGAATTTGTTCATCAGTGCTCTAGGTGACCAAACTGGCTTCAAGCTTTCCACATACTAGCTGGGGTATGTTAGATAAAAAAGAGGTATTACTTTGCCTTCCTCCTTCCTTCATGTCTATCACAAGATAACAATTAGAAGTGTAGATCAGTCACAAAAAAGCATTACTTCTGTGAAGCTAAGACACAAGCAAGCATAATTCTTATGTCTGGTCACTCAATTACAGTGGAACTGGCTCCCCCACTGCTAAACGTGAATGTCAAGGAGAACTTAATCCATGTGAATGCCTCCTTCCCTTTGGCCGCCTGTGTGGAGAGTTTCTCATGGATGTATGACTTGAACCTTTGGGAAGCTGGATCTGAAGACAAGGTCAGTAAAAGCTGCACTTCTTAGATGAAATGGAGGAATGATGCCCAGCTTGAATTGGAATAGCTTCGAATTTCTGGGCAGGGAGGGGCTGGATCCAGGGCCTGGAGAAAATGAAATGGCCAAACCAGAGTTAAACCAAAGCCAGAGAAGAAAAGTAGATGTGTGTCTGTGCCTCCTTACTTTATTGGTAGTTCCCTATTTTTATCAGGAAGATGTGATGGGGAGGCTACACTATAGGTCAGTATAATAGGGCAATATCTGAAGTTTAAAACAACTAGTTCAGGTACCACTAACAGTGTGCCATGGCAGAACAGAGCCCAGGACCAGCTGGAAATCCCACCCTAGAATCCATAAACCCTAGGAGACGTGCTTGCTACAAACAGCAAGCAAGACAGGAAGTGCCTCTCCATTCACCTTCCAGCCACTGGAGCCTCAGAACATAATGAAGAGAATCACAGGCTAAAAAGGTAGAGAAATACCACCCAAATAATGGAAGAATCATCTTTCCAACCCTCTGTTCTTTTTGTTTCTAAACAGAAGAAATACGAAGGTATCTTTAGGAAGAATACAGTGACTATCGATACCACTGCACTTAGAGGCAACTACTGTTTAAGTGCCAGATCTTCCTTCCAAAGCATTGACTTCAAGCACAGCAAATTCTCCCAACCAGTGTGTGTGCTATTAAACCACAAAGGTATGGCCCTGATGGTGAGACATCAAATGGGATTAGGGCAAGTCAAAGATTTCCACCAAAATTAGCTTTTCAACAAAAAAAATGGGCTTCCTGCTAAATGGACTGGTTGGATTTTCTAGTGAAAGGCTCTTGCTTTCTGTAGAAATATTTTTATTAAAAAAATCCAACCCTGAAATATCTTCTGAAAATACTGAAATACTGTACTTGAGTTATGCTCACAACTAAATTTTGGGAATATTCATATTTATCCTGAAAAATATGTGAATAAAGCCTCATTTTACTGCTCCAAGTAAGGCACTGACTGGTATCAACATTCATTTGTGGCTGTGACTCTGACTTACAGTCTGATCTTAGACAAGTCTGTTATCCTTTCTCTGCATTTGTAAAATAAGAATCTTAAGCCTAACATTTTCTGAGATTTCTGAAAGAAAAGCTGAGTACAAGAGCTCATTATTACTATAAAATATACCACCAGCAGGAGATTATTTTTATCTTTTTCTTTTTCAGCAGTGGAATGGAAGTTCCCATTTTCTGCCGTGATCCCTGTGTTTGTCCTCCCCATCTTTCTGACGAGTGCCTTCATCATCTGCTTGCTGAAACAAGATGCTAAGCGAAAGAAGATGCCTCATGCTTTGGTATGGCCCAAATGCTGGGGTCCCCTCCTGACTCAAAGTCTTGCTGATTTTCAGAGGGGATCTGGGGAGGAGTGGGGGAGTTCTGCACTTCTCAGTTTTGCATTCATAAGTCCCATTATATATAGCTTTCCTATATCCAAACTTTTCTTTAAAAAGCATCACTAACTTACTGATCTGTGTGTCTTGTTTCTTTTCCCTGGTAGGATTTATCTCATACAAAAGCTGCTGGACCAGCCTTTCACTGTGAGTTCAGTGAAAAGGAATTCTGCAGGGACTATCTTATCTGCACAGAGAAGCCAATGTCACAAAGGAAGACAAACAAAGCTTTAGCAAGAAACAACCTACCAGGGATGGCTTCTTTTCTCTCATCATCATCAACGTCATCACTGGAGGAGGAGGAGGAGGAGGAGGAAGAAGACAGCAGTACTTACATCCCATACACTGAAATGCCTCAGTTTCCGAAGAGACATCTCAGCTGTCAACCATCCAGAACAGCTCAGGGAGAAACTAGCTTAGACTCTGGATCTGGAGGTCTCTCTGTGGACAGTGAATCCGTGCTTGACCTAAGTACCTTGGGTTTTTCTTTCTTTCCAATGAGAAAGAATGAGGTGGACACCTCAGGATCCCAAGGAAATGAGAAGGCATCCCTTTCTCACAGTTCCTCTTTGGGAAGAATATCCTTCACTGATGTGAGATCCCCAGGTCCCAGGGAACATGGACAGCATGATACCGACAGGGATGAATGCCTGGAAATGACCCCTCTTCAAACACCGATGGAGGGGATTTGTGCCAAACTTCCAGCCAATGAGCACTACTTGCATAGGGAGGCTCATCATTTCACCAAGTATTACCAGAAACCAATAGTTGATCTGCATGTCCAGATCGGTGAGATACCACAGCTCAGTGAGGATCCCAGCACCGAGCTGCTCATTTCCTTTCAGACATTACAGGTGGCAGAAGATGAAGGTATTGCAAGTGACTGTGACAGCAATAATTTTACAGAAGGGACACCTCCCGCATCCATGGTGCTAAGTGACACATTTGAAACCTCAAATATGGAGGAAAAATATGATCAAAAGTTTAAATTCAAAGGCTATGAGCACACACATTACATGGGAAGGAGCTAGAATACCCTAGCAGTTCTGTGATGTGTCTGGAAAATGCTAGAAAGTTCCAGATATACAGGCAAGGATACCTAAACAAGAACAAGGACAAATAACTGATAGCAGTATTTTTTTTATTTATTCACCTAGACAGAGTTTTTTTCTACTGATTTCTGGCCTATCAAGGCATATGGCTTTAGGGACACAAAAGTTGTATTTTTACTGCTAAGTAACTAATGTACGTTCACCATCCCTCTGTACAAGTACAGCTGTGATAAGGTGTTAGGGCTCTGATATGTGGCACACTATTCAAACCCAGCCAGGGGTGAGGCATGCAGTGATACCTCATGTGGTATCACACAGCAAACACGCAGTGCCTTGTGTTCACTTGAGACTTCAGAGCAAGGTAACTTTTACGTGTGAGTTATGAAAGGCAAAATCACGTCTGAGACAGCAAAAACACAACCTGGACCTGTGTGAAAGCATCAGCTGTGTTCTGAAAATGCAGAGTGTTGTGCCTGCACGTTGATTTTGAGCCAGGATGACCTGCTAACGTTACGTTTGCTTCTCTGTAACTGCAAAACTGCACCCCTGCTTGATTGGAAGTCCCTTACAGAGACATTTAGCAATCTTTGCTTTTTGCAGGATGAAGAGATCTCCACCTCAATCTATGGAGATCATCTTCTGTGTTTCAACAGAGTGAACTGAAGACAAAGTGATAAATGTGCAGGATGTTTGTTTATTTATTTATTTTTATACAAATATACTTAATGAAGTTGAAATTCCACCTGCTGTGCAGAATGTCTGAGAGCTGCTTTATGCAGATGCAATAGTATTTTGATATATAACTCCACATGTGCGTGTTTTTCTGTTTCGCAGAACTATAAAGGGTGACTGCAGTTCATTCTGAAAAACATTATATTTTAAAACAGGACTCCCCATGCTTTGGTTTGAGTGGAATCCTATGAGACTTCCCAGCCAGGTCACTCTGAGTCACTGAAAGACCAGGACTGTGACCATCTCTCTGAGCAAAGAATCAAATCAGAAGTCCACCAGCAAAAGGCACATGAGAGACAAGGCCTCCCTTGACTGGGAAATACAGACCTTTTCAGTGTGTTTTTAATTTGTGCTCTTCACATCTCACAGAAACCTACTCTCCCATTTTATTCCAGTAAAAGGACACACAGAAAAGCAAAGCATTAAAAGAAAGAGGGAGACACAAAACAGCATTCAGAGAGGGTTGTCTCAGATGAGGGAAGGGTGCTGATGGAGGGTATTAAAGCTGACATCTTCAGAGAATCAGCAGAACAATATTAGAAAGAGGTAGGGGGTGACAGGAGGTGTTGGGAACTACTTTGAAAGAGGAAAGCACGATGTACTAATTAAGGTCCTGGATTAAAGTAAAAAGGGGAGGTGGGAGAAAAGATTAATCAACTAGGATTTTCCCTTTTTTTCTTACCTGTCCTCTGCAAAGTGTCCTTAGGTACATCCTGCTTTGTAATCCCTCCTGTTCATTTAGAAAGATACAGATCATCCAAATACAATCACCACCCATTTTCTTGTGCAATCAAGGAAAAACCCCCAGGCTTTGAGTTACAGGAAGCTCTGAAGTTGTGTAACCACTACAAAATTATTTTGACATGTCACAGCTCTGCAAACAGGGCCTGGGATCAGTTCTTTGTCTTGTCCAGATTTTCTCAGGATGGAAGTTGGGGGAAAGGCTGCAGGCCAGGTGAGCTGTACTGGTGGAGGCAGCACCCCACTCCTCCATGTTTTCTTTCACCAGGGCTTGAGACCTGCTTTCCACTGCAAAAGGGTCAGGGATGGCCAGAGCACAGTGCTCCCTCCTCCAGAGCAATCAGTCCGTATCTTACACCTTACTTAACAGTCGTAGCTGTGTAATGAGAAAAGCAGCTCTCCCCTCTCACTGGAAGAGGTATAACCCAGTGAACCAAAAAACTGGACATTGCTCATCTACTGGCCAAGTGCAAGAGCTGGAATCAAACCTCCTACATCCCTAGATCAGCAGTCACTAGGCTTCATGCAGTCCTCATAGAGTGGGGCTCTACAGCCTGAGACCTGCAGCAGCTCAGAGGAGATAACCACCTTGGTCTTTTTGACTTTAATCTACTGTCTTCACAAATCTCTGGCACGCATGATTTTTCTCCTCTTTCCCCAGCTGTGCCAAGTTATAAGCAGAGTTCCATGGAAAATCCATGTTACGAACCTCTCAGTCTGTTTTTGTCCTTAGGAAGTACCTTCTGACATAGGCTCAGGCTCTACAGTTTGGAAGTTGAAAGCCAAGTGTTTAATTTTAAACTTGGAACCAGACTTTTGGAGATCTTCAGGTACCTAAAGATTCAGAGCTATTTGAAAGGTAACATGTCTCTAGAAATAAGGGCAGAAATAAAGTTTTAAGTTATATTCTCAAAACTAAAGTCTCAGGTGCACTACAATTTCCCTCACCTCTGCCCTATCGTGGGTCATCACACAGCAGAAGCATGAGGCAGTGACGGAAGGAAACAATGGAAATACCTTAGCAAGCTATTCAGGAAACACCCTAACAAAGAGTTGTACTTAATTAGGTGCAGGCCATACTGGTGGATAGGTGTGTCTCCTTTAATAAAGCTGTGAGGCTTCTGCGTTTGTCCAAGTGAGAGGAGAAAGACAAAATGACAGCTATGCATCCGTGGCATGGTTTGAAGCATACAGCCCTGTTAATATTGAAGCAGGGCAGGGAATAGAAGCAACTTCAGGAACAGAAAATCCATTAGATGAAGAGGTAAGCAGAAGGGGTAGTAATTTCTATCACATGTTTGGCCACAAGGATAGAGCAGTGAAAGTAGTGTGCTTTCAGCTTCAGAAGCACACATGGTTTGTACTGTGATTAATTTGGCTGCAGGTGTGATGTTGCTTATGGGACTCGCTTGTAATAATAAAAAAATCTAGCGTTTAGGAGCTGTAGACAATCTAAGAGCACCGCTCATAAGGAATTTGTCTAATGCACAGTTATCCTATGTGGTTTACAGCAGACATTTCTATTACAGCTTTTCCAGTGTTGAAGAGATCACAATCTGAACAGTTCTCAGTGTTCAGAAAGACAGTCCAGTTGGTTTTGCTTTGGTGGAACCTCAGCTTTATGCAATGGTCCAGTTAGTCCTAGGCAAAACTGAGGGCTGAGAACAGGACCTCCCCATTTTGTGAACAGTTGTGACCATGGGATAAAGTAAGCCAGACAAATAAGCCAGGGAGGTTATCCAGTTTGTGTCAAGGGAATAGCTATACTATAAAAATTCAAAAGCAGTGGCTAAGGGAGTTTCCTAAGCCCCAAATGCAAGCTCTGTGTGTGAAGCTTTCTCTGCTTAGGACATCTTGGGTCAAATAAGCAGCGTACAGCTGTACCAGTTCTTCAGATGTTATACACATCTGGTGGTTCTAAACCCACATCTCCTGGAGACAGGCAATTAGTTTTCACTTTTGACCAAAGAAGGAAATGTCTCTCCCTCTCCTGAGAAAAGCCTGAAAATGTAACTTAACAACACCCTAAAAACCTAAGAACGCTATGGAAGAGGAACTATATCTCTTTCTTGCCTAGATTTCATACAAATTCCCAGTTCTTGCCATATGGCATTCATGATACTCGGAACAGTGACTTAAATTGTAAGCAGCCATAGAAACAAACTGTAGGTCTACAGCGGCCTCTGAGAAAAGCCATGGGACAACATGTGCTCTTCCTACGGAAAGGCTACCTTCTTTCTACGTCAAATTGGAGAACATCTGCAGCCACCTGGTAGTGCAGAGTCACGGCAAACTTTAGAAGCTCATGCTCTGCCCACCATGCACTAGGGCTACATGCTAGTCATTGGGCTCTCATCCAAGGCCAGTATGAACAACAGAAAAGCTTAAAAACTAGTGATCTGGCTGACTTTCATTTTAAGAAAGGATTTGAAGGTATTTCTTAAGGAAATAGGTGTCTTGCTTACAGCAGTTCTAAAACCAACTAGGTGCACAGCACTAAGTTTCAATTTCTAGAGTTTTAACAAGTCAAAGAGTTACCCGACTAGAAAAGCAAGCCCCAAAACTGAGAAACCTCAGTGAGGGCTTTCAAACAGGAAGCTCTCTATCAGCAAAATGGTATTTGGCGCTCTTTCAAAAGCTGGAGATTTTCTAAGCCTCTGGCTTGTTCACCTTTGTACAGTTAGGTGTGCATACTCAGAAGAGGCGAGGTGCTCCTGTTGTCACTCTTACATTCTCTCTTACACATGCGCACAGATCTCTAGCTGGTCATCTCAGATCCGAATGCATGTGGGATAGTAGCTCTGCAGCCTGTTATTGAGAAACAAATCCAACCTGGCCTCACAAACAAGAATTTAAGTCTTGAAAAAGGTGATTCACCTGCACACAGGATCAACTGCCTGCTCTCTCAGCCCAGCTTGCATAGTTATTCATGAAGCAATTTCTGATTGTCTTGGCTGTATTTTCAGTGGTCGGTAAGTCCTAACTTCTCCTTTCCTGTCACTGATCATGGTTGTTTCTGTTTAATCCGGTAGTATGGGAGGTAGTTCAATCATGTTTCCTGAAATAAGACCTAGAGAATGAGCTCTTTTCTGAGATTGTTCAAAAGCTCTTTTCTGTGTTGCTCTCTCCTTTTAATATTTCCAAAGCACAGTTGGTGTGCTCGGTGCTTTAAGGATTACTAGGAAGAAAAGGTTCCCTCACTTCAAAGTGTTTGCCGCTGATATGTTACAACCCAAATCCTACAGAAGTAAAGGATATTCACTGACTTCAGGGGGCTTTGGATCAGTCCCCCTGTGTCTTAACTGGAGACGCAAATGAATACAAGAACAGCCCTGATTTTAAAACAGGTACAAACAAATAACATATCCCTACAAGCCATTTAATCCTAGTCCAGATGTAGCAAACTCGCTCCTGGGTGAATCAAGGATAAACTTGCTATGTTTTCAAATGGCAGCTTTTCAGCAAGCAACAACATCATCTTGTGTCTATGATCTTATACCGTAGAGAAAGTGCCTTTAGATACTTCTAAAACAGAGGGACTTTCACACTGTGGAATATCCTGTTTTTTCCCTGTTTGCACTTGACTCTGCTTGTGTTAAGCTGCTTTGCATAACTGTGTTTTAGCATGGATAAATGTGGGAAGACAGAGGTTTCCTACTTCTGATATGATCAGGGTATTAGTGACTCAGTTTTCATGCTGCTCAGACAGGGAAACCCACCCACTTTATACCAACTGCTGCATTTCTGCCTGGCCAGGAAGATTATGCTGAGTCTTGCATGAGCACAGGCAAGTGCTGAAATGCAGATGAGGTCAGGACAGTACTTGGGCTAGACTGCAGCCCATTTCTGTGTCGCTTTCCTGCCCAAATGCCATACACAACAAGACTGAGAACTGGATCTATGCCTTTCTGCCTAATTCTCCTCCTATACAGCAGGCTGGTTTAAACTGCTGACACTCAGTTCTCCTCCATGGAGGCATCCGGAGGGAAAGCTTGGAGCGAGGATCCAGGAATTGGTGTGGTTTTGCCCCTGCTCTACCATAACTGCTCAATGTGATCTTGTCCAAGTCACCCCCATTCTGGTCCTCAGTTTTCCCATCTGTAAAATGGTGCTACTTTTACTTGCTTATCACACCATTTTTTCATGGGGGGGACTCATTGATTTTGAGTGTCCATTTACCAGCACCATAATGGGACTGTTCATTTTCAGCAAGTGCAGGCTGAAGCCCATGCATGTTCAAGGTGTTTATCAATACCACAAACCAAGAGTTGAGTAATATATAAATTATCTATCTTTGAGGATGTGTCTATAATTTGAATTTACAGAGCTTATAAATTTTGAAGGTTACTCTGCAAGTTAGAAGGTCTTGTGAATCAGTCTTCAGAAAATTTTGCACTGTGTTCTCATGACAGGAGAAAGCCAGAAGTCTGTATGATGCTCTTATGCAGTGCTTGCTCAGAGCCAGTTTGCTGCAGGTGGATCATGGTGACATTCTGCTCTACAGAGGCAGCTCAGACCAGGGGCGTGTTTGTCAGGGGCAAGTGGCGTTTCTGTTTATCAAAGCTGGGGAAGAGGCACAGGGCTCAGAAAGCAGGGAGCTAAGTCAGTTGTTTGCCTTCACCCTGGCACACCCAGATCAGAGTTCAGGCATCAGGTCTTTGTGTGTCACTCTGTACAGGCAGTCTCCATCCAATAAAACCTGGAGTACAAAAGATTAACAGCAGTCACATCCTCAATGACATGAAACTGATCTCAGCATATTAATTCCCTGAGTATGGGCAGAAGCAGAGACATTCATAGACATGAATCTAGCCTTGGTCTTCTAGCCATTTAACTGCTTTAAAAGAAACCTGGTAAGGAATTCAAGGATTCTCATGCTGACTCTTGAGTTTTTGAGGCTTTTCTGTAAAAATTCCTGACTTCTTACATTTCTTTGGGATGAGTGAACAATCTGCAAGGCATATATGGTGATGCTTGCATGGTTTGAATTCCTGTTCTGTTCAAGCTTCTGCTTTGCAGCTCATCTCTAGCAAACTGAAGTGTCATGCCTGATATTTCTGTTCACTAAAAGGCTGAGCAACATTGGACCCATATTCATCTGAGGGCTGAGATTGCAGAATATGCATTTTAATACTAGTTTCTTTGCTCCCCTAGGCATTGTGACTACAGAGAGCTCATTATGTGTGAAACATGCAGCATTTTCTTCTACAAACTTTGAGAACATCCTGACATGGGAAACTGAAGCAGATATTCCCCCTGGCACTGTATTTGATGTCCAATATAAACAGTATGTGCAGTTTGCTTCTTTTTGGAGTTCTGTTGTTCTTAGGGCCACTGGTCTCAGAAAGAGAAGAGCCAAGAAAGAAAAGTAGATTTTGCTGTTTCTGCTGCTTGTTTTATTGTTACAGAAATGGTTCTGCTTACACAAGAACTCAGTAAAGGACAGCGTTATTTAAACTGGTAGATGGTGCTCAGTTAAGCAAATACTTTTACATCTTGGGTTGCCGGCTTTACTCCATTGCTGAGCTACTCTTAGTCTTCAGCAACTGCCTTCTCTCTATTCTGTAGTTTCCTCACCTGTAAATATAGGTAATAGCAATTGTCTTCCTCTGGTTCAGTCACTAGAGCTAGGAGAAATCAGACCGGTGCTATACAATAGCTTTGTTGCCTTTGGGTAAGTCTGCAAACTCTGCAGCAAACTTGCATGCAACCGTTCAGTGTCAGAGCTGGGCAAAGAACCCCGGGGTCACTGACTCGCAGGACACTCCTGTGTGTACCTGGAAATAAACTGCGCTTCCTCAAGGCGATGTCTATGCAGAAGCCATCAATGGGAATGGATTAAGGGCTGTAGTCCANCCTCCCCCCCCCCCCCACTTGCTAATTGCAGTAATGAATTTAAAACCTACTAAGAGTTGGCAAAACGGCCTGTTTAGATCATTCTGGAGAAGGGTTGTATTGCATCTGTTCTACCAAACAGACTAAAAGCATTTTTTGTCCTAAGGTATGGAGAAAAATCCTGGCTTAACAAGCTTGAGTGCCAGAGTATCACACAGCCTTTCTGCAATCTCACTCGTGAAACAGAAAACTTCACAGAGCATTACTACGCCAGGGTGAGAGCCACTGGCCAGAACTACTGTTCCTCCAACTGGGTGCGCTCAGAAAGATTTGAACCCAGAAAAGAGAGTACGTATCGCTGCTGAAATCTATTAAATCTTGGTTGCTAGGGATTCATTCCATGTCTTGCTGATGTTTAGAACAGCATTTCTTCTAATTTCAGTATTGCAAGACTCTGTGCTTGATAGGATGGGAGTGAAGGCCTGAAGAAGGCTTGTTATTGGGCAAAGAGGCAAATGAGCAACTGGGCAGGGCCTTCCCTGAGGTCCGACACCAAAGTGGGATTAGAGAAGAAAAGGAAAAGCCAGATGTCCTTGAAGGAAGAACTGCTATTAAGGCTGACAAGAGGCAGAAAGAAACTAGTAAGAGACATGATGGGCAACCTGAGGACAGCCAGTAATACAGTCACAGAATTTATGAAATTTGAACTCCCGAAAATCAGGATAAGCAGCCAGACCAATGGATGCTTAATGTTCCCAAGCCCTAAATGACCTCTACTGCAGACATACAACATAGCCTTTTGGGACCCTTAGTTGCTCTGTGACTAAAATTTTCCCACTGTGTATTTGTCAAGAATAATTTGAGGTGACATTAGCAGCCAATGATTATGAAAAGCCTTCAGATCTCTGCACAAAATAAGCTATGAAAGAGACATAGGTTGCTTTGATCATTAAACATTCACTTTTCATTGCAGCATAGGCATTAGCACCCACGATGAGGCGATCCTATCCCCCAGAGTGATTCTTTTCAGTTTGATGTTTTCAAGCTACATGGCCTTGGAGGAATACTGAATGCTGCTTTTAAATATGGTGTTACAGATCGGGTTAAACCTCTATTTAAATGTTCAGTGTAGCATATGCCTTTCACTGAAGATAAATGTAGATACAAAAAAGCTGAACTATTCTGAAGACAAAACCTGATGTAGGATGGGAATAGGAATTTAGGTAGCAGTGCCCCGTGGTGGGATTTCACATTCATCACACCTGCATGAAGGAGGATGTCCCCTGTGCAGGACAGGGAAGCAACATGGAAGCAGTGAGAACATGGTCCTAAGGAAAAGCCTGGGGCAAGAATTTCTAGGGACAAACAGTGGCTAAAGGTGGCAAGACCCCAAGGGAAGACAGTATCTCCAGTTGCCTGATTTCTCCTATGCTCAGTGAAATACAGCTCAAATACCTTTTTGTATATAAACAGAAGAAATAATTTACAGTGAGTCTGGGTTGTGTGTCTAAGATGTATATAAGATGAGCCAATAATGTATCAACTTTAATCTTAACAGCTGACACTGCCTGTTCTATCTTTTCTAGCTATTATTGGAGCACCAGAAGTGGAGTATATTCCTTATGTACGGTCCATAAAGTTTCTTATAAAGCCTCCCAATACTCCACTAAGAGGTGAGGATGACCGCCAGCTAACCGTAGAGGACATTTATAGCAAATTCGGTGCTGTTGATTATCACTTAACAATATTCAACCAAAGGACACACCAAAAGGTAAAGCACAACCTCAGGCCACTAGCCCACTGACTTCTGTGAACCACGTTTCGCATACGATGGAGAAGGACCTCAGAGCTTATACATGATGGATGAGATTTCTGATATACAAGGGAAAGTCTCAGACCCTTTGACTCTCAGTAGACATGAGGAACTTTAAGCATTCCTCTAAAATTCTGGAAAAGAAACTGGAGTTTCCAAGGGTACTGTATAAGTAGCGAAAAGTAAAAACACTGCTGACTAAAAAGAGAGCAACTTAATTAGTTCAAATCTTAAGGAACTGAAATGCAAAAATTAAATACAGTAACAGTAGAAAGCAAATTATATATTTAGAATTCCATATATACAGAATTATTATAGTCCTATAACACCTTATTGGTAAATAAAATTTTATGCTGACTTTTGCAATCTGATTTGAAGAAAATGTATGCATTTTATCTTTCTAAAATACAGAATTTGCCTTTATTTTAAATAGTGGACAAAGAATGAGCACAACAAAGAATTTGAAGTTTCCAACTTGGACCCAGACACTGAATATAATGGAACAGTATATTTATGTCTCCTCCAGAGAACCAGCAAATCTCAAGTATTTTGGGTTAAAACACTAGCAGGTGAGGTTGTTAACTCTGCTAATTTAAAAGTCCAGCTGGGATATTGGATACACAAAAGACACCAATTTTCAGCTGGTATAAAATTACATAGCCTTTCTAAAGCCATTGAAGCAACACTGACTTTCCTAATTTAAAAATCTAGTCCTATGGGACTAGACCTATAACATAATTTAGCTAATCTCATGCAGTTTTTCTAATCCGACTCTCTGAAGCTACATTTTTCACTTGTTGTCTTCCCCACTAACCAGACAACACATGGCTTCTCTACTGTTTCGTTGCACTTGCATTCTGTGCCGGACTGGTGTTTGCTACAATTAGTTATGTGATCTACAAATATGTCAAGCAACACAGTGCACAGCCTATGTCTTTGGTAAGTGTTCTTAAGCCATCGCAGCAAACCTTTAAAATGCTTGGGACTATGTACGTGCACTTAAATAGTATTGCTAATTGAGGAGGATGAACAGTAGACAAGAGCATTGTCTAAGAGATCACTGCAGACTCCTGGTAGATAAAAGACGGGTGCTCTGAACTTCCCCCAAATTGGGCCCCTTTAAAGGAGGTATCAGATTAGGCAGCTAAAATCTGAGGCATCCTATACCACCAGCTCCTCTTGAAACCCTGGGCCTTCTTACCTATCCTTCATCTCCCACAGCAAGCATTGGTTCTGCATGCTAAGTGAGTTTAAGGGCAATCTATTTCCATGCTCCAGGGCTTAGGCCAAATTCTGCAAAAATTAAAGCAGGAATTTTTATTCCTCATATTTTAGGATTGCACAGATGCCCTGATGCATAATGAGAGATGTCTGTATTCCTCTGAAGGGTCACTCCCCAGGAAAAAAAACAGAGTTCTTTTGTCAACAGAACATATCCCTGGTGGTTGTTACTGGCTTTTACTGATATTTCTCCCAGGAAAATTTTAAAGGATCTAAAGCAAACTTTCCAAGGCACAGCTTCTTGTTAATAACTCGTGTTTGTCTATCTACTTCAACAGGACTTCAGAGGGATTTCATCGTTCCAGCCTCTTACACTGACAGTGGAGCATATTATAAAGCCCATTAATTTATCCAAACCTTCACTTCTCATCCCTGAAGTGCAGTTACCACAGATCAGCCAACATTTGGACAGAGCACTGAAGCCACCATGGTCTTTCTGTCCACCAGAAACTGCCTATCAGCAACAGGCAGATGTACTGACATTCCAGCCGCCCCCTCAGCCACCCCGCTTGCCAAGCGCAGCTCCTACTGGTTACACTCCTCACATAGCTAAGCAAAGCGTTCCTACTGCCGCGTCCAGCAAAATTCCGCCCCTGATCTATGGGGTGTGTGTTGAAGGCACAGACCATGTTGACAAGAAGAATTTGCAGCCAAACCAAATGCTAAAGGAAGTTTCTCCGGATAGCTTTGTTGGTGGAAAGCTCATAACCCAGATGCTGGGCAAGAGCTGCAGCCATGGTAATTACAAAGAACAGAGGGCGAACTTGGCATTGTGGAACAGCAGTGACACAAGAGAGTCAGTTCTCTTACAGGGGACCCCTGGGCAAACAGAGCAACTGCTGTTGCAGACTGACAGGATGGAAAGTAAAGTGCATGTATCCCAGCTGTCGCTGTCTTTGCTGGAACAAGGAGGATGCTATAGACGACAGACAGCAGAACTGCCACTGTTAGTGTCTCCAGTGAAAGTTGACACAGACTATGTTCCAGGCGATGAATCGCTGTCCTCTCTATCAGCAACCCTCCTTTTCTCAGTCCGTACTGGTAACAACTTCCCTGGAGAGAACAACACAGAGCGGTGGATGTTGCGAGATTCTTTCTCACATTCTGCAAATAAATTGCAGTTCCCAGAGACTCAAGAAACAGAAATGTTAAGAGCAATAAAGGAGCTAAGCTGCACAAAACTGAATAATGTTGTGTCCCAAGACACTATCTTAGACCAGGACAATGGCACTCCTCTCACTATGCTGTTCAAAGATGTGGACTTAAAAGTACTGTGGGATGAGGATGAAACCACAGAATTTTGTTAGGATGATTTAATGATATTAAAATCCAGATTACGTTTGCTTGCATGAAATAGTAGCCTACCTTGCAAACAGTGCAATGCAAATAAACATAGCTAATCCTGGATGTATTAACATGTCACAGAGTTGTCAGACTGTTTCCTCTATTGTTCTGTTGTGGAGATAGGTACCTTTACTAGTGTAATTACTTCTTGGTACACTGCAATACTGTATCTTTGCACTTAAATAATAAGCCTTTATTTCTTCCATATTCTTCAAGTTTATTATGAATTGGACTACTTCAAAAGCTGAGTTAAGACTCAAGTTCAAATTGCAGATTCAGTTTACTGAAAATTTAGCAAAATTCACAACAGAAACTGTATTTGCTCTTTGCCAACACCAAAGATCCAGGTCCAAGGTATATCCACCCTTTGAAGAAATTCAGTAGCAGATGTATGCAAACCCGGAAGACTTAAATGTATCATGGTACAGTAAAAGAATTAAATATATATTGGTGTTCTACCCTTGGATATAAGATTTGTGCAAAACAATAGGCTACTTCCAGGAAATGGACTTTGCCTTTAAAGCAGTCACTGAAACTGTGATAATAGTTTGTGATGCAACAATTCTGTGAAACTACATGTCCCCTATCCTGCTGTGCCCTTTAATGCTTATAGAAACATAAAGCCTTTTTTCATCTCTGCAACAGATTAATGCAGTTCTGACATATTTCTCAGCTGCTGCTCATTTCTTTCTCTGAAATAGTCACATTCTCTTCTTCCCTTGAAATCGCCAGGGACGAAGCAGTTAAGATCACATTCCGCGTAGGCAGGAATGTGAGGATTTACACTAATCTCAGTTCAACCCTCAATCTCAATATACACTAATCTCAATTCATGCACTCAGTAATCTACAACGGAGACTAGGGAGGTGTTGAGCTGCTTCCTACCACCCTTCACTGACGCTGTTGATGAGGAGTCTAGGGTTGCAGAGCCCTCCTCTGCTTCTGTTACCAGCACACCCACCTCCAGGGCTGGAATGTACCAAACCCAATGTAAAGTGAGAGCCAAATTCCTTTAGCGCTGCACCTTTACCAAAAGCAAGCTAAATGGTATTTATTCGGGAGACAAAGGAGGCAATTATTTTTCACTAAGAGGAAAGCATAGTTTAGCCTGTTGATTTCCACTGGTGTGGTGAAATAGTGTGAATGTCTGATGATGTCAGTTTTAGAGGAGAACTGAAACCATTTATAGGAATCACCAGGGCTTTGAACGGTATAGGGAAGTACTCACTTGAAGAGCACTGCCAGACAAAGGCTGACCAGAAGCAAAACTCAGCTGTTCTCACGATGAGTGCACTTTGGTGTTTTCTCAGTCCAGGGAAGCTAAGGCTAAAGGCTAAATTCCACTTGCTTTGGTGTGATTTTGCAAATAAACCATAGTCTTATGACGTAAAAAGGTTTGATGGTTCAACCCAGGATTAAAGGAATAGTCTTAGAAACTTTACAGGCAAAGGTTCAGCTCCTAACTCCAGCATCAATAACGAGCAAAGCACTATGGCCATGTCATATGAGGCCAAAAGGTCAAAATGCCAGAGGTGGTGAAGAGATGTCATGGCACAGGGTACGAAAGGTATGAATATGTGCATGGTCTGGGCAGCAACCTGGAAGGACATTTCCATTGTGCTAGCTTTACTTCATACCATTCAGTATCGAAGGTTTTGTGGAATGCCGTTTGAGCTGTTTTGTGTACTCTGTGTCCACACTATACCATCAAAAACAATAGACGCAGAAATGCTGCAGTTAAAGGAGTCGCAGCAGCCCAGCTGTGTTGTTTCCAAGGAGTGTGACACCCCAGGCGTAACATTCTGCCCCACTAACTCCCCCCCGGAGAGGCTGCATTTCAAGCCAGTGATGCCAATTACCTTATTCAGAGTAGCCTGTGGGCTGCATATCTTGTGTCAACAACATTCCCAGTGATGCTACTCAGGGAATAATCAAATGCCACAATGTCAACATTTTGGCTCATGTTGTGAAACATAACCCTCAGCACAGGGTTGGTATGGGCAGCATAGTGTGGAAGGGAAGGGGGCCTTAGGAGAGCGTATGAAGATGCTGCTAAGAAATACAACATTTCCTATTTAAAAAAGCCTTTTCAAATCCCTCTGCAGACCCCCTGCCACAGGGCCTGATCACGTCCAGCCCGTAATAAATGTATCATCTTGGTGCCCCAGGAGGAGAGATGGGAACCAAGGCACAGAAAGCGTAGGACCAGATTTTTAGTATGTATGTAGGTGCCTAAAGATGCAAAGTGGCCCACAGCTGGCATGTCAATCTTTTCTTCAGGCACCTTGAATACCTTAAAAGCTACATTGCCTCTGACTACACTCAAAGGATGCATATGGCAGGAATGATCTCAAAGGCTTACAACTCAGCTATTGCCCCATCCTATCCTTGTCAGTTCTACCCCTAACAGCAGCAAATGTAATGAACAGGGAACGCAGTCAAGAGACTCTGTAAGCCATGTCTTAAGGAGATGACTGACAGCAATATTCTCAACTTCCTGCTCCGATCACGGCTAAGTCAATATTTATCTTTTAGACCTTGATATACTACTAAGCAGGAGGAGATCGATTCTTGTCTTTGAGTCGCCTCTTAAATTTAACAGGAAGATTATCCCTTCTAAAACTATTTCTCTTTGGAAAAGCTGAGAGAGAGATGCTGACACTATTGAGTTTTATTGTAGCTGTGCAAGGAAAGTGCTCATCCGTCCCCCATCAACATGTGCTGACCATATTGCCTTCCACTTCATTGCTTTTCATAATCAAATTGATAGCCTTGTTTGTTTCAAAACGCATCACAGCAGACAGCTACAGTAGGATCTAATTATCTCATTCTCATTCTGCATAAGGACATTTTCAGATAAAAAGCAGGATTTCAACATTGTTTCAAAGGTCTTCCCATGATGTAACATCAGACTGTTCCTCATTTATCTTGACTTTTCCAGATAACAATTTTGATAGCTCTAGATAATAAAAACTAGAAGGGCCTTGCCACAAAGACCGTGCTTATTCCTAGGCAGATGTCACGACGATGACAGGTGAGCATTGCAGTTCCAGTTGTCACAAGGATATCAGCATAGCAGGTGGCAGCTGTAACCCTATAGCAAAGTATTACTCTTTGTCTTCTCAGCTAAATCTGGGAGCTGTCACTTAGCCACTCCCAACACCGGCAGCCCTACTCGTAGCTCACCAGGGATCCTTGCACAGGGATGAGCATATTGCTGCAGACTGAGGCTCACGTTTTCCCTTGGTATTTGTTCATAATTTGTTTTGGCATTGAAAGGTGCCCTGCTTGAAGACTATAAAAAATCACCAATGATTTTTTAACAAGTCCTTTGAGAAAAATATTACTCAAGGAACAAATTAAAAGCTTCAAATCCTGGAGACAGAATAAAGCAGAGTTGAGGGGCAGCTCTGAAAGTATTAGGGACTCTGATAAAATACACTTTATATCTTAGCTCTGGCATCACATTGGCCTAACAGTATTGCTGGTGGTGATGGGGAGGTATGATGTAGCAGAACTGCAGCAGCTGGATCACAATGCTAAGCAGTGGCCTTACACTTGCTGGTTCAGAGGATTTAAAATGTCCATGTATATCTTCTTCCTTCTCAGACTGAGATAATGAGAGCTGTGAGACATGATTATAAGACATTTTTGTAAGAAGGTGGTGACAAAAGTGGTCAGCATCCATATGAGGAGAGCATAAGTCTCTTCTTAAAACATACAACACGGGGTTGATATGACAAAGATGAATGAAATATTAATATTAAGCAGAATAGACAATACTTACTCATTACTTCTCATAATACAAAATTCAGGAGAGAACTCAAGTGGTCATGCAATTGTTTCAAAACCAGTGAAAGAAAAGTGTTCCTTCACTTTGACAGCTCAGCTTATACCAAAACATGTTCAGTCGTGCCTACCTAGTAGTACCTCTTTATTGCTTTCTTAGGAATGTCTGAAACACAGCCACTAAATAAAGTTCACACACAGAAGTCCTTGTAGTTCTGGTGCTGATCCTGCTGGGTTTCATCTTTGTTTTATTTGGATGGTGAAGCAAACACAGGTTCTTAGAAATGGATCCTACTGATACGGGCAGGGTGACTCAAAGTGTGCAAAATTTGATAGTGGAATTCATTTCCACACGGCCTTGGGGAGGCCAGAATCAGAAAGTGTTCAAAAAGGAATTAAGCAATTTGACAGGAATAGGACTATTAGCAACAACAAAGCATTGTGTCCAGCTCAGGAAAAGCTATGGGCCACTCTCAAGAGACAGGACACTGGGCTGAACAGACCTTCAGCTTCATCCAGTATGGCAATTTTATGTTCTTATATATCCCCTTCACAGACTTCTAGTGGCTATGAGAAGCCCACTACTGATGCACTGACTCCTCAACTAAAAAAATGTAGCTGGAAAACATCTGGCTCACACACTGGTATTGCAGCCTCAAAGCTTCGCTACTTTCGAACCTTCATTTCTCCTTCTGACACCACAAAAAATATCACCTGCTTCTCACATTGCTGGGAAGGGTTTACCCCAAATGCTGAAATTGAAGCCTATCTCAAACAAATGGAAAAACAGTAGACTCTGTTCTTTTACCCTACCCCAGTCTCTTAGATACCACCATGGGCAGCTGCATATGTAAGCTCACCTGCTATTGCGGCAGCAAGCCTTCATTTGCCTGTAATAAGAAAGTATAATAGTCGCAGCCAAACAAAACATAAGAGCTGCTGTTAGCTCTTGATCTAATTATACACTGACATAATTTGGCTGGAGTTGGCACTCACTAAAGAGATGTCAAAGTAAATGATTTCACACTATTATGCAGCAATGGCAATATTAACCCAGGGGAAATTCCTGGAGGAGATTAAAATATTCTTAAGTCATTTTAGATGTTTTGTGAGCTTCTATCCTAAATAAGCAGAGGATAATCCAATACTCTGATGCTTGAATTTTGGAGGCACCTGTCTTTCCTTATATCATTTGGCAAAGGCAATAATTTGCCTGATCTGAAAAAGAGTTAGTGATTAGTTGCCATTGCAGTAAACAGCTCCAACTGCGTAACCCCTGCATGGGTCTCCCCATTGTCATTGCGATGGCATGGTAGGATGCTATATTTAAGACTCCAGGATGGGCACTCAAACATGGGGAACATTCTTTTGGGGAGAGTCATTCTTAGTTGTCATCAACAGGGAGAAGGAAACGCTCCTTTTTCCTTTCTCTTTCATGAGGACAGGCACTCTCACTGTAGTCTTCACAGGGTGAGTTTGGTTTATCTGTAAATAAACTACTGTTTATAGCAAGATTTATTAAGATCTTCATAGCAGCATCAGTTATTTTGTATGATCACTTTATTTGAATTGCACTTCAGAGATAGACTGTGGTTCGTGGCTGTATCTGCTTTAAAGTGTCATTACTGTTTTTCCAGTGGTGTTGTTATGAAAATGCTGGTTTACTTCATGTTTTCTCACAAGAATCTCTTCTGGTTTACTGGTCTGTTTAGAAAAAAATATATAATTGGATTGAAAAGTGTAGGTTTAGCAGATCAGAACTCTGTATCTTTACAATAAACACTAGATTATAAAGCACTGAAAATTTTCCAGGGAAAAATAAAAAACATTATAGAGCAAAAATTAACCTGGATCGGTAACTATTCATGAAAATGGAAACAAAGATCTGATGCCCAGTAGTCGTTCTGCAGCTGAAATAGTCCAGAAGAGAGTAGTACTCTATGAAACTACAAAGATGTTTTTTCCATAAAAGCCTCTTTTATTTTCTCTTTCTTATACTTGCCAACATTTCTTTGTTTCTTCCAAAGTTAACATCTACTGAGGGAGTATTATCATGATAATTCTGTATTTTCATTTGCATTTTGGGATATTTTGCATTTACCACAACAGCTCTGCTTTTCCATACAACTGTGCTTTTCCATGGACTGTTTTTTAAGAAATGTGTTTACATTAACAGAAAATTGTACTACTAGTAAAAGCTGAGGGTTTTTTATTTTTTATCGTTTTAGGATTAGAAAGCAGTAAAACTAAAATTCAGGTACAAAATTTGCCAAGGGAAAGTTTCAATAATGGAACAGGAGCTAGGGAAAGATTTACAAGTATGTTTGAACAAATATTATTCAGCAACTGTTACATGTCCAATGCTGCTTTTATAAAGTAACCTAAGCTCTTAGAACTTGAAAATCTGGGCAGTGTAAGGATTGTGCTGTATGTTTCTGAACCAGTTGTAGGACAGAATGATATAAGGAGGGATACACTTTAAAAATTTACTTTTGTTTAATGACCACTCATTAGTCAGTGCCTAAAAGCAACACTCCCAGAGAAGTTGTTTAGCAGCTAATGCAGGAGATGGATGGGAGCCAAGAGTGCGGATGTTTGCTCCCCGTGTTTCACCTGTAGAAGAGGGATCTCTCTGGGAAGGCTTCTCTGATTAGCCTAAGGAAAATCATGCTGTTTACTGAACAACTCCTTTAAGGCTAATATTTTGAAGGATGCTATGTTTTCTCCATGATTTATCAACGTTTTTCTAAGACCAAAGAAGAAACAACTGATTTCTCAGGATGCACTCAAAGGACTGGAAAAAGCATTATCCTCTTAAAGTATTGAACTATAACTGTTCTTGTCAGCAGCCTACATACGCAGATGGGAATACAGGCTGAAGAAGTGCTCTGATTTGGCAACAGCAACTGGAACTGGTTAGTTCCAGAAAATCCACTTGGATTTTCCAACTACCACAGACACCAAGTGATTTCTGCACAGCAGCCTGTGTGTTGGTTCAGCAGCATTGCCTTATCTAACCCCTGGCACATCAAGGCAGGCTAAGAACACAGTGCGATCACAACCTGGGTGGCAGGTCACAGGCTATTTGGCATCGTAACTACCCCTGCAATATAGTTGCCAGTCTAAAAATCTGCTTATTTTCTAAACTATTCCTCTGTATCTCACTAGCTGATGTTCCATACCATATTTTGTCCCTAATCTTCCATGCCCCTCTGATCTCCCTTCTCATGATGCTCCTCATTTGTCTGCATGCTATATTGGGGGTCTGATCTAATGGAACTCCCTGGAGAATATCCACCAGATTTAGAGCATAAGATCAGTCCTAGGAAAACAAATCTACCTACAAATGCTGCCTACTTTCTGTTCTGTTACAGCTTCAGCTGCCTTTAAAGACTTACTAATTTAATCTCATTCCATTTTTCACAGAAGCATCATGAAACAAACCCCTTTCACAGTTTGAATGCCAGAAGATAGTATTTTATGAAATTTCATTCACAGCACTTGAACATCAAAGCAAAACAAGGACTTAATGGTAACTTAAAGAGATTCTGTTAAGGTGTCTTATTTAGAAGCCACTTTGTTTTATTCTATTCCAGCAAGAAAGTTCATTTTTGATTTCCCAACATGGGAACCCGAACCTTCTTCCACCACAGAGAGGAGGAGCAAAAGGAGGAGAGGCAACAGAGCTTGCAAATGACCTCCACAACTAGAAAGAAAAAGTTCAAAACCAGGTAAGCCACAGAGTTAGGGATAGGCCGAGTAAATCAGGTCCAGACAGGACTTTCTACACTCAGCCCTGAGCAGTCACAGATTTGTCGAATTTTGTGTTTATGAAATTATGGAACCTTGTCTGGATTCTTTTATGTGCGTCTGCCTCTGGAAGTGAGGAAGAAGAGACTTTCAGCCTTTCAGACTTATCAATAGCAGCTGCCCTTGCCCTGACCTCCGAAATACCACAGTAAGTCAGAAATCATTATAACTCAAATACAACCATTATATGCAACATTGTCTTTGTGTATAGGGGTCACAGTTTCCAACTCATTTTGTTGGAAGCAAAAAGAGCAAGTTCAATCAAGAGGTTCTTCCTTTAAAAAGAAAAACACCAGACCTCAACTAAAACGCAGGAAACAAAACTGTATTGCCTTGGTACTTGTGATAATGGGTAATATTGCCCTGCTCGCAAGCAAGGGCTTAAGAGAAACCAGATTTCATAAGAATAAATGGAAAATGGAGTCAGATTAATAAATTAATGGTAACAGATGGAACTCCCCCTCTTTCCTAGAAAATCTTAGCAATCCTGCTGTCCATCCTTCTGCGATGGCTGAACAACCTAAGTAGTTAGCAACATCCGTTCTCCCTTTAATCCTTCTCCCAGTTCCCTGCCGGGGATTAAAAGTGGCCAAATAGTGGGTCCCCTTCTTGTGCCATTAAAGTATTAGCTCTCATGGTAGTACTGCTGGTTCCTATGAGGCCTAACTGCCTGATATTCACACCCATACTTACTGCATGCAAGCTGATGTTTCTGTCCTTAACACTTACTATGATTTAACCAAAAATGTGTGCTATAAAACAATGACAAAAAAGACTAAAACAAAATAAAAAACATTATCCTAACTTCTGCTGGCTTTTATCATCCTGTGCTCCAGGGATTACAAGCTAAGAAGAGAAGCTGCCATCCTAGAGCTAGAACAGAGGGGGCAAAAGAGAATTCTGTTTGGGAATGACATGGAAAAGTTTGAAGAGGAGGTTATTCGGATCTGCAGACTGCTGCGTGTGAGAGCTGACCGGAAGGCCCTTCGGAGGAAGGTCAGATCAGACATCTCTATTGGTTGCAGAAATGCCAACAGGATTAAAATTGACAAGACTAACTAGCATTCTGGAGAGGATACTAAACCTAATCAGGTGTTAAGACAACCTCAAAACCATTAGAAATAAGGACAAGGCCTTGTATTCCTGCCACTGAAGCATTATCACACATGTCCCTTTTGTAAAAGAATTTGTGTAATTAGAACACAATCCCTTTCTATTGCCTTTATATAGTCTATCCTTGTCATAGGCTGTAGAAAAGGCACGTGAGGAGAAGGAATACATTGAGCTGCGTTCGGGGCGACCACCTATGTTCTGGATCCCCCTCAGAGTACATGCAGTCTGGGAGAAGATGGAAGTGAAGCTGGCATGTACAGTCCTGGCTTCCCCACCGCCGCAGGTTACTTGGTATGTCTGTGGACAGCAATGACTCATGCCGCCCATGTGGTTAACAGTCTGTGTGCGTTTCTAGGAAGCAACCAGAGGAGTAACACCTGTGTCCTGCTAGAAAGAAGGAAGGGAGAGCTTCAGAAATTACAGAAAACACTTTCAATTCTCCAGTTCCACTGTTAGGATCAGTAAAGTTACTAAGTATTCAGTGGGCCATGGAGGCAGTGGACAGTCCTATGGGGCTCCTTCTGTGACAGGACTGATACTCATGTAGATTTCCCTGCTCCCCTTGGTGCTGTCCTCTGTCCTGCACGCAAACTTGGGATTTAAGTCTTGGAAACCAGAATCTATTGCCAGCACTAAATCACCGCACACATACACACCATCAAGGCTTGGCTACCGTGGATACCATGCAAGTTTTAGCATTAAACTGCTATCGCTTCTACAATTTGTAAAATACAAACCAACTCTTTCATTTACTCAGCTTTGCGTATTTACCAAACCACAGAAGAGGAAATGTTACGTACTGGGCCTGACTGCAGCATTTACCATTAATGACAGAGGGACGGAAATAAATGAAAGATCACCTCAGAAAACAACTTGCAAAGTGTACTTTGATCAGTTTGTTAAAGTGGTTGACCATTCCTCCCATGGAAGGTTTGAAGTATGCAAACATTTGGATTACTAATGACTTTGTAGGCAGCTAACTCCGCTACTGTCAGAGTTCCTGATGTCCTGTGTCCTTCCAGAACAACCTCTTTGAATTATTCAAAGAGCAAAGACAATACGAACCTCCCACAGACTCCCAGTGAACACAAAAAAGCAAGAGACATCTGCTCGGACTCCCTCACACAAGCTGCAAAGCAGGGAGCGTAAACTAAGGAGGAAGCAACAAGCCAACGCTAAGCCGCCTGTAGGCAGTCTGCAAGCAGCCCTAGCAAAGGAGCACACGTAGGACTATGGGAGGGGATCTAGGCTAGCTGCAAGGCTGTTTTGGATTGATGTGGGAGAACTGTAAAAGAGTGAATTGTGTCTGCTCCTCTTGTCTGTTGTGCATCTGTTCTGTTTGACATGGTTAATTTTAAAATAAAGTGTTAATTTTACCAGTCAATTTCTCCATCCTTTCCTAAGCACCATGTTTCCTTTGTGTTCAACTAGGTATAAAAATGGAGTCCGTATTGATCCTCGCCTAGCCCCAGCAGGAAAATACAAGATAAAAAACAAGTTTGGGATGCTGACCCTACACATCAGCAGGTAATGTTTGTGCACTTGTCTGAGTTGTTTTTTCAGATGAATAAGACCTGCCCTCCTGAAACTCCCAGATGTGTATGCTAAACAAAAAAAGATAATTCTTCTGGAATCTGACCCTGCTTGACTTTAGCATGTTGTGTCTGAGCTAAACCTTTGCCATTACAAAGCAACCTCAACAGCAGTTCATGAGGTTTAAAAAAATCTTTATTTATCTTTGCTCCTCTTTCTAGGCACGGCCTTTTCTCATTCAGGGTAAAGCCATGCACATTAACAGCACTTCACAAGCAAACACACCAAATCAATGTAATCAGAATGACATTAGTTCAACTCTGTGAATTATACATGTGATACATGCATAACTTCAGTGCAACCAAGTGTTCCACAGGGCTTTTGCTTGTTCATTACTTGAAATGTTTTACTTCTGGGTATCAAGAGAAAAAATTTACCATTAAGTATAAGAAATCCTTGTAATTGAAAGGAAAAGCAGGTTCTTGATGAAAAGCAAGTATTTACTTCTAACTTCTGGGATTAAAGAGGAATCCCTTTGAATATGTCTTGTGAAGTATGAAGAAAAACTGAAAGCTAAAAAGGAGGGGAAATGCTTTTTTTCCAGATGCTCCATGGAAGATTCTGCTGAATATAGTGTTGAAGTTAAGAATCAATACGGCGAGGCTTACTCATTTGCTACAGTGCTTGTCAGGAGTAAGTAGGAAATGTTCCTTTGGTTTTAATTTTCACATTCTTTAGATTCTTCAAAATATTTTCAATGCTATACATTATATCATAGGAAAATACAAGCACTCTGGAAAAACAGAGAAAGAAGTGAGCACTCTGTTAATAGGAGAGGAGAATTTCTCTCAGTTATTAGTGAGGAGAAAGCACAACTGGCTAAAATAATCCTTGGCTACCAGCAACTAATATGTATAAGGCTGATATAATGGCTTCTCTTTCTCAGTCACTTCTGGACTCAGGCAAAATCTTTCAGATACCATACAGACACAGCTGTCCTACCACTGTGGTGAAATTGTACTAAATTTAGGTACTTATTTCTTCTGGACTGATATGAAAGAGCCATACAGTTAAATGCATAACAGGCTTAGAAATAGTCTGCTGCATTTCTAAAGATAAGCAAGAAATTGGTTAACAAGTACTGTGGCTTTCAAAGGGATCTCTCAGTGCAATATTGCATAGAATACCATATTTCTCTCTCAAATCAGTAACTGCCAAGAGCAAATACAAGATTTTTTCTTTAGTCTGTGCTGTTCTTAAAATAACTGGCATAGACTCCGTAGACACACATTCTGCACAAGCCAAATCCAGACATATGGTGAAGGAAGTAAACTCCAGTACTTAAAAAGGGAAATTATATCAAGCTTTAAGAAATATGCAGTGCAGTCTCATAGGATCATAGTTTAGCTCTTCACATTTCTCATATATATATATATATATAAAATAACAAATTTGTCATAAAAAGCCTGAGCACAATAGACATACAGAACTGTATACAACTAAACACTTTAGTAGGACTGACAGAGTCCAGAGAGTAATTCAAATGGTCACAGATGAATAGGAAGGGAACTGGTTTGCTTTGGACATCTTACTGGTCACAAAGAGATGGATTTCTTCGACTGATTGTATTGCAAAGCCAGCTTGAACTATTGAACTATTTTTTCAGCCAGAAGGGGTCTTCTTTGGTTTAAATAGTATGTTTATTGTTAGTGCTTTAATATATTCTTGGCTCTGTCATGGGTTATGTTATTATCATACTTATTCTTTGCATGCCATATTCTGATCACATCTGAATACCATTTGGGGATACATATGCATACAGAAAAATGTGACTCCAGAATTGTAATAGAAGTGTATTGTTTATGATATCTTTCAGATCCTTTAATTAAACAGTGTCAAAATTCAGCATATCTGGAAATATGCAGCACACATTTACCAATTCTAAAGGGACGTGTAAAATAGCCCAGAAAACCTTCATTTGCAAGCCTTCCCAGATTCCTAAATTCCCCTTACCCTAATGCAGAAATACAGAAAAAAAGTTACCAGGTGTGCAATGCTTCTCTTCTATAAAGGTTCTTACAGTATGTCCAGCACTCAGGAACTGGGCCTTTGCCATAAAGCAGAAGCAGCTGTCTGAAAAAAAATCCATGGCAATAATCACATACTCCTCCCAATTCCCGTCAGAATCTTTAGGATCAGAGCAGGCATGATGATAGAATAAGGGCTGTGGTCTATCACAGAAAACTTTGGATGAGACTGCTCTCTTCACCTCTAAGTGCCTGATTAAACTGTCCTTCATCAGGCCTGATCAGCATTTCAAACAGCTTGCAAACACTGTCCCTTGTGATTGTGGGTGAGAGGCCCACACTGTTCCTTCTCCCTTGACCCTGCCTAATGCCATCCCAGTAACATGATTCTTCTTTTTGCTATTTGCATTTAACATTCTGAAAATAGAGACTACACCAAGGCCTTAATCCTGCCCCCACTGGAAACATTCCTCATCCCCTAGGCAGGCCGATGGCATCTCTTCTCCTGGCCCCATGCTGTCTGGAATGCCCTTGATGCCAGGGGAGGGTCTCCGGGATCTGTGGTTCCTACGGCAGAAGTTGACTTTCCCTAAAGACATCACTATGGGTCTCACAGGACCTGCGATGAGGCTGTGCTTTACCTCTTGGGCCTTCTGTTTCTTTCCTCTACAGCTATTAACACTCAGTCCTCATCTTTTGCTTTGAGTGAGCTCAGCTACTGCCAAGCTTCATTCATTGAGAAAATAGGCATTATTTTATGTGCATTTCTTGCGACTTATAAAGATAAGAAAGTATCTCAATTTTATCCTGTGTTAAGTGTATCAGTTCTTAGATTTCAGCTCCAAATAACTTCATTTTGTGCTGTGATGCCAGCAGTTCTCACAGGCTAGATCAGGTGAAGCGGGCCAGTATTCACTTACGATGCCTCCAAAGAACCCATGGCTGTTGAAACAAGTGATTTGGTAGGGGACACACTTCCCTCAGCTCCAGGAATTACCTCAGTGTCTCAGGACAGATATCCTTTCTTTTGATTAAAGCTTGAAGTCCCAGTCACTGGTAGTCTTCAAGAATGCCACATCATCCGCTGGGAATCCTGTTTAAACCCAGAGATTTGGCCAAATTCCACTTTCAGTAATGTTTATGACACCAACACTTTTTTCTTTCCTTTTCCATGCTGTATGTGGCAATGAGTAGCTGTCATGCTCTGCCTCCAAACAGGGACATAATTGAAGCATTTCAGTTATGGGTGATCCTAGATTGTCACACTTCTAATTTGGATAGTACCATATTGGTACACGTATATGACAAAAGTTGTAGCTCCCTGTGTGCATGCTTTTATTCAGCATAACTTTCCTAGTGCAGCTTAAAAAGACAGAAGCCAAACTGAAAAAAACCCTCCTTAGCTAACTGTGTGCACATGAGCATTTAAAGCAGTATTACTTAGAATCACAGAATCATTTAGGTTGGAAAAGACCTTTAAGATCATCGAGTCCAACCATTAACCTGGCACTGCTAAGTCCACCACTAAACCATGTCCCTAAGTGCCACATCTACATGTCTTTTAAGTACCTCCAGGGATGGCGACTCAACCACTTCCCTGGGCAGCCTGTTCCGCTGCTTGACAACCCTTTTGGTGAAGAAATTTTTCCTAATATCCAATATAATTACTTATCTAACTACTTATACTAGTATAGTCATAAGAACAATTTCGTATGCAGACACATCCTCAGTTGTTTGTGAAGGTCATTGGCTGTCAAATGAATTAATGTTTTACCACATGGTGACACTTTGAAGGTTCACATTAAGAGCTGGTTTGAGGGAGACATTGTTGGATGAGTATCATTGTATGTTTTTGAGGGGAAGATAAACTCTGGCATGAGATTTACTAAATGTATTTTCTTCTTGTCTTATAGAATATTATGGAAAGGAGTCGGGATTTGATTCAGAAATATACAGAAGTGAGTCAATAATTGTTATTATTATTTATTTTTATAGACTGAAGCTATTTGATTCTTTTTTTCTGAGCTACAGTTTTTCCTATTAGCTTGACTGCACATGAAAAGTGCAAGGCTCAGGTACCACTTTAAATATATGGTAATAAAAATACTACAAGAAGGAAGACTGAGAAGTCTGTCATGCTGACTTTTACTCTTATTTCATAGGATCCCTTATGGCCAGAGAGGCAGATTTTGCTTTTCCACTGAAACCCTTATTTTCAAGAGAAAAGGAGCCTTTCACACTCTCCTGTTACTTCTGTTCTGATTTACTTGAACACCAACGAGACATTACCTGGTTCAGAGATGGTTTGTATGCAACAGCTAAGTTTATATACATATACCTATATGAATATACCATTTGAATTCATAGCCGTGATCTAATGTTCACAGAAGAGAATTAGAACTGAGGATTCTTGAGCTGCTCTCAGCTCTTCTCAGGCTACAGATGTTATTATTTAATTTGTATGTTTTCCTCATTTGTAAAAGGATGATACCACCAAAATGTTTTGGAGGTAATGACATTTCTGCTCATAGGAATAATTTAAGAGCCTTAGTTCTATACAGTGAAAGTGCCAAGTATTTGAAAAGCCAGTGGTTCTCTAGTGAAAAAAACTTTTGAATATTTTGTGTTTTTCTGCTGGAAATCAAGGATGTTGCGTTTAGCTGAACTGGTAATCCTTCTGTGCTATTAAGTTTTGGAAAGCAGAAGCAACACAGTAAGACTGCTCTTGCCATTCCAGCACTTCTGCCAGAATCAGCTGTGAAAATAGCAGGACCTACTGAGTTTTAGTGATTTGAGGAGAATTTGGGTAGACTTTGTACCTCAGATCTGATAAATATACAGTATGCACCATTCCATTTTCTTGGTTTTGAGCACCACTTGGACAAAACATACTGCATGCTGAGCAGTAATGTATCCTCAGTTAGAGCTGGCACAATATTTGGCAGACTTCAGAGCATCCCGTTACCTGGTGTGAGAACTGTCTTTTACTCACTAATTCATCCAAATTTATTACTCTTTTTCACTTAGACCACAAGCGCTTCAGGACAAGGACCATGCTTTTTGCTCTGCATTTGTGTACAAAGGGAACAGAGAGGCATAGCAACAAAGTAGGATCAGAGTCCATGACTATAAATTGGAGGCATAATAACAATACCAGGAGTGTCTTACAGATTCCTCATCTTGCTCTGTGTTTTCTTCTGTATTTGGAAGTATGTCACTCCTGACACAACCAGTTCAGGTGGAGTTCCTTTACCCCTTCTCATGCTTCACAGGTGAGTTGCTGCAGAACTCAGAATGTCGGGAGCTGAAGTACCAAGACCAGGAGGCTTCTCTGACCGTGTCATGTGCTTACAAAGAAGATGAGGGATTCTACACTATCCGTGTCCCCTCACTGGATGGATATAAAGAGCAGACCACTTATGTGTTTGTTAAAGGTATAAGCAGGATTCTATCCTACTTAGAACAAAAGCTCCTTTCCTAATACCCTGGCTGGCATAAAGGAATTGACAACCTCATAACACAAGAAAATATCTCCCAATTTTGTGCATGGATACAATTATTAAAATGTCCAAATCTTATTTTCAGTAGTGATTTAGGTATTAGAAAATAAGACTTGTATTACTGGGACGTAGGCCCTTAGACACTTAAAATTAAGCTATTGAATGAAAATTTTGGTACAGAGAAGAAAAAAACCTAACCACTATCACGTGGTGTTTCTACAGATGCTGCAGCAGAAACAGCTGGTGCACCTGGATCCCCACTCAACCTGAAATGCCATGACGTAAATAAAGACTGCTTGATTCTTTCTTGGGTAGCGCCCAGTGATAATGGAGGAAGTCCAATCCTGGGATACTATATTGAAAGGTCTGTATGTTAATCATCTTTGAGTAAAAAAAGCTCATGATCATGTTGTGGAAAAACCACGAAGGAACTCCATGGGCTGTGTTTCATCTCAGGTGTGTTGCTGGGTCAGAGGATTGGGTCCCATGCAATGACAAACCTGTGAAAACCTGCAGATACCCTGTCTTGGGCCTTGCTGAAGGACAGACATACCAGTTCCGAGTAAAGGCTGTCAATAAAGAGGGCATCAGTCATCCTTCAAAAACCAGTGATCCAGTTACAACATATGACCCCAGCAAGGACAACAGAGTGACAGGTTTGTACTAGAAACAGGAAAATTTGCTCCTTAAGTACAACGTGAGGCTGCACATATAACTGAATGCAGTTTGTCCAGATTCTCCCCATTCTCACAAATATCATTGCAACATACTGCCATACTGTGCCTTTGCTGAACCCACCTTAGTAGTACTATTCTGAGCAGAAAAGGATCAAAATACCAGTTACAAAATTTCACTGTATGTGTAATGAAATGTATATAATTATGCATATAACCAAATGACACAGTCCTGGCCTCTGTCTTTCTTACATTGCCCTGTTTGACATTACAGTTATTCCATATGACGAAGGCAGGATTATAGAAATTTTCAAGGATGACCTGGAAGGTAAGTTCAAATTTATACTGAGCCATTCTCTCAGAGAGGAATGACTGTTCTACAACAATGAGATCTATAATAACATGACTCTGGAGAAAACACACTTAGGAAAATACATGCTGAAACATCACTGTAAGCTGCACAAGGATCAGAAACTATCCTAAACAGCACAGCATTTTATAATAATCTTGGTCTGCCTCTATGTCCACAAAGGGTTTAAGTCTCCTCCTTTATATTGAAGAATCTTACTTTATAGTGGGAAAACATAATCCATCGTAAAAGAACTTTTTGTCCCTGACATGTTATAAC
>VYZV01000948.1:1043-20447 GCA_013401275.1 Pandion haliaetus | reverse complement strand
CGTAGAAGGAGATGAGGTTGGTCAAGCAGGACCTGCCTTTCATGAACCATGCTGGCTGGTCTGATCCCCTGGTTGTCCTGCACCTGCCGTGTGAGCACACTCAAGATGAGTTGCTCCATAATCTTCCCTGGTACCGAGGTCAGGCTGACAGCCCTGTAGTTCCCCAGATCCTCCCTCCAACCCTTCTTGTAAATGGGTGTCATGTTGGCAAGCCTCCAGTCACCTGGGACCTCCCTTGTTGACCAGGATTGCTGATAAATGATGGAGAGTGGCTTGGCAAGCTCCTCCACCAGCTCCCTCAGTACTCTTGGATGGATCCCGTCTGGTCCCATGGACTTGTGAGTGTCCAGACGGCGTAGCAGGTCACTAACTATTTCCTCCTGGATTATGGAGGGGTATGTTCTTCTCTCCGTCCTTGCCTTCCAGATCAGGGGTCAGGGTCTCACTGTTAAAGACTGAGGCAAAGAAGGCATTAAGAACCTCAGCCTTTTCCTCATCTCTGGTGGCAATGTTCCCCTCTGTATCCAAGTAGTTAGTTCCTGTTTCCATATCTAAACAAAGTGATAAAATGTAATCAAAGTGTTTGTTTTTTCTACAAGTGGTTGAATGCTGAGTAGTTTTTAAATTCTGATTGCTTATTTACAAGGCAAATTTCCAAAGTATCTGAATGCCCTCTGAAAATCTGACCATTGTTACAACCTCTGGCTTAGCAGCTCACGGTAAAGCTCAGCTCTCTTGAACTCTGTGTGTATTTGCTACCTAGAAACCTAGGCATAAATGCTTTTGAGTATTTCTACCAACACATCTGCATGGAAGTTCATGAGTTTCTTCTCAAAATAAGACGGACTCAGTGTAAAGAAATAAAGATGCCTGTCATACAAATAATATTCTCTTTTCTATAGCTGTATATACTTAATATGCTTTTGTCTATTTAAAATGTGCTTCAAGAAGTTTTCATAATTGAGGAACACCTAGAAACTCTATTACTAAAAGCTCCATCTACTGGTTATGAATGAGTACTAAACTCAGAAACATCAATGTCCATTTTGCCAGCAGTTCATAAATGATGTCAGAACATGTCAGATTTAATTCTTGTCCCCTTACTTCAGGTTTTCCTTAATGTGTCCCCAGGCTCCTGTAAGCTACTCTCAGTGGTAAAACGTCTTGTGTGTAGTTTGTAAATCGTCAAAGGAAAACTTGAGAGAGCTGTAAATTTCATATACACACACACACCTTCTGACAACATTAAAAAAGAAGAGTAAATTTTAAAGACTGTAAGATTACTCTCATAGCTGTTTCTCTCCAGGTTTCAGACATGCACACAATATAAACTCCTGTTTAAATTCTAAATTACAGAGACAACCGGCCAAGGCATAGATGGCTTTACACCATCAGTGACACAGGAATGTGTCAGAGGTAAAACCAATGTCTTACCTAGGTTTCAAATAACTTAACAGATTTGAAGCAGAACACTTAAATTCAGTGTTGAATACTTTGCTTGTTAGTCACTACTCAGGTTTCTTACTGCCTTTTCATCATGTAATTATTGCCTTGCTTTATTTATTTTCCATATATTAATTAGCCATGTATTAATGCACTAGAGCATTCATAGGGTGAAAAATCGGGGGAAAAAAGAGAGAGATAGGTACAGCTCAAGGAAGGAAAAATGTTTTGTGTGTGGTGAGACTACTTAAATACAGTTTTTTCCCCGAAATAATTCGATTTAATGAATTGGGACTACTCACAACAGCACTTTTTTTACTGGTGACAGTAAAACCACACCCTGATTCCCCTATTCCCCTGTTTTATACTTTGCTCATAATGATTGTTTTTCGGCAGTGACCTCATGTGGGGATTTGGGCTAAAAATTGGAGTGTTCTGTGGAATCAGAATTAAGGAAGACTCTCAAGACTCTGAGTTTTCTTGTACTGCTTTGTGAACCATTTTGACAGTCACTGAAAACTTCCACAGCCTAATGGGTTCAGTTTAGGCCTAGAGAATACAGGAACCACACGCTTGTGCCACACACAGTAGAAGTCACCTACAGATCAATCACTACGGTCACTACAGGCCTCATTCATTGTCTCTCCTGAGTCACCTTGGAGGACACTTCAGAACTACTTTCAACCTCTCACTTTGACTGATGGAACGTACTGAGTATTTTGTATTTCTTCAGCACCTTTCTCTGCAATAGTACCATGCATTTTACTAGCAGTAATTAAACTGTCACTCCCTTTCTGACTTCTATTTACACTTATTTTAAAGATGCAGCTACTGAGACACGAACACACCAGATTATTTATTCAAGGTCACACAAGGAGCCAGGGACCAAGTCAAAAACTAAAAATCCTGCCTGATCAAGCCACATGCTTCTTATTAGTCAACACACTTTCTTTCACAACAATTTCGTGCTGGCTTTCAAAGCTCCATTAACACAACTCTTAACCATTTTTCTGCTTCCAGCGAGTTTCACAAGGCTGTCATATATCCCCAGAATAATCAACACTGTTAAAACTTCAGTGGAAAAAACAGCAAAGGAATATAACACCAGGAGCCAATGAGGCATCTTGAAAATCATCTGCATTTTAAGGAATAATTAATAAAGAATGGCATTATTGATTTACAGTGTTGGGAAATCAAGGCTCTGCATACAACTGCTGGAGAGAGCTGTCAGATACCTCATTACACAGAAGCCATATAAATCAGATTTTACTATTAACTTGTAATACAGGGAGGAAAAGGAACATTCATTGAAACAAATGCAAAGTGTAGAAAATACCATTTTCATTTATTATTTATAAATAATGCTAATATATAAAGAGCAAAAGCCCATGTATCTTGAGAGCTACTGTGCAAATTTTTAGTAAAGGAGAATTTTTTCTCCACAGAGCTTGTAATCTAAAAAGAGTCAGATGAACACATTTGTGAAGGGCTTTTTCTAGGCACATATGACAGATCAGCAGCAGAGCTGGGTACAAAGCTCCCACTTTTCTTATACTATCCACTAGATTTCCTTAGTGCCTGTATTTTTTAAGTCCTGAATGTATACATATTTTGTTTGACCAGCAGAAAATAAAACAGGTTTCCAAAATCTGTTTAGAATCACTGGATGTTCCTGCCATACAAATAACAAGCAAATTAAAACTAAATCTTGGAAGGTTGTACCTACAACTTCTCAGGATGCAGCAGGGATCAGCCTTTATGTTGAAAGGGATGACAAAAATTGAAAGCAGCAAAAAGGGGGTAAGCTCAGTGCTTCGTAGAAGCAAAGTTAACACACTAGTGAATTAGGTTTTAAATCTATACTTACGTTATCACAAGTGCTGATCTGAATATGTGTGAATGATCTTTTACAAGGCTGTAGCCATTATCAATTTGAATGAACAAAAGAGAGGCAGCTTATAAGAAGTTGATAATGGCTACAATGTTGAAGTTCTAATCTCATTAATTATTTTCCTGGATTCTTTTTACCATTCTAAAACTTCTGTGTCTCAAACATCATCTTCTCCCTCCCTCCTTCCCTCTCTCCCTCCCTTCCAGATGGCTAAAATAATGTCTGTTTTCTCTCAGGCAGCGTAAATAGTCTTATAGGACCTGTAGGAGATAATCTGTGGTTTGGTAGAGAAAAAAAAAGGGCTGACATTGAGGCCACAGTTCAATGATACAGCAAATCTAGCTTTAGGGCTTCTAGAAGCAGATGAAAACCACAGTGGCCACATGATGCAAAGCAATGACTTGGTAGAAACTCAGTCTTGTGAGTATAATTCGATTACAAAAAACCTGATGTTTTAACCATACCAGTCTTACAGGCTTTATGCTAGGTGGGATACCGTTTGTCTTTCCTATCCATGCCACTCCAAATTTAGGCCAGATTGGGTACTGCCTATACTTCCACAGTCAGCAGTGTGCATCAACTGGCAAGGCTAGAATAAATTCATTATCATTTTCTGTAGCTTGAAAGAAATGCAATCTTCCACTCACACCTGATCAAGATTAAATTGGTCCTATTGGTAGTGCACAGATGACGTATAAATGACGGCAAAACTACAGACTGGCCCTGTAGACCTACAAGGCTGAAGAAACCATCTAATTTACTTGACTTCATTCATGCATTGCCCTAAAGTAGATAAAGGAAGTATTGTATGTATTATTATAACAACAGTGATCATGAGCTTGATAAAGCTGCACTCCCGAGTTTCCGAACATCTGTCTGTTATTCTACAACTAGTCCAGACTTTCTTGATTCTACAGTTTGTTTCTTTAAAAAATATTCTGGTGTGACTTCTCACATCTGCTGAAGCATGGAAAAAAAATTGTACAGTTTGAAGATGATCAAAGTTGCCCACCAAGAGTACTTCAAATTCTCACAGGCTGTATTGCACATGAATACTTATGAGCACGTTTACTGAAGCTGTAAGGCAAGCATAATCAGAAATGTCTTCCTGAATCAGGGCCAAAGACTATAATGCCAGTTCTTTGTTTTCCTTTCTACAGCAGGGAGAGATGTCCTTGTTTCTCATTAGCTGAGTTGGAGTTAAGTGTTCACAAGAATGAGAGGCAGACTTGTTTGCGCAAACTCAGATCAGAGGTGAGAGTTCTAAGCAATGTAAAAGATCACTCTGTTTCTTGATCCAGTGCGTATGTTATAGTGAAACGGTAATGTTAAGATGTAACTTTACATCATGAAACAAGTAGCTGTAAAGTTAACAACCATTTGAACTGGATATGCAAGACACCTGTTAAAGAGACTGCACTGGAAAACAGGAGGGGGCACTGAAGTTGGAGTGCCCNTTATTCACTAAAAAAACCCAACCAAAAAACCAAACAACCCCCCAAAACCCAACCAACTGAATTTTTAAAAATTAAAGAGCCTCTGACAAAACAATTCAAAATGGATTCTTAGAAGATGCAAGAAGGTGAAATCCTACATCTTTCACCAAATTCTTTTCCAGTTTATGTCAGAAATTGAAATTCTGTCTGGCTGCATGCTTTTCAGAATTACAAAGCTTCAAAAAATACCCATGTCTGAGAAACAAGAGAAACACAGGAAAGAAAAAGAAACTCTTTCAGACACTAAAATCACCTGCTGATCTATACACTTTAGAGCTTTCCCACCAGCACCTGGCAATGCACTGGGCTAACCATTCAGTGGTAAATTACCTCTTTCCAGCATAATGAATAGATCATACATAGCAAGAAAGTGAAGAAAAGGTTTCCTTTTCAATGTCAAAACTTATTAATCAAATTTTTATTTATCTTGATCTTTTACTAAGTAGAGGCAAATACTAAAGACCTTGTGATATTTACATCAGGAAATTTGTTAGAGTTAGAATTATAACTTCTTCCTGTAAGTCTTTTCAGGAAGAAGGGTGCAGGCAGGTGACTGAAGCACTAGGCTTGTAACTCGGAAAATAAACAGTAAAAATGACATTTTTACATTTCAATCACTCTATCTCGAAGTGCTGTACAAAGGAACTCTGTAACAACATCACCATATACAAATGGGAAAATTGAGACATTGCAATAAGCTGAGCAGGCTCACTCATCATACAGATGAGCTGAAGATAGAAACCAAGTTTCGCAAGTCTTAGTGTAGGTCTCTGTTGTGTTCAATTCCTAGTCCAGTCAGACACATATCCTCAGAGCAAATCAAATTACTTTCTCGGTAAAATGTGTTATTATTTTCCTATCATCTATAAAGTGCTCAAACACTACAATTTTGAATGTTGTACAGATATTTGCATTTCATACCAATTCTGGCTGGCTGCAATTTTCTACAGCTGTATCACCTGTGCAAAAAAGGTATACATCCAGCACAGAAACATCAGTCAGAAAAATAATGAAAATTACATTCCAGCCTCCCTGAGCTACAATATTCCAGTTAGGAGCTAATATGAGTTGCCTGAGGAAGCCATATGCTACAAGTTATGAAAGTCCTACAAAATGCAAAAACCTTGCTACAATTTTAGCACTGTCTACTGACACCTCACATGTTACAGCCATGTCTGTAACCATAATCAGAAGTATGCCTTCAGAAAATTGTTGTTTTCTGTTACACATTATGCTGCAGTCCTTAGATCTGGCTTGACTTGCACCACTAAAACACTGCTGATTAAGTGGCTGTTTATCTGAGCATCATCATCCTCACTCAATATCTGAGCATCATCATCCTCACTCAAAACATAGACTTAATTTTGCTCCCCAAACTAGTATTTTTACTATTTTTATGAAAGTTTCTTCCCTCGAGCTGACTGTATCTCTAGTAGCTCTGTATTTTCGTAAGGACGTCTCTTGTAGCTCAAGTGTTAAATCAAAATGAGGATCAAAGTGGACTTCCTGCATCCAAATCTTTCTGCAGTTTCATATTGAAGTGTCCCGTGCTGTTTATGTGCTCTGTTAAAGAGCTACTGCTCCCTTCCAGAAGGAGGTACGATTCAGCGATGGCTATGGAAGTCTCTCCTGAAGTCCCATAATATGATCCAATGATACTGTGTTGTGTTTTCCAGGTTGATATAGACAGCAGTGGTTATTACGTTAGTCATTGCTACACTCCACAGATCCGAAACATTAATTTCACCCCTGCTTCTTAGGATGACCATCTGAAGTAGGATTCCCTATAACGTATTCTATTAAAATCCCACCATGGGGAAGCACTCAGTCACATACTTCAGCAAAAAGCTCGTTGACTTCTACTGGCCTTCAGTACTTGCCTAAAATGTAGAATAACCTTACATACTGTTTTGAAGAGGAAGGCTTCCCTTAGCTGATACCTACAAGCCCAAGATTCCCAAAAGAAATCTTTGTATTTCATAAGACTTCACAAAACTTTTTGCGTGAAAAGCACTTTGAACTCCCTCGAAGAAAGGTCCTATGAGTAGTATTATATTCATGTCGCCTTGGAGAAGCTGCTTATATGATACTAATACCTTACAAAGAATCTTCACCCCCCAAAAAAAGCCTTCTTCCTCTCTCTGCTAGCAGAAACTGCAAACTTAAGGCATTTCATTTCTACACTAATAACATTTCTCTACTATGGCTTAAAAAAAATAATTTGCCAATCTGTTTAGCACTTTCTGAATTTCAGTCCTCCTATCATTCTTCTAGTTCTAACTTGTGAAGAGGAAAAGAAAAAAAATTACATAGAGTGACCTTGAGAACATACTTGAGATATATGAGAGTGCAAATTAAAATGACTGATGAGAGGCTAAGGTGCTGTGAATGTGTCCTATTTTTAGTGATGTCCATCAAATCAACCAGCAATCAAGGAAGAGTAAATCACTGGCAGGTAAAATATCTTTGTTGTGTTTATCTTTCCAAGGATTGGACCTGGTTTTCTTTTGACACTGTACTTAACTGTCCCTTGAGATTTGTACCTGCTTGAAGCTATTTGTTTAGGCCTCATCATAGAGGTTTGAATAATAATTAGAGTTTCATGATGGAGAACCATGTTGTTGGCTAGATTTATAGCACACCAGATGGTTGGGGGATGCCAGATAGATTCCAATATTTGACTGCAATGAAGAGTAAATTTAAGATTTCCCTCAATGACCTAACATAGAGGAAAGAGATTACTGTAGCAATTACTGTATGATCTTTGTCACCCCTACAACATTTTGTAAAACCACTGGAAATGCAATTAGTTTTCTGCATGACCCACCTTATTTACAATGTGCGCTGTTGTGTTAAATTATTTGGCAAAGGACAGTGATTTCCAAAGCAATGGCAGTTCCAGGTGTTTGCATTTAACAGAGATATAACAAGATATGGTAGGCACAGAGCGCAGGTCATAACTTAGAAAGTCCACTTAAGTGGCTGGGATGAGTGAGGTCAGTTCTCCTTGCATACAGTCAAACAATTGCCCTAAACAGCTGCTCCTTTCAAGGCTGCCACTGCAACCTGAGCTCATAATCATATGACATTACATTGACATTATTGATGTTATTGCGTTTATCAAACTTGTAATCTTATTAAAACAAGAAACTGGTTTAATAAGACCTATACCTATGGTTCAGGCTCCTGGGGAAGGAGCAGACAGTCCTGTGAATCGTTCTGTTGTATGCTCAGTTATGATTATGGGCCATGGGGCTGTAACACCCTGCTGCTCCTTTCAGCTCGGTGTTCACCAGCACATACCACCTGCTAATCCTGACTTTTTGGGAAGCTTCTGTCAACAGCAATATCATAACTGCAACAATACTAGGAAGAGAGAGGAAGAAAGGGAAAGCAGTTTATACAAGGCCACATACATGGGTGCTGGCCCCTTCTGTCAAGTAACAAGTGATGAGAGGAAATGGCCAAAGTTACACCAGGGGAGGTTTAGATTGGATATTAGAAAAAATTTCTTTATTGAAAGGGTTGTCAGGCATTGGAACAGGCTGCCCAGAAAAGTGGTGGTGTCACCTTCCCTGGAGGTGTTCAAAAAACACGTAGAAGTGGCACTTCAGGACAGGGCTTAGTGGGCATGGTGGTGCTGGGTTGACGGTTGGACTCGATGATCTTAAAGGTCTTTTCCAACCTAAACGATTCTATGATTCTATGATACGTGTGTTAGATTTTTCTGTCACTGCAGTGAAACCCACCTTAAGGCCACCTGAGCACTTGGTTTTGTAAAATATCTTGCATTTCTGAGGCAGTGTGCCCAGTCCACAGGCCGCTAGACTGAGATTTCAAAGGTCTGTTCTCTTTAGCGCTAATCACCTTTGCAGTTTGGAAAATGCACCTCTCCCTCTCTTTGCAGCTCCTGCCATTGGAATTTTGTTTTCATTACTAAGGCATGTAAGCTTCTTGCTACATGGAATACCATTTACTATAGGCTTGTAGAGTCCACAACAGTAAACACCCTCTGCAGTACTGCAATACAAATAACAGGTAATAGATACTGGTTGTATTTCCCTTGACAAAAGCATGCAAGTTAAGTCCTCATTTCAACTGCTATGTCCGTATTCTCATTCCAGTTCACAAATGTTTGCTTTATCCAACTGATTCAAATATAAAACAACTTGAAGGAACAGAAACAACATATAACCTATTAATTAAACATTCAAAGGTCATTCATTTGTTAAGAAAACAGATTTCCAGTGAATACTTCATCTACTCTGCTCTCAGGTTGCCGATTCAGTGGTTTTCAGCCAGAACCATTGGTGTCCTCCTACAAGGTAAGATATTCTGAACTCTAAATCGGTGCCATTTTTTTATCTTCCAGGACAATTTCTACTTCTATGAGACATATAAAAAGGAAGCCAAGAGGAACATGGGTCTCCACAGAAACACCTTTATATTGGAGGTAGAGAAAATATTTTTCCTTATATGTGCTTGAACACAGGCACAACCCCATTCACATGGTAATCTTTAAGCTGTCCCATGTGGGACGACATCCGCTGGAGTGATACAATCACAAACTGTGAACCAGAAAATAGCTTCTAATTTTGCATCTCAAATCAGCTCTTTGCTAGTTGAGCTTTCTCATTTCACCAACCCATACAATGCAGATATCTTAATAGAAGCCTATTTCATGGCTGTGGAGGCTGCTATTCTTTTGCAACATCAGTGAACACAGTATTGCTTTTAGCAAAACACTAAGTCATAGGTTCTTTCATTAAAACACTTTCAAGATGAAAAAGTATTTTCATTATTAGGTATCAAGGTATCTTTTAAAGCAACAACAAAACCAGAATCTGCACTTTAAAAGAGGCAAATTAACAAAGGGCTACGAAAATTATGAAGTTGTTATGAAAGTGATGAACACCACAGGATGCATATAAAATGCTCAGGCTTTCTGAAAATATTCTGTAGTACTTTCCTTTTCAGTGGGAGCTGGCTGATTTATAACACCACATTATGTCAACAGACAAAAATCTAGAGGGTATTGGTTTTTGGTTTTAATAAAATTTAGTAAAGCAAAGGGCAAGTTTTTCTGGAATGCTTCCCTGGCCCTGACAGCTCCCAAAACAAATGAATGAAGACATGATTTTCAAAACTTAGAAAGCCCCAGCGAAGTTACCAGGCCATTCCAGCAAGCTACTATGTATACAGAAAAGATCAGTCCATAGCAATTCATTTCCTTTAGTGGGAACTATGGTAAGATCTATTGCATCTGCCCCACCAAAGCAACTTGGTGGGGGTGTGTTAGCTCATTACTCAGTGGGGCACCTTAAATTGTCTAAACAATATGTTAATGAATCATATCAGAGGAGCTGAATTATTCTTCTCTTTCCAAGTCTGTCATTCTCTATTTGGGTAAAAATCTGTCTGTTAAGGTTGTCATCCTCCACTGTGTCCCAGGTCACCGTAATTATCTTCTGCACTACCTGCCTCAGAATGTGGGGATGCTGAGAACACAGTGGGGTCCCTTGACTGTAACACCTCGTCCCCCTCCCTCGTGAGACCTGCGAGAAAAGCGGTGAGAAAATCCTCCATGATTTGTTTCCACATATATCTGAGATAGCCATTGGTTTATCCTTAGCTCGTTCCTCTGTAAATGTGCTTGTTCACACTCATCCAGGATGGGCATGGTAACCAGACAGAATAATTTGAGTCAAGTAGGTATTTGTGCAGAGATACACAAAGTATGTCCATTATGAGCTTTTCAGGCCAGGACCATCTCTTTGATCTCTGTTTGTACAGCTTCTACCGCAGTGGGCTTATGAGCAGATGCTACCTTTGAGTGCCACCATAATAGTAACAAAAAATGAACAATACACCAGTGCCTTTCCAAACAATAAGCCAGGAGTTGCCATACAAAGACAGTGGTTTTGATCAGCAACAGCCTATTTCTTCCATGTTTTCAATCTCCAATGGACCTTTCTAATTTACTTACATAGCCTCCATTACCATGGTAACTTAATACGTCACAGTCTTCACTGTACTTATCCTCACAACACAATTGCAAGATATGGAAGCACAATAATTCTGTAAGTAGATTCATAGATTACTGGTTTACACTCCAAATCCTGTCATTATGTATTCAATACTATCGTCCTCCATGCTAACTAGATTAAAACCAGTGTGCATATGGCTCCTACAAACAGATTTTTCCCATTTGCTCTGAAGTCAGTAACTGGGGTAAATACCCAGAGACCCCAGCAAGCTCATCCAGTCTAGCCCAAAGCCCAGCGCTGGAGAATCCTCTCTTAAAACTGCAATCTAAACTACTTAGGTAAAAGATGAATGCATGTATGACTACCTGCATTCCAGTCATATATTAATTTGCTGTGCAGAAATACCCACAGCAATGTGAAATTAGTTTCCATTTCCTCTTCCCAGCCAATACACCTATCTGCCCTGTGTCACAACGTATCCCAAGACGTTCTAACATTGAGGCACAATAGCGTGCATTTATGCCAAGCCAGCCATTCCAGCTTAACTCTGCGCTGTGACAAGAATAGTAAATGACTAATGAACCCTTCTCCAAAACACTGTCTCATTACGAGTGTGTCCTCATTAAAAGGGGCAAATTTACCATAAACAATTGCATCCCTTATGCACAGACCTCAGCAGCAGCTGAGCATAACATACAACATTTACCCCCTGCTATCCATTAGACTGTAACACTGAATGCTCTGGAATTTTAACTAAACATACTATGCGGACAGCTCTCTGCCCAGTACAGCCAAAGCTTCAGGGAAGGAGATCCAAATACAACGGGGTCTGTTTATCCTTCATTTGGTATATGTAGCATATCACCCCATACATCTATTCTGACATATGAATCCCTCTGCATTATATAGTTGGGATACTCAGGTACTTTTAGAAATTCCATCAGGCAAGTGATCTGAATATTTTAGCACATTCAATACCGTTGAGCAATCAGGCTTCCAAATACGTTTTTAAGGTAAGTCTTAGGCGCTGGCATCCCCTGCATTGAGTCCCTGAACCCTGCATTGAGTCCCTGCATTGACCCAACAAAAAGGCCTTTTCTCTTCTGTATGAACTCATAGCATGCTCTACAAAAGGAGTCTGTCATGCAAGTCAATGCAACTATGCTGAATCAAGATTATCAGAATACTAACACTGCTTTGTGAGGCAGTTGCCTTTTGGGAGAAATTGATTTATTGTATATGAATGTAACAAGGCTTTCAATTATGTTCAGTCTTTTAAGAAAAATTAGACTTAAGAGTCAAGCTTATACAAATTATTAAAAGATGGACAAATATATAACCTAGTTCCAACACCCCCTTAAATGGAGACTCTCTTAAATTAATGCTCTTAATGCTCTAACCACATGATGGCCCTTTTACAAGCCATGGTAATATAAAGGGGCTTTTCTATAAGCAAGAATTGGGTTCAAAGTTTTTTCATCCCAGTTATACGCATATTTGCAAATAACTCATTTGCTGGACAATAAGCATATAACGACAACATTACAAACCAGATGATTGGAGGGAACCTTGATCTGCTGAAAAGCCACGGAAGTTTCAAAGGCTAATCTACAGCATAATGTTTTAAATCAAACTAATAACAGTCAGCGCTGCACAGAGAATATGTACAGAAGACAATCTTATAATTATCAATTGTAGAATTAACATGCAGCCTTTGTTTGTGTGGTTAAGAATCCAGCTGCTGGCCCTCTGGAGAGAGGACCTGATGACCTCACTCTCTCTCATCTCCAGGCTTTTGTCTTTCAAAAGTCAGCTCGGTAGACACCATCTCCTGAAGATTTCCAGATTTTTTTGGGCCATAATCTTAGTGACACTTGGTTATGCTCTATTTCCACAAGCTCTAACAGTATCACAAACATTTTGTTCATTTAATCTCCTCAGACTCCATGCAGAGAACCTTTTGGGGGCACACAGTGGCTTTCATTTGGTCATGCAGTTAGGTTTCCTTTTACAATCACCACGGGATACGGTGCAGCTGGGGACATGGCCATAAACCAAAAACCACTCCCAGGTATTTTGCCTCTACACAGACCATGTGCTTCAAATGCATCTCACCATTGCATGCCCATCAGACCTTCTAGCGATAGGACCAACAGGGAGTCCTGGCACCAGGTCTCGCAGAGCTGGGTTGAACGCGCCCTTGCACGGCATTGTACTGCATGGGCCATCTCTGCTCCCCGTGAGCTTTGAAACTGTCAGTGTGGCATCGACCGGCTTTGGGGAGACAGGCGACATGAAGTTGGAACTGAGAAGTACATTTCCCTTACTAAAAAGCACACACAATTAAAAACCACTCACATACTGACAAAGTCCTAATGCCCTTGGGAGACTTGTGATGAAAGGTGCTGCTAATTATGCGTACATAAGCACATATACATCCTGTCACATACATGCCTATGGGCAGAGAGTTAGGATAGAGGAATATGTGGAAAAGAGCCCGCAGACCTCAAAGTTAATTTTGCGTATTCTCTCCCAAATAATTGATGCAAGTTCAGAAGCCACCCCCCGCACTATTTTGTTTGTTTGATTTGTTTTATTTACCTTCTCAGATACAAAAAAGTCAATTAATATAAATCTTAAAAGCTTTTAATTAAAAATCGTAAATCACCCAACCATTTCACTCTAGCTGCCTGTATATACATCTCCCTCTCTCAATACAGGTTTTTCTTCTTACACTTCTATTGACCTGGAAGACACAGAAGATGCAAATCACATTCAAATCTTTTAATTGGTTCTACTAAGCATCCCTTTATTGCTTTGACATAGCAAGCAGTGGCATCTCCTTTGCAAATGTGACACTATGCTTCTGGCTAGATCTCTACTTGTCTTCTTCTAAGCAAAGCGTTTGGAGAGAGTTACGCTAAATGGCTACGTCCTTTAGCCTTATGACAGATAGCTTATCTCTGGTTGGTCAGAGGAAAACATTTGCCTATTATTCTTTCTACCCTTGCTTTCTCTTCATAGTTCTCCCTCTCCAGATTCATTTTCCAGTTGGCATGTAAGAGTAGATTGTATCCATCGCTAGTATGTTAAGTGCCCAAGCAAGGAGAGCTTCTCACTTGCCCCTGAAGCCCTCACAACAGAAAGTCACAGTTTTAGTGTCCACGTTCCCCTGAGACTCAGCATCTTCCCAGCAATCATGAAAACTCTAAGCAGGGGTAGCAAACAGCAGTTAACGATTTTCCCATTTGCACAGGTCACCACCATAAGGCCTCAGATACAGACGTTTCCTAGAGCACTTAAGGGCCTCTGTTTTCAAGGATCTTAAATATGGAATCCTCCTTCCCCAAAATGTTTAACCCTTTAACTCCCTTATGGCCTCATCAGGGCCTAAAACTACTGATACACATATGCTTAATTTCAAGCATACAATACCAGTACTGTTGACTTCTAAGCTTGTGCCTAACCATAGGTAAAATGACCATCTTGCATCACTACTTAAACTCGTGTTTTTGCTTTCTCCAAACAGCTTTAGCCTACTCCCCCAAAACCCAAAAAAACCCCAAAACAACAAACACATAAAAAAATCCACCACAATTTTTATCACGATCTCACAAAATTTGGTGGTAGTGAAAGGAGTTCACTAAAAAATAAAAAGCAAATATCTTTGTTTTGCACCACAAAAAATATATCAGGATTTGGTTGTTTGGTTTGGGTTTTTTTTTCCTGTTGTAAAAAAAGTTTTTTTTTTTTTTTTTTTTTTTTTTTTGAGGATTAGGAATGTAAATGCAGGGCGGGATAGGAATGTAAATGCAGGGTGGGAGAAAAAAGGGTAGACATCAGAAAAATCCCCCCTGCTTTTCTCATAATTTTGCTTTTGCTTGGAGGAAGGAATTAAAAAAAAAAAAAAAAACCAAAAAACATTTCCTGACTGGCTGCAGTTCCAAACCCACACAAACAGGGACTCTCTTCATTTGTGTACAGAGTATACTTCCAGGAGTTCTCATTCTCTGGTTGGAGACTTAAATTGTCCAACTAATAACAACAACAACAGATGAATGAGAAATTTTAACACTCAAAGCAGCCTAAAATAAAACAGCATCTGTTGAGGTGGATTAGCACCACTATAACAGCTGCCAAAAGGTAAGTAAAACTGAGAGACATACTCAGTATAATCCAAATTTCCTTGCAATAATCCATCCAGAAATGAAAAAAAGACTTTAAGAAAAAAAAAAAAAAACCATGAGAAAAGTTTGCAGAAACCAATTGTGCCACCTAGTCTGACGTTAATTAGGAGACCCTTGGACAAGAAAGTTCTGTGATCTTTTGATTTGTTCTCGGACATAATGTTATACAAAAATAACTCCATTTATTCTTTTTCTTCTCTACTTTTTCTTTTACTTTAAACTTACATCGTCAGATGCTACAGCTCAAAGCTGGTTCATTTCCAGCTTCCCCTTTATGTACATTATCTGGTTTCTTTTTCTGCAGTTGCCATAAAAAATATGTGACTCAGAAAAAATAAAAATGGATATATATTATATCACCCTACAGTACAAAATAATTATAGCATTCCCTGCTGAGCAATGGGCTCAGATAAAAGCCTCACAGCCTGTATATTTAATCACATACATTTCTATTAGCTTTCGAACAACAGGTGCCGCTGTGTCCAACTTCAACATTCCAAGTAACTCTGCACCCACACTGCCATGCTGTCTCATGGCCTGGAAGGATACTGCTGATTTGTATCATCAGGGAGGGATATAAGCATTAAAAGCTTAACGATGCAGCTCATTTAACTACTGAAGTCAATGAGGCTACTCACACGAGTAAATGCTCACCAGTACCAGTAAAACATCTATAATTTGGTCCCTAAATAGTTATTGCTTTTGTTTTTCACACACAAACAGAAAGAAACAGATGCAGGCCAACAATTTATAAAGGAGCCTCCGCTCTCCAGCCTTCATTATTTCAACACAAAACATGACATGCTGTAAGCCAAGACTTAGAGGCTAGGAGCATCCCAAATTCCATAAAAGCTGATGGACCTGCAGCACCCTGGCAGATCCAGAAACTACACAAATCACAGATTTCCTTTCTGAGTCACCCATTCTAGCTGCTGGAGAAAATGAGCAGGCTTCTACGGGCCAAGCAGTCTTCAGTCTAACTTATCACAAGTCCCACTGCATAGCACTTTTTAAGGAGGGAAGAGATTCCAAGACTTCCATCCTCTTTTGCTCCCTCATTTCATTCTCTATCACTCAACGTAATGGCATCATGTTCCCCAGTAGGAGAGCAAACTAGCCGTGTGAGCTTGCAAGCAACGTAGGTATGAGACACATCAGCCATAGTACGGCCATAAGCTCATGCAGAGGCTCTGGCACCAGGTACGCTTTGGTTTTAGGGCTAAAAAGAGGGCGGCCGGAACTTTAACCTCTTTAAAGCAGTCCAGCTTTTTTGGACCTTCTCCCACTTGTCATAGTCATATTCATTCTGCATATGCCTGAGCGATGAATTCTCAGAGAGACGAATAAAACAGGTTTTTATGCAAGTTTTATGCATATCTGAATTTTCTCCCCCCAAAAGCCTTCATTCTTCTTCTGAAAGCTCTGCCAAACTTAGGTGCTATTTCTGGTTAGCAATTAGCAAAAGAATCAGTCCCAAAAATACTGCCGTTACCAAGCAGCAGGGTTTAGGAAAGAGGGAAAAAAAAAGAAAGGGGGAAAAAAGGAGAAAGGAACACATGCTATAGCCCACTGGCATATGCTATTCTTTTAGAGTATGAACAGGATTTCACATCACATGCTGTGCTTTAATTTGAGAATCCACTTCTAATTGTGTGCTCTTTTTCCTCTGCACCACAATTATATCTTATCATGTCCTCAGATCTGTCTGATTTCCTGATCCCTGGCACATCTAGCTAATTGACCACCTGCATCTGCCGTCATCTGACATGTGGGGCGATGAAATGTCTCTCTGCTTAAAGTTCAGCTGCCGCTATGCTTGTGCTCTGCCTGCTGCAAAGTAACCCACACACTGCCCTTGATGAGATGGGTGGGAATTTTTTTCAGGCTACAAGTCATAAGGACAACGCATCACTGTCAGACAGAGTCTCAAGTACTTCATGGTGAAAATAATTATTATTATCCCCACTTTACAAGTGGGGGAATTGATATCTGAAGAAACATAATTACTCGCTCAAGGTCAGTGGCAGAGACAGACATGAAACCTAGGATTCTTGAATTCCAGTCAGACATTCACCACGACTTCCTGATGATGCAACATCAAAAAAAAAACGCTACACAGTGCACATCCTCAAGTCACTACTGATTGCATTTACCATTGATTCCAGGAAACATTGCATCTGTCATAACTGTCAATAAAACTATACCCTACTTCCTTGGAGAACCAGGCTTTGCCTCCAGGAGTTAAAGTGGAGCAAAAAAAAAAGGTAATATGTGCAAGATGCATTATATCAGAAACAACAGAGAAATTCAGAAGCATTCTCGCACTGACAACTTTGTGTAATTCTTCTTTGTTAGCTTATACCAGAAGTAAATTGCTCTCCAGTCCAATTCTGGCAAACAGGAATGGAAATGGAGCCCAGGAACTGTCTAGTTCATGCCTCAGTTGTGCCAGAGAAAGAGCACAGATAGGTGGCTCTGCTTACTTCTTCACATTATTCATTAGCACAGAGAACAGGTATTCATTCACAGGTGCCCTTTTTCTATGCATAGGGTTAAATGGGCTTACAACCTGGGGTGCATTCTCCCTCAGGCTGTTTAGCTGCAAGCCACAGGAAGCACTCTGTGTTGGGTGCACTTCTACTTTTTAACCCACAGATTTATAAGGACAAAACCCCACTGCCTTTGTAAAGATTCTGCAGAACTGTGCTGCATTTAAGACTGGTTCAGACTTATTTCCCTACTGGAATAATGAGCACACAGGAAACATTCAAGACATGGGAGGAAGGAAAAGTCCATCCATGAATGAATTCTAGAGACAACAGTCAGAGAAACTATTAACGAGGTTTGGCAAGACTGCCTCTCCCCACAGACCAGAAGACAGAGTCCTGATCTGCGGCATGCATTTTCTGTTGACAAGTAAAGCATGTAGTGGAACAGAGGGCTCCTGCCTCTATTTAGCAGTGGGCATAAACAGGCTGTTAGAACACTTTGTGATTAATGGGTCTTTCCTAGCCACTTCTGATAGATAGCAGGTAGCAGGACTTGTCACTGGAGAACTGATCAGTGTGAAAAGTATGGTCATGCTCCACTAACTAGCAGTCATGTAATTCACTAAGTAAGTTCTCTATGTGAGATTCAGCTACCAGCTGCAGCATATTGGGCCTGACTTATTTTGATACTGAACATAAGCAAACTGGCTTTTTACTTAAGTCTCAGGTTTTTATCGCGTGGCCATGTTTTGCTTCAGATACAACTCACAGAGCCTTAAGCCAGTGCCTGCAGCAGCACAGGGAGATCACAGTGGCAGTTAGGCGAATACCCTACTTTACCACTTTTGTAAATATTGTCATGAGCCTGTTTGCTTCTTTCAACACCCAAAAACTTTTCAAATCAGTCTTTGGCTTCTATGACCTAGTTTTAATATTACAAACTGGGACCAAAATCTTCCACGTTTGTACAGAATCTTATAGCATTGAGACATCTCAGTAGGAAATTAAAAGCAAGCGCTACCAGCCCCTCCAGAGTATCTCCCCATTTAGGTATCTCTGGTTTTCACAGGTGTTAACTGATTACACCTTACAGTACCTGTTTAAATTATTATGTAGCTGAAAAGGAAAATAAATAGATAAACAAAGGATATAAATCGACTTCTCTTGAGTAAACACACATAGTGACAGACACCGCATAATACCAGAGCAACTCCGTAAGAAAACCACCACAGACATCCTAATATATAGACACACGTAGAATCCACTCCTAGCACCATAAGGGGAAAAACTTAAGGGTGGAAGGAAGTGGGTGACATGGATCCTGCCTCAGACCATCGGTCTAAGCAGTAAACCATGCTGCCAAAGGAAAGCCATTCACTATTGGAAGACACATCCTCATCACCTCAGCGTGCCCAGTGCTGTCAATATCTGCAAAACCCTTAGTGAGCAGCCATTTGGAATAATCTACAGGTAGAAACTGGTACAGGCGTACACTGCACACTGTCAAGGATGTGCTCCTGAAAGCGGCAACAATTAGCAGTTATATGGATACCTAAGTAAGTTTTTCTGCAGGAATTAATTACTCGGGAGTGGATGCACGCAGGGACATAAATACTCAATTTAAATACATGGGGATGGTACATACGACACGGAGGAGGGAATGGCAGGAGCAAGTTCATCAGAATTGTCAACTGCCAGCATCCAAGAAAAATGGGAGAGGTGGAGGAGATGCTCGCTTTTCAAAGTTGGCTTGTGGGCAGCTGGAGATGCTGGTTACTTCTTAAAATGAAAATAAAAAGATGACTGCTTACTGACCTGAGATTTTGATCAGCAGATCTCTTCATAAGATCAAATCTTGGAATGCTCTAGTGATCATGCCCAACTATTCTTAGGCAGACCTGAGCGCTCAAC
>VYZV01000947.1:23949-48009 GCA_013401275.1 Pandion haliaetus | reverse complement strand
CTTTGTTACCGTCTGGGCTGAAACCAAAACCGCAACACCCTGTAAGCAAAATAAAGTGTTAAATGAAGAAGAAAACCAATTAGACAAATACTATTGTGGATTGAAAACTGTGGATCAAATATTCATGATCATTATTGCTTGACCTAGTACTGATATGTGCAGGTTTAAAACATTTGCACTGGATTTTACTATACACCTTTCATTAGTGCTTATGGAAGGCTGATTAAGTGGTCCCTTGAGGTTCAAAGATAATTCAGCATGTTATTTTGCTTTGGCACCAAGATCTTTCACAAGTGTTGGAGTTTTAATTGTTTTCTCATGCAAAATTTTATCTGCTTTCTTTGACTTTCACTGAAGCTGTCATCAATTTGCAACATTGTCATCACTTTAGAGAAATTCTTTCACTTCTGAAAAGTGAAGGGTATTAAACTGCCTCTCCCCCAAGGTAAAATGAGATTCTTGACTTTGTCTTTTGCATTTTCATTAATGTGCTCTGTAGCTCTAAGCAGGAGTGGTTTTTCCATTCTGAACGCTGACAAAGAGAACTGAAATAATAGTCATTATTATAGTCATCAGTCACTTTATTCTGAGGTATGCCTTGAGGATGCTTAACAGAGTATATGCAACTGTCCCTTGCAGGACATCTGAGTCTGTGCTGAATTCTAATCAGGGTTTCTTATCACTTTTTTCTCTTTTTTCTTTTTAATTGCTGTAGATTAATTTCTACCCGCCTCTCCATCTTTATAGGTACCTCTTCTTCTTGTTCACTCTTTCAACTTACTACAAATCTTTATAAAACTCCTTCACTATTTCTTAGGAGGGTTTCACATTTGCACTTTCCTCTTTTATATGGACTGTCCTCTGTTTCCTGTGTGGTCTCTTCTCTTCTTTGTAATCACAGAAACAACAGGGGCAGACCAACTGAGTTGCTTCATTGCCCTAGGTCAAGGGTGGGACTGAGCTTTATGATACACTTTCAAGGCTTGTTTCTGGAGGCAAACAGCAGGTGAAGGCTATGCAAGGTGTGTGTTGCATCTGACATGCTAGGAATTGTACACAGAGCAGGCCAGGCTTCAGTGCATGCAGATTGCTCTTTCTCTGTTAGCTCCAGTGGGAACTTGCTCATTTACACAAACCCAGAGTTTGGTCCACTTTGGTCCACTGTCCTTCCTCCTCACCCTGCCTGCTTGCATACTTCAACCACACCTCATCTTGTCCTATCAAAAAGGCCTCACATTATTTGGTATTTTCTTAAAACCACCATCTTTCAGAATCAGGGGAATATATCACCCTTGTATCTTGATAATGTAAGGTTTGGGTTTTTTGATGGGAGAATAACATTGGATCCTCATCCAGTCTAATCTCAAAAAAAGGATGTAAAATAATAAAGCCCCAAGGTGTGTTATTATTATGGGGTTTAAATTCATTATTTTTAACACTATCTCATGATTTTCAAGGGCGTGACTCATCATTCTAGAATGCCTGGCATTAACAATACAGTAAAAACAAGGCTCCATCATAGCATAAGGCCTTAGGCAATACTGTAGCAATAACGCAAACACTATCTTATAGCTAGGAAGCTATTTCTAGCTCCCTCTGGGTGTCAGCAGGACTTAAGGAGAGCATAAAAAGAAGTGAATTTCACAATGCATTTAAGCCTTTGTGATAAAACAGCACAGCTTCTGTGGAATTAGTTCTGCTTACAAGGAGAAGTTTCCACCTCCACAGTACAGCAGAATTATCTAATGAACAGTTTCATTACAAAGCCACTATCAGATGAGTTTCTATGCAGTGTTTACACCTTTCCTGTCACTATTGTGGCTATAGGCATCCCCTCCCAAAGAACACATTAGTGTTTTGTGTATCATTTTAAACAGTGGATTGTAATAGACAGCAGTTTTGCTGCTTGATAAACTAAGCATCGTTTGAAGCTCTTACAGTTTTACTTAAAAACTCATAAACACGTGTTTGTTTTGCTAGGACAATGAAATGCCATTTAGCTACTGAAATCCCAATTAACTAAAATTCTGTGCTGGTGTTACTGATGTAAATCAGGCTATTAGACAGGCAGTGCAAATGAAGATGCAGAATTGGTTCCAGCCATTTAGCTGCTGCTAATTGAGATGGAACGGAAGGCAACACATTGAATTTAATATTGTCTGTATAGACAGTTTAGTAGTCTTTTTTCATTGCAAGAATTTATGGACTGTGCAATGATAGCACCAGTGAAAACATGACAATGTAATAGCATGACGCATTGTAATGCTTTATCCTTTATTGTAAAACAACTGGGAAATATGGAGGTGATGGAACATTACCTCCCACATTTTCCAATGGACCTTTCCATACTACTGTATCTCATGGGACTGATGAAGCAACAAACAATGGAGGACTTACCAGGGGAATCTCATCACAGAGGAGGGGTCATATTACAGTCACTAATAAAAGCACCTCAAGAGTCCAGATTTCCACAGGGGAAGCTCCATGAAGCAATATTTAGCCCTTCAACAGTAGTTTGTAGATGGCTTGCCATTCAGGTGCAGATCAGAGCAAAAAGGCCTAAATAACACATAGGGAAAGAAAGATACCTAAAAATTAATTCAAGGAAGCTGATAGCTCAGCTGAGGAAAGGCAGAACTCAGCTGAGGAAAACGATTAGGGAAGAAGTTATTTAGACTCTGCATCTCAAAGAGATTTTAACATCTGGGTTGAAAGGCAGTACTTCCCCTGACTTGTGTTTGAGAGCTGTAAACTCTCTTACAGAGTCCAGGGCCTAAACCCAATCAATCTGTAATTTTAAATAAGAAATCAACAACATCCACCATACAGGAAAGTGCTCTATATGGCACCATGTGCAGTTTGAAGTACAGCTTTCTCCTTTCCTCCCACTGAAGCCTTCCCATTTCGTATCAACAATGTAGTGTTGTGTTAATGGCAGCATACAAATGACTGAGCAGACCAGTAGTTAAGATCATAGGTAGTTCAGGTCCTGTCTCAGTGAATAGTTAGGTATTTCCAGTAGAAGAGTTTTAACAGGAGAGGTTCAGAGTGCTTGACATCACGGGTCTAATAACCCATCACACTGAAGCACTTTAGGGTTAAGACACTTCTCAGAACGGTAGCAGTCCCTCCTTCAAATCAGGATGAGGAAATTGATGAACCAAACCGACTACGGAGTCAGTGTAAACAGCTGGTCACAAGGACCTATGCTGATCACACAGACAGATTATTATTTTTCTTTTGTTTTACTATTTTCACGAACAAACTGAATTGTTAAGAAAAACTGTTCTCCTAGGATTCTCTGAAAGGACAAAAAAGTAGATCTCAGAAAATATCTGGGGAAAGATTAAATTTAGGCTAGGCAACTTGGTTGCCATTTTAGGTGTTCCTGGATGCCTAAACTTAGCTGTTCCCTGGCTGAGGTTTATGAAGTTAAGTCCTTCCACAGCTCAGAAAGTGCCCTATTACTAGACCATGCATTCTTTTTTGAAGTTGGGTAAGGGATCTGAGGACAGGAAAAGGAGCCAAGGAAAGGCATGACCTCTCAATATCTCTAGATGAAGCTATACCATTCTGCATAAAACAGTTGGGTCAGACAAAGAAAGATGGAATAACTTATAAAGCTTAGGAGATTAGTCAGAGAGTGAAGATAAGAAGAAGAAACCTAAATCTATTATCCATTCCAATAAAGAAAGCCTTTTGTCAGAAAACTATTCTGGCAAAAGCTGAGGTGCTTAAAGATTTTAGGTTGTAACTGAGAAGGTCTTTGGAGAATCATAATTTTCAATGTAGTGCTTGCATGTTCATATCATTTTACTTGTCTTTTGTGATCATTTCCCATAAGCACTTCTATGATTGAGTTTCTCTGAAATGAATATTCCTGTAAAATACATGTATTAGCTTGCATATCTGAATGCTTCTGCAAAAAAAATTTCAAATGTACTTTCTGCAAGTATTTGCATCTGAAATGAATTACAGTCATCCAATCATAAAGTGAAAGCCCTATAGCATGATTCATATGAGCAGACACATGAAAGCCACATGGTTCCTTCGGAACTTCAAGCTGGCATAAGTCAAATGGTTGAACTGCAGAAAAACACAGGACATTCAAGAACGTTCTCAAGTGAACAGCATCTTTAATGTATTTATATTAATTTCCTATATATTATGATGCTCATTCTTTCAACAAGAATATTTTAAAGAGTGAAATTATCCTTGTGACAAAATGTATTGGGCCTTGCCAGGAGCCTGGCCCCACCTATAGTTATGTGTTCTTCCTGGGCAGAAGTACCAGAAGTAAAAGTATTGGGCTCCTGCAACAGGGTAATGAGACTTTTGGCTGAAATGTGCGTTTTATGAGAAGGGATGCTTTCTTCTCTTTTAGGTGTTTTGCCATGAAGATTTGAAAGCAGGAGCCTGGAGGTTTACAAGATGTCTGTAGTTCAAGAATAAGGACTTAGGATAATGGATGCCTGAGTCTGAAGAAAGTAGCACTCAGAAAACTGAGGAGCATGCCATTGCACCTTTTGGATATACCTCGGTTTTGATTCTGGTCTCAAGATTGGAGATTGACATAGAGGAAGTAAACCAACTCTCATATAACCTTTCCCATACCTTACTGTTAAATATCAAGTGTTCAGCATCAGGAACCAGAATCCAGGATAATTACAAGAAAGGTTAAAAATCATGAAGTTTGCTTATATTTTAAATATATCAGCTCACACTGAGTCTGAGCCTTTACAGGCAAGTCTTCAGCTTTTCTAAACTAGAAAACTAGTCTACACCAGAATTGCAAGGGAAAGATTCGTTTGTCAGTTATTTGCTTGTATTACATGTTTCCAGTAGCAGGCAGGAGCCTTAAGAAGAAAAGCTAAATGTCAGTCACTCAATAGCTGGTAGTGGTTGGTCACATAAACTAGGAATAGGGGCAGGAGAAGAAAGGAAGAAGGCTTATATTAAAACCTTACACTAAGGAAGACTGAAAGACCCCTAAAGTATAAAAATGGACTATAAGCACCACTGAAACTTGATGATAAAGGAGACTTTAACACCAAGCAACAAAGACAGACCCTTTGCCATAAGGAAAGTGTGGCTAGAGGGGGACACAGATATCACACACAGACATGCTTGAATTTTGTTAGATTCTCTATTTACCTCTGAAAATAAGAAAGTCTGGTCTGTGTGGCCAATAGCTTCCATGTACCCAACTGTCCTACCAGCAGCAGAGGTGGCAGCTCTGGAAGAAAATGGTGATGCAAGTTAGAAAAAGCTGACACATGGGTATTTGGGCACCAGAACAGTTACTGTGATTTCTGTTAATGTAGTTTCTAGAGGTACTTGAAACAACATTTGATAAACATGCATGTCTTTATATTTTGGGTAGGGTGTGATTGGTGTAGCTGAGTAGAGCATACAAACAGGAAGTAATGCACTTGTAGCTCAATTCTGTTGACATCAAACTTTGAATACCTCATTGACTGCAGTGGGATTTGAACCTGGTCCCCTGAAGGTTAGTGATCCTCTCCTGTACCTTGTATCGAACTTCACAACACACTGCTGAGTAACCCATCAGAGAAAATGGCAAGACCTCAGGAGGAGATTGTATTTTTTCTTAAATAATTGTAGGTTACTTTTGAAGTAAGGAAGAATGAAGAAGAAAGCTTTAATGACTCAAATACCTGTGTATTTAAAGAACTTGAGAAGAAAATATGGCAGACTTCATTTCTGAATCTGTCTTACAGAAAACCTGTAAAATATTTGAAAAGGCAAATATTTCTTTGTACCTCAACTTCTTTTGTCTTTAATGAAGAGGGTTTATATGCTGAAATCACAGGGATAAGCTGTAAGATCCCAAAAGAACAATACCAGAGAATCTGAAGGTATTTGAAGCTTTCCTTAAAAGGTGACCTGGAATATGAGATAGCATCTCAAAGATCCAACAGTGAAAACCGGTTTTCTAATTTTCTCCTTCTTGTCTGTTGAATGATGTCCCTGATGCCTCAAAATAGTTACTGTTGCCTTTACAGGAAAATTAAGTCTGTGTATAGCTGGAGTTCTATATGGGCCTGGATTTTATAAGACATGAATGCTCTAAATTTTTAGTGTTACCTTTGTGAGCTAAAGATGCTCAGAATATTGACAGAGGAACTGATAGAAGGACAAAGTGGGCTATCGACACTTTTAAACTTTATTACCTGCAGACCTTGCAGGGTCTAGAACAAGGAGATAAGAGAATTACAGTCATCTTTGTTTCAAAAATAGCAGAGTCTGCTGGTAAAAATTCACTTTGTTTTGTAAGTTCTTATCAAGCAGATACAGAAAAGATGATGAACCAGTTGCAAATATATCCTTGCTTTGTTCTGCTCAGCACTTTCTTTTACCCACCTCTCTACCCTTCTGCACTCAAATATCTATACCAGTGCCAGTGATAGGAGCAAGCTGGGGAAAGGGAGAGGAAGGAGGGAAAGACAAAGCCTGTATCCATTTTTGACAATCATGTGTGGTGGTCTTTTAAAGCAAGGACTCAAGCAGTGACAGAAATGGTGAATAGAAACCGGATTAACTGAATTCTACATAATGAAAAAACACCAGAAAATTACAAAGAAACAAAATTAAGTAGATAGGACATGGACAGATACATTGAATAAACTATGTAAAAGCAGAGGACACTTAAAGAAGGTGATGTTAAAAAGGAAGAAAAGAAGAGGCAGACTGTTTTAAAATGGATAGGTATGTATAACAAAACCTCATTTATAAGATTTTATGGAGCTTCATGAAACAGTGCTGTTCTTGAACTGTGAAGTTCACCACTCTTGCAATCTGCAGGAGCAGCTATCCTGTCCAAGTATGTTTGATATAGTATTGGCCATGAGGATAAGACCACTTGCATTTTTAAGTGTTTAAAAAACCTTCATTAATTGTCACACAGCTCTAGTGATCTCAGCAAAACAGCTGGAGGTAGAGGTAGAAATAGATAGAAGGAGTCCAGTCAAAATACAGACCATTGCAATACCCACTAAAAACTGGTGTTATCTTATATGTAGCAATCAGCAATGTGATTTTAATAGATTGGGAAATGAGTAAGGTTAGTGTGTGAGCTTAAGACTCCTTAAGATGATGATTTTCTGTGTTTACTGAGGATAGAGAAGCTTAAGAAGTTACCTTCTTAAGAGTTGCAGTTCATGTTTATTCAATGTTTTAGTTGAAAAAATACCAGGTCAAAAATTTCCTGGACTAAAATAAATTATTAGTTTCAAAAGCAAAAAGGTGAGACAGATTCATTTTTAACATTCAAGAACATCCAGTATTTTAACTTGAAAACTCACCAGGTCAGAGACACTTCACCTGTTTGTGGTATGCTTCCCATCCCCTATCCACAGTCGGATGCTTAAGTACTGCTATGCTTAAAGTATATAAAATAGGATGTCTCAGGATCCCAGGTTTAATCTTTCTAAAATTAAAAGTTCTGTGATATTTTCAGAAAACTTTCCAAGCCTGTATGCAGGCTTTGGAAAAAAATTTGGAAACAAAGAATTTATTTTCAGTTATTCTAGTTCTTGCCTACTGGAGAAGCCATTTTCTTAACACAACAGAGTTTCTATTTTAGAAAAGTTCCTTACCTTTTCTTTCCCCAAAGTTGCATGACCAAGAGCTATCATGCTAGCAGATGCAGTTCATTTTAAGCATGTAGAGATGTCATTGGGTTCACTTGGCCAGAGGAGCTTCCTGTTGATGAGGCTAAGATGTTGTAAGGGGTTCTTTTGGATCCATTCTTTACTTTAGGTTAATTATTTCAAGATTTTCTTTTTATTTTTTTCTCACAATATATTTCTGGAGATGCAGATCAGTTAAAAGAAGTCAATGCACTGAATATTAACACACATCATTTTAATGGTATTATCTTAGGCTATATTTATTTGGAAGGTTGATTCATTACTAGTTGACATGCTAATATGGAAATATTAAGCAAGAGGTTTCAAGGGTTATCCTATAATTTCTGATTAACATAAATGCTACTAATGTGCCTTAATGAACTACAATAGGTGGTACCTATAGCTCCAAGATCTGACTCTTCTAAGCAATTTATAGCCAGTAAGGTCCAAGGCAGTGCCTGTTATAAATTTAATTCATTAAAATGCTACACTTAATGAGAAAAAGGTTATTCTACAGAGTTCAGACTGGGTGCACATATTAGCTTTGGCAACTGGTAGACCTTTTCTAATCTTGCAAAACTTTTTAACATTAAATTCTCTGCAATACATTCCTCCTCACCATAGTTTCAATCAAATGAGAACACAGAGACAAATCAGAAGTAAATCACAAACACATATGTGAGTCTCCCTCATCTGCTAGAGGGCCTCTAGCAAGCCTTGAAAGTAGTAGTATGTGTCGTTGGGCAGAAGGAGGAGGTGATATTGTCCTCCCATTGTTTATTTGTTCATCTAGATGATAAGATACTTATACATGTATTTTTCAGTGGGAAAATTATTAATAGTGTTTGTCCTGGTTTCAGCTGGGATAGAGTTAATTTTCCTCCTAGTAGCTGGTATAGTGTGACGTTTTGGGTTCAGTATGAGAAGAATATTGATAACACTGATGCTAACTAGTGTTTAGACCAAGTCAAGGATTTTTCAGCTTCTCATGTCCAGCCAGACAAGAAGGCTGCAGGGGCACAAGAGGTTGGGAGGGGACACAGGCAGGGCAGCTGACCCAAAGTGGACGAAGGGATATTCCATACCATGTGACGCCATGCCCAGTATATAAACTGGGGGGAGTTGGGCAGGGAGGGATCGCTGCTTGGGAACTAACTGGGCATCAGTCAGCAGTGGTGAGCAATTGTATTGTGCATCACTTGTATATTCCAATCCTTTTATTATTATTATTATTATTATTATTATTATTATTATTATTATTATTATTATTATTATTATCATTTTAGTATTGTTATTACTATCATTACTAGTTTCTTCCTTTCTGTTCTATTTAACTGTTCTTAACTCACGAGTTTTACTTTTTTTTCTGATTCTCTCCCCCATCCCAGTGTGTGGGGGGGAAGTGACTGAGCAGCTGCATGGTGCTTAGTTGCTGGCTCGGGTTAAACCCCAACAGTGTTATAGAGTATAAAATAATGTTATAGAGCATAAAGAGTATGTAAAATTGAAAGCCAAGAACTACTGAACTGTATATTCAGGCCAGACAGGACTAACATGATTATTCATCTAATTCTCTGCATAATATACATCACAGAATTTGACCCGGCAATTCCTAGATCAAACTCACAAGTTTTTCTTCAGTCCTATGGGGCCAACTGAGACCTCTTCTGAATCAGTCACTGCATGTCATGTGGTAGCTCATTCACCCTGCATCAGCAGATAGTGAAAGAAAGACTAAAGGATCCCATGCCCCTCCCTCTCTTCCTCCTAATGTGTCAACAACTGCCACGATTTTTCTTTTTTTTTTTTTCTGAAAGCTTATTTTCAAATAAGACTAATTAGACCAAATGAAAAATAAATCTGTCCCATTTACCAGAGAAGAAACTGAGGCTCAAAGAAATGAAGCAAATTGTGCTACAAAGGCAATCTCTAACAGAGACGGGATTTGCAGGAGAGAAGAGCATTAGGGGAAAATACAGGGCTACTTAACTTTTGCCAGCCTGATTATAGGTTTGATACTGTTCTGAATGTTTGACTCATAGGAGAAGCCCGCTCGTCCAGTTCCTGATGCCACCACAGTTCTGGTATGATGTAGCCAATAAGAGTTTTCTTATTCCTAACTGAGAGTTGGTCTTCTATATAGTTTCATTATCATGCCATGATGAGGATCAATATCTTGAGATTAAATTGTGTGTGGAGCCAATGTGATGCATGAAGTGCTCAGCAAATACACTTCCACCCAGTGATATAGCTCCAGCAGAGGTCTACTCTGTTCTGGACCAGTTGGAGTTTTATGACTCACATATGCTTTCCAATACAGAATGAGTTAATTGGATCACTAAAATGGCCAGAGTGAGGTACAGGGTCCCTTTTGCAATCACAGATGGAAACATGCATTTCTGGCATTGGAAAAAATTTGTGTATCAAGAATCAAAGGAGTCTAGAAATGCTCTCAGGCTATGAACCAATTTGACTTTTGGGAGCAGAGACTGTCAGTGCATACAAATCTGACAACACCATCAAAACACTGCCTGCCTTCCTGTCTCTAGCATCCATTTGGATGGATTTAGGCTTAGCCAGTTGCTTCACAGTCACTTGCTGATTTTAGCCAGACAGTGAGACAATTGGATAACAGAAAGTTGGGCTCTGCCATAATGGATTTTCACACACACAGCCAACAGACCCAGGTGGTCAGACTTTGAAATGGACAGCAGAAACAAGTCTCTAGTTCCTCAAACATGCTGGATTCTGACCACAATCACATAAGACCTAGATTGCTATCCAAACGCCTTCCTTATAGTAGCACTACATGTGCTTCTTGAAGGAGACAAAGAGAAGCTGAAATCCACATGTAGCTAGGTAAATATACAAGTTTATGCAACTTGTAAACATATGGCATCTGCTGATCTTCATGCACAGCTCAGTTCTGGCACCCATGAGACTAGCTCTGAGGCCATAGGAAACCCAACAGCAACAGAAGATAAAGTAATGTTCTACGCTTTCTCCCTACCCAACTGATTACAAAATTAGAGGTTAGCCTTCTATTTCCCTCGTGCTATCAACCATACCTTAGTCTATGTCACTATTTGCAGCATTCCAATACCTAAAGGGGGCTTACAAGAAAGGTGGGGATAGAATTTTTAGCAGGGCCTGTTGCGATAGGACAAGGGGTAATGGTTTTAAACTAAAAGAGGGTAAATTTAGTCTAGATATAAGGAAGAAATTTTTTATGATAAGAGTGGTGAAAACAGTGAAACAGGTTGCCCAGAGAGGTGGTAGGTGCCCCATCACTGGAAACATTCAAGGTCAGGCTGGACGTGGTTTTGAGCAACTTGATCTAGTTGAAGATGTTGCAAGGGGGTGTCCTGGTTTCAGCTGGGATAGAGTTAATTTTCTTCCTAGTAGCTGGTACAGTGTGTTTTGGATTTAGTGTGAGAATAATGTTGATAATACACTGATGTTTTAGTTGCTACTAAGTAACACTTATTCTAAGTTAAGGATTTTTCAGTTTCCCATGCTCTGCCAGCAAGCAGGTATACAAGAAGCTGGGAAGTATAATAGCCAGGACAGCTGACCTGAACTAGCCAAAGGGGTATTCCATACTACAGAATGTCATGCTCAGTATATAAACTGGGGGCAGTTTGCCAGGAGGGGCAGATTGCTGTCCGGCCATCAGTCAGTGGGTAGTGAGCAATTGCATTGTGCATCACTTGTCTTTTCTCAGTTTTATTTATTTTATTTTATTTTATTCCTTTTCATTATTATTATTATATTTTTATTATTATTGTCAGAATTACATTTTATTTTACTTTAGTTATTAAATCGTTCTTATCTCAACCCACGAGTTTTACTTTTTTTTTTCAATTCTCCTCCCCATCCCACTGGGTGGGGGTGGGGAGCAAGCAAGTGGCTGCATGGTGCCCAGTTGCTGGCTGGGCTTAAACCACGACAGGGGAGTTGGACTAGATGACCTTTAAAGGTCTTTTCCAACCCAAATCATTCTATGATTCTATGATGCTGTTTCTCAGAAGTCCTTATATCAGGTCTGAGCAGAGCATGGGAAGTAGATGAACTTTAATATAATTGCCTTTACATGAGATATTGATTCAATTGGTGGTGCATTTCACATTGTAAAACAGCTTCCTGACACTCCTAAAGAGCAAACGGTCATATTTGAAAAATATATTTTGGTGCCCACAGTTGCAATATTTGCAGCCCTGTGCATAACTTCTAGTTCCAGTGGAAAATAAAGTTCTATTTCTGAAAATCTTACTGGCACCTAAATATCTTGAGACATCTGGCTTTTCTGGGGCAACAAACATTATCTCTGTTTCCTCCACTATACAATTAGCAACCTGTAATGTCAGTAGTTGACAAGGAACACAATCTCTGAAACAGATGGTCTGCTTGTTGTGTTGTTGCTTTCCTCCTAGTCAGGCTAATTTGGGCCAGCTGTCTTTTAAAAAGATCTTTTGAGAGGTGCCTGTTTTCATGTTCAAGCTCCAAGAGTTTTCTAAGAAAGTGAAAAGGCTGGGATAGAGTGTGAGTCAGGTTTCCTCTTAGGTACAAGTAGAAACTGGCAAAACTGTTGTTTTTAGTTAGTCTACAGCTCAGTCTTATTGAGTGTGGAGAGAAAAACCTCCTGACTCATCAGCTCACTTGATGTTAGGTTCCCCTATCCCTCTTTTTTCCCCTCTCAGCTTTTCAGCAAGCATTGTACAGGTTGTGCATATTATACCGAAGTACCTAAGAAGAGTAAACCAACCTTGCCACTTGATACGTTGAACAGTTCAGTAATGTGAAGGAAAATGTTTGACTGTAGGGTTGTGATGAGAGACAACTGTGGGTAGGCAGAGACTTGAGAAAAGAGAAGTTTTAAAATAATGTTTAAATTCCTTTTTTTTTTTTCTATAGCACTAGGACAGGGCTAAGAGGAGGGCTGAAATTCATTGATGTTCCCTCAGTCATGTACTCTTTCCTATGGCCACATCCCTTTGCTTCCTCAGAGTCCTCCAAAGATAATGTACTGTCATGTGGTGGAGAGCTGGGTTGCAACTAATAATTTCTGTGGGTATAAATTCATAAGTGAGAAACAGCAAGACAGGTGGTGATAGAACAAGAGAGGATGTTTACGCAGGCAGTTTGCTCACATTACTTAACCTTGTAAGGTAGAATTCAGATAGAAAAAAGGTGGTAGGTAAGAGAAAACGTGTCCATATACTATAGCATTCTCTCAAATCAAACTGAGAACTGCAATAAATTAAAAACAAACTTTCCAAAGACCTTCATAAGACACTGAGCAGCATTTTTTAAATGATTGATAAACAATTATAAAGATGCTGTCACACCTCTAGCATCATAATTCAAGTTGTGTGCCTAGAGTACTGTTTAAATCACTGGTTCATGTCAGGAAAAATAAATAAGTCTTGATTCTCATATGGCACTGAGTTCTCCTCCTTTGCTGCTTTTCTACCCAGAGTATTTTCCCTCAGCTGTTTGAACACTGACTAACAAGGCAACCAAGCTTCTCTACCTACAAGCTAGAAAGAAATGGCTGGACCCTCTAGGCATGCTCTCTGGATGGACTGCTTAATTGCTGTTCACAGGTGCCAAATACCCAAGGGAAACCCTTACCACTGAAAAGGATTTAGAACCAGCCTCCTGCTGAAAATATTGACAGCTTCTTCCAGAGAAGCATGCAAAGAAACATGACATTTTGGAACTAATATTTATTGCTCAACAGCAGCTGGTAAATTGCTCTCATCTGATCTGGCTGGCTGCTTCACCTTGGAAATCAATAGCAGATTGGAGTTATTTCACTCCATCTATTAGGTGCAATAAAAAAAAATATATATAACCATCATTAAAGTCAGAGATTGCATAAAGACCTCATTTGAATGTGGGTGGCATTCTATAAGCCAAGTTACAGCCCAAACACTGCATGTCTGTAATGCATGTCTAGCTGCTACAATAGGTGATGAAGTATAGTCAGTCATCTAGCTGTGCAGCTGCTGCTGTAATTCTGGAAACTATTGCGGAGTTAATTGTATTAGTTTGTTAACATGTCAGATTACAGCACATCATAGCATAGCTACCACACACAGGCATCAGGGGGCAGCACCAATGAAAAGACCACACCAAGAACATGCCACGACTGAACTGTCACACGTTCCAGGGAAATGCATTAGGGAAGAGATGGGATCCTAATGCCCTCTAAACAAATTTACCCAGAGCTCAGAAAAGCTACTATTTGAATCTAGTAAAAAGGAGAGGGTTTGAGGCTGAGCGATGGGGGTTCTTCTTTCTAGTTCAAAAAAATATCTGGTAGAGCTGTTTCATAGAAAAGTTGTGATCTAACCAACAGACATAGGGTCTAGCTTCCCAAAGTTCAGAAGACCACTGTTTTGATGGTGGCATGACCACAGAGTTTCTGTGGTACCACATAGCACTCCAGAATATGGTGAATGGAAAAGAGGAGGTTTCACAATCAGCTTCTGCTCAAATAGCCAAAGAAACTTTTCTTTCCACTCAGAAGGGAGAAAAGAGTAGGGGAAAAGAAATTTAACCAAAGCAGGTATATCTGATGCCTTCATGAAGGTACATCCTTGTGATGTCCCGGTCTAAGCAGGAGGCTGGGAGTCAGGAATGAAGTTCTTCTCAATCTTCAGCTACTTTGCTATTTGATCGATTCGTAGATACTTTGTGCCAAAATAGACATTTGTGTCAAATAGAGATTTGTGTTCACCCTTAATGCCACAATTGTCTTGGATGTTAATTAGAGGGGAGGGCTACTTTTTATTTATTTTGGTCTTAATTCACTCACTGTGAATTCAGTCAATGAGGTTAAAGCCAGCCCTTATACCTGTCCTTCATGTCTTTATAGAACAATTTTCCTGCAGAAACATCAAATTTGTAAAGGTCTGAGACTTAAATAACAGTAACTCATCCAAGTCATTAGGGACTGCAGACCCATTTATTTCAGGGAGCCTTGAGAAGCAGTTCCTCAGATCTTAGAAGAGTGAAAATGGCGAATGACCACTGTGGTGACCAAGGATTAGGCTGGACAGCAAGAAAATGAGCTGGCATACTGACAACTGTGAATTAATTCAATATGCAAACTGCACTCTTCTGGTGCAAAGGTTTGATGACTTGGAATAGCCTTGTCTTGAGTTCTGTTTGCATTTCAATATAAATTAGATGCAGACTGAATGCTTTTCAGTGAGTTTGTATAATAGGTCCTTCATCTGTTTCCCTCCTATTGGAGCCTCATATTTTTTCAAAGATAAATGTATTAAATCTTTCCTGAAATGAGAAAAAGAGATATGGAAATAGATCAAAGGCCTGAATGAAAGAGGCTCTAATTTTTTTTTTTCACATTATATTGTCATAAAGATATACTGGGTGTTAGGTTGCCAATTTTATTTATGTTTTGGCCTGCTATTAAAAATACATGATGAAAACCTGCATTGGGTAAAATAATACGTGAGTGTGCCTTTACTATAATTCAGTAAGATCAGCTAACCAAACAAAAATGGCTAAAAAAGCCATACACTGCAGTGGAGAAGTCACCATAGTTCATAGAAGTCTCCTATGCTGTTAACTGTCCATTCTGGTCTCTTCCAGAATGATTCAGTCTAGATTCAAACCAATGAAAAAGTAGCTTCAAAGGAACTTTTATCCCTTCACATGCTTCAGTCACTCCTGGAGTTATAATACTGAGTCTTAACTCTGCTGTTGAAGCTCATTGATTGCATTCCTTCAGCTGACGAATGAGGCAGCCTCCTAAACACTGAATCTGCTTTATTTAGGCACTTATCTAATATTTTTACCTGCACATCTACATTGTCCACAGTGCTGCCTTTTAGAGCTCTTTTCTGAATCTGAGCACAATTTCAGAGTACAGCTTGTGTGCTTGAGCAGAGCCTTTGTGCACTTAGTGCATATTTTGGTAAACACAATAAGAATGGATTTTCAAATTAGTTTGAAATTATTTATTTTCAGCATAAGAAACATTAAAAAGTCCCTGTGGGATATTTTATTGGCTGAAAAGAGACAATTACAAACAATAGCTGGAATCTAAATTGGAAAACACACAGGCTTGCAAGTACTTCCTATTTAAGTGGAAGGAAAGGGAAAACATCTGGCTTGAAACTGATGAGAGAGGATGTCATCAAACTCAGTGAAGAGTCTCTAGATTAAATATCTTTTTACTACTTGTGTGTCTTTAAAGGATGTAGAATGGTATTACAAGTGTCTGTCTTTTCTGTCAGATAGTCAAATAACTTACACAGAGGTGAGATGAATCCAAAGTAGGTTGTCTTCAAAAAGTGTTCAATGTCATTATGCTGCTTTGGATTTCCCCCTGCACACCAAAAAATCAAAAAAGGACAGGGAAGGGGTAGAGAAAGGGGAAGAGGAACAGGAAGCACAAGGGGACTTCCCAGAGCAACTCAGCACCTTCGAAAAGACTCAGTCACAGACAGAGTCTGAAACTCTGGCATAAGTTGTATTCATTTGCAGTTCACATTGGTGAGGCTTGGCTGTGTATCTGAGAAACTGTTGGGTTTGCTCTGAAAGTTGTGAAGTCCTCTTCACTAGCCCAACTCACCAAATTCTACTGACAAAATTTTACTTGTGTTCTGGACTAGCAATAAGGGAAGGATTGACTCCAGCTTCTAAGCCTCTGGGAAACTTTGGGTTTGCTCTAATGTTAATCTTCTTACTGCTATTGTGGCAGTAAGTCAAGTACCCCAGGCAGAAATCAGCAGTACACTCAACAACAGGTGCTAGTCACAGCTCTAAAAAGATTGTGGCTTATTATTGAGATGATTCACAACAGCCTATTCACACTTATCTTGTAAGCATTTTGAGATGTACACCATCTGTTCCTGCGTGCCTTGTCCACACTTGAGAAATTACTGTCATAATAATGGTTTTAACAATAACAGATGATTAAATGGGCTAAGCTAGATCTTTCAACAGTGACATTCAAAACAATAAAGCCCTAAAGAAAAAGCATCTTTCAGCCGTCTTCATGCCTCAAAGACTTTGGGTTGCGGCTCACAGTGGTTCTCAGTATAATAATCTTGCCCGTCACCATATTTGTTCCACTAGTTTTAGATCTCTGACAAGTGCTCCTGTCTTAGACACAAGTCTAAAAGTGTTTTAAAAATTCAGCCAAGCAAGTAGAGTTATTTTCATTTTCCAAGCCGCTTTGTCTCTTTCACAATTCCAGATCATGAGCTTTAGAGCTGCAAAGAATTGCAGGTTTCAGCTGGGCATGGGGAAAGTACTGTACTCTCCACCAGAGCCCAGTTTCATTAAGTCTTACAACATTGTGCAAGAGTCACCATTTGTTGTTGTGTGGGTCTTCTAGAAACACTTTTCTCCCCGAACAGATCTTGACAGGTTTAGAATTAAAATCTTAATTGGACTGACATTTCCTAGGCAACTGTACTTTGGCAGCCCTTGAGTGCAAATAAAAAACCAAACCCACAAACAAACAAAAAAAATTTGCATTTAGATGGTGAAATTATTTTTTTTGTTTTGTTTTGCATTGAAGAGAGTAACAAGCAGCAAACCATGATAAATTCCCATTTTTGAGATAACACCCTCTTGGAATTATGCCAGCCTTGATCAAATTAGGGGTCTGCCTCTTATTTAAATACATTCTCCGATCCCAGGCACAATATGGTCCTTTTTTTCAATTTTATTCTTTGCCTGTAGCATGTGGCAATAGAAACAAATCAAATCAGCTCACTTTGTGCCAAATCCAAAGAATGAATTGCTTTCAGTAATACACCCACACTTCCACACTTTAAAAAAGTAAATTGTTGGCCCCATGACTTTTAAAGCTCTAGAACATTAATTTTGTTCGTTAAGAAGCATCAGCCCTATAAAGGTACTCAAACTGTATTGTCAAAGAAAAAACACTTAGTTGCTAAATGATGCGGCTGCAAATGAAATGATTAAATAGACTGACAGTTAAATGTTTCAAAGCTGGCTGTCCCAGGAGGTATGGCTGTTGTACAGATTTTGAGAGTCAGAGTAGAATGAACTGGAACCTTCTACCCACTCTGAAATCACACCTTCATTTGCAGTACAGACATAGACTTGAGTTTCATATCCATACCTGACAAGATTCTTGGGGTCTACAATCAAAACACAACTCAAAGGCATTAGGTACAACAGAAAGGAGCTAATAAAGATTCCCCATATTGGCAAATGCCAGTAGAGAACATGAGTGACCATCTGAGCCGGCACAGTTAGCAAAATTGGGAAGGGGTCAGAAATGCAAATCCTGTGATCTTGCACCCACGGACTACTCTAGCTGGTCCCTAAACCAGAAATTATTTTTCTCGAATGGTGATTTCCCTTCCTTGACTAGCTCAGGAATAGGGAAAATGTAAATTTTAACAGAACCACCACAACCTCTCTTCACTCAGTTGTGCCACAGAATAAATTAGGGTCAGCCTGGCTCAGGCTGTGTTCAGACTGAGTATGGTAATTTTCAGCAATCAGTATGTGTGACACTGATACATAGATAAAGGGAGCAAAGTGCCAAAGAACAGTCTCTGGGTAAGTCTCAGACCACAGTCAATAGAGGCTGCATCTGAAACAACAGTTTTCTGTTTCACTGGGTGCTTCTGCACAAGCTTCAGTCCCATGGTGAGTTCCAAACAGCTAGTTCAGAAGGTAAAGGATTATTACAGTAGACGGCTAAAAAGCATTGTAATTCTTTTTGTACTGTACTAAAAGGAGAAGAGATGAAAAGTGTTCATAGTGCAAAGATAATTCTTTATAGCAACTACTTAATCTTGCAGTTTATTTCAATTTCCTCCACTTACTTATCCTAAAAAACTTATCCTAAAAATAAACCCTGCATGTTCTCTGAAAATTGTATTCTTGGCATTGCTTATTCTCCTTCCACTCTGTTCTAACCTGAGCTCTAACTTTGTCTCAGGTCAAATATAATACTTAGTGCTTAGAAAGTGATTTTTATTTGATGGATCAATTTGCTTTGCAAACATTAACAAACTCAGCCAATGCTATTTCCAAAAGTCAGGTACTATTTGAAGAGGTAAGAAATTTAGTGACAGAGCCTGGAAGACAAAACTGCTGTCCTCACTTCCAGGACCCATATCTTAAACAAGAGACAATCTAGGTTTTTTTCTTTTTTTTTCTTTTTTTTTTTTTTTTTAAAGGGTAGAAGGTATATTGTGCTATACAGGAACAAAACTAAGCTAAATCACCTTTCATGCTGTTCTTGTAACTGCAGTGAAACTGCATACCGCTGCTAATCAGAAGTAGTTCAATACTATTTCACTGGTAAAATGCTGTCTTGTCTGTTTTAGAATGTTTTTATTTTGAATCAGTTCTTTCTATAGAAAGAATTTTGAAGTGATTTGATGTCACAATATGGTATTGCATTTTGATTTTCTCATTTGGGTCTCTTCTGACTTTTTTGGTTTTGGACAAAACTGGATATGTTTAAAACAGATGTTACCTCAGAAATATAAATTATTAAGGTTTAATAGTTAAACAACTGGTTTTAATACAGACCTTTTGTCATTTCAGAATTAATTTGTTTTGTATTTTTTCTAATTTTTATTCCTTCAAAATTCATAATTTATGCAAATCAGGAAAACATCATTGCAGAATTGGAATTTCCTTTGAAATACAGATTCTATTTTTGTGAAGACCATGTGCTCGCTTAATTTTAAGAAAGTCTTGTAGTCAGGTCCAATAACAAGCTTGTATGCGCTTTGCCTATCGTGACTCTAAACATGTTGTTTACAATTATGCACATACTGTCTCCATTCCAGACAGTCTCTCTCCTCTACAGTGTGAGTAGCCTTTATGACATTCCAAACACAAAAGGAATAGAGACAGGACAGAAAGAGGTTGAAGACAAAATGGAAAGTGTATGTTTTTTATCTTCCAAGTTAATGAAACAACTGACTTGTCTTCTACAGACCAAGTAAGGATTTCCCAATGGTATGTACTGGATGATGTGATCCTATACAGGGAACCCTTACAGAATATAATGCGTGTGCAAGTATCGTGTTTCCATAGGCACACGCTAAAATTCTGTAAGCTGCTATCAAGAAAAAGTTTCTTTCTATGTATTTTTGAGACTTTCAGTAGAGTTGCTTCCAAAACATGGATATAAACTTTATTAATATGAATTCTATTTAACAAATATTTGTACAATTGTTACCTGACAGGCTCTGGTTTGGGTTTGTGTGGCGCAGGTTTTTTTGGTAGCAGGGGACGGGGGCTGCAGAGGTGGCTCCTGTAAGAAGCTGCTAGAAAATCCCCCGGCTCCAAGTCGGACCCGCCTCTGAGAAGGCCGACCCAGTCAGTGACGGTGGGAGCGCCTCTGGGAGTACAGATTTAAGGAGGGGAACCTGCAGTGGGTGGGGGATTGGAACATGAGAGGAACTCCTCTGCAGATACTGAGGTCAGTGAAGAAGGAGGGGGAGGAGGGGCACCTGAGGAGGCTGATGGCCCTGCAGCCCGTGGTGAGACGGCAGGCTGTCCCCCTGCAGCCCATGGAGGTGAACGGTGGACTGGAGGCTCCCGAAGATCGCCGTAACTCCATGGTAAAAACCACACTGGAGCANGTGGGAGGGACCCCACGGTGGAGCAGGGGACGAGTGAGGAAACTTCCCCCTGAGGAAAGGAGCGGCAGAGACAAGGTGTGGCGAGCTGACCCTAAAACCCATCCCCTGTTCCCCGGCGCCGCTGGGGGGAGGAGGTAGAAAGAACCGGGAATGGAGCTGAGCTGGGAAGGTGGGAGGGGTGGGGGGAGGTGTTCTGAGGTTTGGTTTTCCTTCCTAATATCCTTGGTTTTGATTTGATTTGTAGTAAATTAAATAAATTGCTTTTGTTTCTTCCCCAAGTTGAGCCTGTCTTTTGCCCGTGACCATAAGTGGGGAGTGATCCCTCCCAGTCCTTCTCTCGACCCACGAGCCTGCCTTTGGATTTTCTCCTCACCCTACCGTGGCCAGGGGCAGGGGTGGGAGTGAGCGAGCGGCTTCGTGGTGCTTTGTTACCGGCTGGGCTGAAACCAAAACCATGACACAAATGCACATGATTTTAATACAGTTGAAGTATATGCAAGCACAGTAGTCTAATGCTATATGCTGGTACAGGTCTAACCCCAGTTTACAGGTGCCAAAAAAACATTGAAATGGGGTCCCATTTGGAAAAAGTGTTCAGTCTCCACTACCCTTCCTACCTTAACTGGGAGTTACATTGTTCCATTCTCTTACAATTCCTACAAAACTGAAATCCTGAGTACTGTGTCAAAGACTGTGTCAAAATAACAGTGATTTAAAAGGGGGGGAGATCACTTCAATTTCATGCTGGAATATAATGGGTTGGTTGGTACAAAAGGAACATACCACGTTTGCTCATTCAAAAATCAGTAAATGAGCACCAGGGGCACACTGACTTAAAGAAAATGGCTTGAGAATATGACTAGTAAATATGGAGATAAACAGGGTTGTCAGCCAGTTGAGACATTTCTGGAAGCAAGTGGGTCAGACAGCACCAGAACATATGGGATCAGTCCTCAGCATGAGATATTTATAATCAAGTAAGAGATGAGCTTCACAGTACCTCCCATGCTCACCAGGGATCACACTGTGACTGGAACTGGCACACTGATTCTTAACAGTTAGGTAATACACAGTGCATCAAAATACAGCAGGTACAGATATGTGTGGGAAGGCTGAATGCAAACCTAAATGGTGAGATTCTTTTCCAAAGTGCTGAATACTCACAGATGTCCTGAGAGTCAATGATATTGAAAAACTTGGATCAGATAATGAGGGCACCTGGCTTTACAGGCAGAGGAGTGGATGCCAGTTTTCTAAAAATTTCTCTGATACTTCTGTTGACATATTTGGAATAGAAAAAATACATAGGGGGTGCTCCCTTGCAGATACCTAAAAAGATTTGCACACAAGAGTACGTCAGAGATTTTCTGCCCAAGTCCACTTTTTCTACAGTCATCTGTCCTATGGTTTATTTTCTTTTACATCAACAGCTTTAAAATCGGAACAGCCTTTTCTCATTTAAATTCTTAAACAGTGTGGAATTATTGCAAAGCTCATTGTTAAAGGTCATGGTTTATCAGATTAGCATCATGTGGACACAGTCAGACAGGAGGTATCCATAGATGAAGCATCACTAAGGAAAGGTGAATGTTTCTTTTTTAATCCTGACCCTGACATGTCATATTAATCCCAGCTAGAGACCAACTAATGCTCAGGTAGGGAGGAGCGGAAGCCATGAAAGTGCACAGACTTGACAGAACCTATGGCTCAATACAAGACTCCTTTTAGTGCTGAAACACTGCTTTTCCTAAATAAAGTAAAGCCTAAAAAAGAAAAGTGAGGAGACATGGGAGAAGAATAAACAATGTTTAGTTGCAGTTAGAAGACCACAAACAGGGGATTTGTATTCAGGCAGTAAAAAGGAATAGAAGAAATTCTAAACAATAAATGAGAAAAAAACTGTGACAATTTCCTTTTCGTGTTGTGCTGTGACACAGCAATAGGCATATCCACTGAGCTCATCACCCTACAACATGATTGGTAGCTTGTATGCCAATTTGGAATTTGGGAGCTCATACTGTCAGTATAAATCCCTGTGCAAATGGTCAAGGCGCTCACAATGCCCTTTAATATCTGACAGGTTTTATTCAGAAGTTGGGGTAGTGATATGAATATCTGAGGGTCTCTTTTGGGTGCCCTCACTTTGACAGCAATAAAGCATGGAATGATAGCACACATCACCTGCAGGTATGCCCGAGGTCTTTGTGAGCAGATCACTAACAGCCTGGAAGGAACAGTGCTTCCCTTTGCAGAACATAATACTGTTGATGGAGATAAACTTCTGGTTTATTTTTATCTCTTGAGCTCTTCTGTACTCCCAAAACACTATTCCTTGGCCTGTTGACACTGTTAATAGTGTTCCCATATAATTAACAGAGGGAGATTACCTAAAGATGAAAAATAACATTCCCATTCAAGATAAATTTTTAAGACTTTGCTTCTTTCTCTGTGGGACCTTAGTATTGGCTTTCTCAGAGGCAATCTTAATGTGAAAGATGGTATGAACGCTTTGAGAGATATCCACATAATTTCAGGCTCCAAGAGAAAAATTCCTTGATATCAACACAGCGTAAATAAAAAGGCTGGGGAAGAGGGGGAGCCCCATTAGAAGAGTTTGATTTTAATAAGAAGATGATGAAGTTAATTAAAGCTCAGTGTCCGTGAGCAAAGAGAAGAAGAAAGCACTTTGGGGTTTTTCCTTTTGCTTTGCTCCAGCTGTTCTTATCTGCAAGCCAAATACATGAGCCAAAATGATACAAGCTGGCAGCTTTTTATAGCAAGGGGATCATCTGTTAAACGGTTAGGTTAGTTTTGTTTTGCCGTAAGAAGATGGGGAGTACAGTTTCAAAGTTTTCAGCAGGAATTTATCCAAGCAGTTCTCATTGCTTTTTTAGCCTCTCTTTTCATTTTCCTGCCCATAAGTTATACAATGAAATCCCTCTCCCTCAGAGCACCTCTCATGTCTGGATTTAGTCATCAGTTTCTCCTTTGCCTGTACCAGCTTTAACCTTTCTAAGCATTTTGTGAGTTCTGTGCTTTCATTAATAAGGTAATTATGCATTAAAAAAAAAAACCTGTATGTGTCCTAGAAAATAGGCATTTGTGCATGCAAATTAGATAATAATTGGCCAGGCCCTTAAAGATGCTATGATCCAAAATTCAATGGGAACATAAGAAAATTTTCAGTATTTCACCTATTATTAATACTTTCCAGGCCCTCCACTTTCCAAAGATTCAGACCAGAAGCCTCCAAGTAAAGGGTTTAACTCTTGTCTAAAGCCTAGACTAGCCAGACTAGTGAATTTGCACTTAGGCCCAAACTCTCCCAGGCATCCTTAATGACTGTTGGTTCTCAAATTTGGCTTGTTTCTGAAATAACTAGCTCACACCAGGTCTCGTTCCTGTGGATAGTGAGAACACAACACATGACTCTAACTGCCTGGTCACGTAGCCACATACTGTCCCTTTAACTAAATCTTACCATAAACAGGCTGGCATAGCCTGGAAGTTTCAAATTACTCTATATTTAAGATCTGGTTCTCCAAAGTGTTGAGAATTTATTGAAAAAGTCTGAATATGATGAAACTTACTTAAGAGGAAGAGAATCAATATATTTACTCTCATCCTGCATGCACTTAGCCCCATAAACTGATTTGATGCTAAAAGAAATTCCTGACATCAGTGGATTTGCTGCTGTTTCACTTCAACATATATATATATATATAGTAAATCAGGTCTGTGGTCTGTCCTGCTGTCCCTTCTCTCTTAATGAATATTCCTCT
>VYZV01000947.1:0-23924 GCA_013401275.1 Pandion haliaetus | reverse complement strand
TTGACCAAGACAGTACCATCATAAGTTGGACTTCACAGTCAGAACCTCACTTTCCCATGTTTGCCTTTCCTGCTGATTCACCTCATTCTCACACACTCAAATCTGAGGAGTTTCAAGTGCTAAGACACTAAAGTATAGCCTCCAACAACTGGGAGAAACACTTCCACTGGGCTGTACCTTCAAATACAAACCCATCAACCAGCAGCTGTACAACAAACAAATTAATTTGTTTATAGCGGCAACATGTCAAGATCTTTAAGGATTGCACAGTGAGGCACCTAATTCAGTCTTGACTAGTATTCCCCAAGTTAATAATAGGAAAGAGAAGAATCAAGAATTCTACTAAATTCTCTTCCTGGCAGTCCTCAGCTCCAAAAGAAGTCAACAAAGCGGAGAATAAATCTGAGACTAAGAAGCTGGTTGGAGGAGTCTAGAGGTATAAGGTGATTCTAAAAGGATGGCAAGTGGGAAAGACAACTTCTTGTATGCCCAGCTGTAAACAACCTAGCTAGCAGATTAGTTTGCAGTACGACACAGAAAATCAAGCAGTTTCTCAATGCCTCTTTAAATATCAGAGTTGCTAACATTTGAAAGCAATTAATTGCATAGGAATTTGATTGGTGATATTGCATAGGAAACTAGGAGATATCTTTAACCCCCATAAACTGCACTGGTATCCATTTTCTGGGATAGGAAACTAGAAGAGGTTTCTGGGAGAGGAATGACTAGTCAGCATGGGCGAAATGGCAAAAAGACAGCCTGTGCACTAAGTTCTCCAAACATCTGGAGCTCTAAAGAGAGTCCCTGAAAGCAGAAAAAATACTTTGCAGTGCTGAAATTACAAAAAAAAACAAACCAAAACAAAAACAACAATAAACTGGGCAGTATCCCAAGAGTGCTTAAACAAAAAGTTGTGACAAAGTCAAAGTGGTGGAAGATAAGGAAGGCAGTGTTCTTTCCATACAGTCTTCACTCTGAGATTTTAGGTAAAACTCCTAGTTACCCTGTGGGTTTTTTTCTACTTTTGTGAGACAGAGAGATCAACAAGACATGGATTCTGGAAGGCTTCATCCCTGAGAGTTAATGAAGGGAGTCTGAATAATAAGACAGAATATCAGCAAAAGTGCAATATCTCAACAGAAGCAGACTCAACTTTCAGTCAAGCCTCCACTTCACCTCACAAAGTGAAAATAACTAAAATTTGAGTTAATTTTCTCTCATTCAGGAAACCGCTGAAAACATGGCCCGCTTCTGGGTGCTTATCAGGACACTTCTTTTTTGGATGGTGGATGAACATTTGAGGCTGTAAGCATAATGAAAGAAGAAATCCCATTGTCAGGAACTCATGGGCCTCCACATAAATATTTACAATATATTACTAAGACTATGCCCTTGTTGATTTTACATCAGTGCTCAACCTTTTCAGTGATAAATTAATCATCCACCTTGAAATACTGCAAAGTATTCCAGGCAGTTATAAATAACATTCTCCATCAGATTCTCAGATCATTTACTTGTCATTATCTCTTTCGGGATAAGCATTGTCTTTCACTATCTGGTCACATCAGAAAGCATCAAGCACAATGGTATTCCTCTTTCACATGTGACCTCTTAACACCAATATAAAGAGTAAGAAGCTTCAAGTCTTCTTGTAGGTCCTGCATCCAAATCAGAAATATATCAGTGAAACTTAAAAGAAAAACCTGCCCTGACATTGCTCACAATATATGTTTCCTGGAGAATGAAATAAAGATGTCACTTGAGTATCTTTCATCAATGCCAAATTCCCTTGCACTAAATTCATAACTTACACCGTATTGTTTCAAGACAGTATGAATAACGAGATGGAGATTTTAGATATAAATGGAAGACTAGTAATTATTTTTATCCTCAGAAAATGTAATAATCATCTCTTTCAAAGACAAAGTTAAATGACTGACCGTCCATTGAGAGCAGTGTAATTGATCCATGTAATGAAAGATGTAGTGGGGGGAAGACTTCAACAGTGATGAAAGAAGGAAGAGCCTAAGCAGCAAACATGAAACCAGCAGAAGAAACACAAGGTCAGAACATTATGCAGATTACTCTGATGTGGCTTGTAACTCAAGCCATAAATTTAAAAGATGGTGTGCACCGATTATTTTGATTTTATACTGCTTTTGAAATGAAATAGCTAAGAACTGATAAAGGTGTAAACTCCATCCGCTGCTGGTCGCTGAAGCATTTAATCAATGTTTTACTAATATTCCCACCCCTATCTGAACTCAGTTTGACTTTTCACAGTAAAATCAATGGAACACTTCTAACCTTAAATACTGACTCTCTTCCTGGAGTGAAATATTTGAAGATATAATTATGGTTGGGATTTCACTTTTCAAATTATGATGTCTTCTTTAAGGACTAGAAGGTTTTAAGTTTTTACTAGTGGCCAAAGACAAGGGCAGGATGCAACCTCATAATGGAATATTTTATGTGGAACCTGGGCTGTCTATGAGGGTTGTCCCATAATCTTGACTTATAACAACATTATAAAATCCATCAAAATCTTTGGAATTCAATTAAACTCACCTCTCTTGCCATATGTGAAAAGCCTTTCTGGTTAATACTGTCCAATGAAAGACAGATATTCCTTCTCCTCACTTCTCTGCATTAAGGGGTATGTTGGTTTGGGGTTTTTTCAAGACTTTGACTAAATGTTTTAGAGCTTTGTACGAGTGATGCCATACCCCATATCTGGAGATAAAAAGCTCCAGAGAGAGCACTGTGGAATGCACTGATTCAAGGCAATTTGCTTTCAAATAATTATTAACTCTGGACAAATGCAAATAACAGGAATAAAAAGCTCTTTTTCATCTTCCCACCTCCCTTCACCTTAGGGTATTGAGTGGCTGCACCACTTTGCAGGTACCATCTCTTGTACTTGACTGTTGCCAAACCTTTTAATCCTTTGGATGTTTAAGCTCCTTCCCAAAATTATTGCCACATGCAAATCCCAGACTGGTTTTCCTGTTACACTACAACTTGCATTTCAGATCAAACTGTCAGCTGATCTCAAGAGTTAATAAAAGGGTATGAAATTGATAGATAATTTTCATTTATTTTGAATTCTTGATTGAGACCTGCCTGACTGAGTTTGGGGTGACTGAAAACTGCTACCACTTCGAAAATTACCATCCGAAGTTTCCCATGTGAAGGCAATGCCTACAAGATCCTTCAAGGCAAAGTTTATGATGTCAGGCTGATTACATTTTATCAAAAAATCCTTCATCCAGGATGTCCTCTGACCACGCAGACTGGGAGACTTGCAGGAGTATTCTTGCTGTCTTCTTGCCCACACGAAGTATTTTTTTTTCCCAAAAGAAAGGTGTGAAGACAGAGTCCTTGACCTAGGAGCTGGGAAGTATTCCTGCATCCCACAGTTTAGATGTAAGCTGTCTAAGCCAGTTTGATATGTAATAGCAACTCCAGCAGTGACTCACCAGCTAGTTTTGAAACAAAACTCTGACCACAATTATATGGTTCGGAATAAGAAATAAAGGTCAATGTTACTCCTGTTCATCACATTTACACTACAGTGTATGTGATACCTACACAGAGACACTGAAGTCATCAGTTAGATTCAAAGTCTAGCATGAAAGGCATAAATCCTCACCACTTGACCTGAAGGAGCAACTCTTTTGGATGCACTAATAGCAGGCTTTTATAATTCACTAGGCCAGCCTTTGGAAGCAAACAAAATCACATGCAGTGAATTAGAGAAACAAACAAGCAAGCTCTGCTGAGGCATTCACAACATGCACTGCAGACTCCCAGGTCTTGCTCTGAAGATTCAGCTTTAATGCAGAATTAACCATGCCCACTCTAAGGGACAGAACATGGATCTTTGTGGTTCCTTCAATGTTTAGGTCCTTTAGGAAATATTTGCTCTCCCTGGTCAGACAAGCACCCCACAGGAACTGTACGTTCTGCCTTTCACAAGGTAGAATATATGAGGTTTTCAGAACTTGCATGAAGAATAGCAGTAGGTGCTCTGCTCCTACAGCATCCCTCAGGACTTTTCTCAACCCAGGACTAAATCTGTTCTTAATCAGAGGTCACTTCTTTGTCAGAAGTAATGGATTGTGCACAGTGAATCCCTTTGCCAGAATGCAGTGTTCCTGTGAAGCATGTGGAGCGCATTTGCAGCAATGCCAATGCAGTCATGATAAATAGGTAATTCTTGATCAACACAGATGGGCCTCTGCAGATTTCTCTCCACAAAACTTCAGTGTTGGCCACTCTATCAGTTAACCAGAAGGCGTTAATGTAGTGTCCTCTCTGAAGAAGTGAAAGAATGCAAAACAGCTGTTACCTTCCTTTTTCAAGATGCACATCTGCTCAACTCAATGTTCTTGGAAGAACACGCTTTAATCTCTTGGTGGGTCTTATGATCTTATTACAGACTAAGCTGTAACAACCTGGGCTATAACTTCTATGTCCTCCACTGGCAGAAACCACTGCTTCAGCGATCAAACCCTTGTTTTTATTCCCATTGCACATATTTTGTGTCTGTAAAGTGAACACAAGGTAGAGATCAGACACTAATCCTGCAAGTTAGTAGACTTTATCTCCATTCTCCACTCTGCCACTAGTGTACCTCATGCAAGTTATGCTTGTTCCTTAGCCACTCTTGTCACTACTCCCATAAAAGTCAGCTTCTGTGTCACAAAGCTGACAGCAAGCCGGCCCAGCACTCTAAGCCCACACAGACAGACTGTGAATAACTGGAAAAATGACACTTTGATTCCATTAAACGTTGGTCAGAGCTATTTAGTTCCCACCTTCTATATGACCAAGGACAGATTTAAACTGACATAAACAGTATCATTTAACTTATGACACGTTAACATGTGCTTTACAAGTGTGGCCCACCCTTAGCATGAATAATTCCATCAGCTTAATGACACAGGGAAGAGGAAGATGTCCACATGCAACCTACTGCTTGCTTTTTCACAGTCACACGTACCCGGTATTTTAGGAAGTCAACTGATTTTGCATCCTTATTATGGAAAAGACGTGTCTGTGTTTATTTATCACTGCTATAAGTAATGTGTTGCTTTTCAGTCCAAATCCTACTTATACAAGCATGAAAAACAGAGACACACATAAAGACAGATTAGAAGATGTCGTGGTTTAACCCCAGCCAGCAACTGAGCACCACGCAGCCGCTCACTCACCTCCCCCCCACACCCAGTGGGATGGGGGAGAAATTGAGGGAAAAGAACTAAAACTCGTGGGTTGAGATAAGAATGGTTTAATAGAAGAGAAAAGAAGAAACTAATAATGATAATGACAACACTAATAAAATTACAACAGTAATAATAAAAGGATTGGAATATACAAGTGATGCACAATGCAAGTGCTCACCACCCGCTGACCGACACCCAGTTAGTCCCTGAGTGGCGATCCCCCCCCACCCCCCCCCAGTTTTTATACTAGATGTGATGTCACATGGTATGGAATACCCCTTTGGCCAGTTTGGGTCAGCTGCCCTGGCTGTGTCCCCTCCCAACTTCTTGTGCCCCTCCAGCCTTCTTGCTGGCTGGGTGTTGGAAGCTGAAAAATCCTTGACTTAGGCTAAACTTACTTAGCAACAACTGAAAACATCAGTGTGTTATCAACATTTTTCTCATACCTAGCTCAAAAATATAGCACTATACCAGGTACTAGGAAGACAATTAACTCTATGCCAGCTGAAACCAGGACAGAAATTCACATTTTTAAGTTATCTGAAGGTCTTATTATAACTGACAAAAAGCCAGGAAACTGACAACAAAGAGCTGACACTCCATGTATCATGTTCTGTCAGGTTTTATTTTGTGTGTGCGCACGCATGTGTGTATGGCAGCGTGACTTTTCCTTTCTGAGCTTCTTCAGTGTTAATTTTAAACAGGGACTCATATGCTGGACGAAACTTGAGAGACTAGAACATGAACACAGTGTCCTTATAAAAAATAAAGACAACACCAGCAGACAACATCCACTGTAATTATCTTGACGTGGTTCTATGCATCTGTCTCCCAGGGCTACTTAACATGACCTTTTTAACCACAATGCCAAAGGCTTTCTCTTGCACTTCCCTGCTCCACTGGTACGATGTCATTCTGCCTCCACCCCACCCCACTTTGGGTAACGTTGCTATTTCAGAATAGACTGGTCACAGACCACAGAAGACAACAGAAGATTATTTGGCACATCATGAGACAGAGACAGCACAGAACAACCTTCATTACTTCCTGCGAAGATCCCCACCCAAAGGCCTCAGAATGCTTCGCAAATGCTCATTAATTAAACATCAGAGGAGGCTCTAATATTAAAGGGATTATTTTGTACAGGTCCACAGAGCTGCCATACCAGTATAATTCATCCCCCAATGGGAAGCTATACTCCACAGGGAAGGTGGAGCTCCAACCAGCAGGCTGGGAGATGTGAGAGCAGGGGACAAGCCCCCAGCATTGCCTCCTCTGGCAAGAGGGCTCCCTTTCTAAAGAGTATGAATGACTTAAAACCTTACAGCTTCCAGAGCAAAGTCCTAGTGGCCAAGGGCTTACACACACCATTAACGGTAAAACAGCCAGCAAACAACGAAGAAATTACTGTTTGAGGATACCCTTACTGCCACGGGTGATACAGCCTCCTAGCAATGACTCTCTTTTTTGTGTCTTGTTAGGCACTTAACGTCAGGCTGCCTGGATATCTGTGGATGGGAAGATTTAACTAAAGCATAGATTTAAGAGTGAGTAAAGCAGAAGAGCATTGACAGACTTGATGTGATTAAATGTCTCCGCTTATTCTTTGTTATTCTTTTTCCAGTCTGCTGATCTTTTTCTGATATTCCCAGGTTTAGAATTGAAAACAAGGTGGGACTTAACTGTTTCACAAGCCCTGTACAGCAAACAGTGGGCAAGGATTGATCTGCAAATTCAGCTTACCCTTTCCTTCTCCCTTTTCCTCCAAACACATTGATTCTTAATGCCATTCTGTTTCATTACAAAGTAATTTAATTTGTTTTCTTGGCCACCTCTAGGATTCTTTCAGCCTTGCTTCTTTTTCACTTATCTGTCTTCACTTGAATAGCATGGATTTGAAACATTATTCTCCAGCTAATTTAGTTTGCATGCTATTTTCAGACCATGTTTTAACCTGTAGATCCTTTTTTATTATATCTGAGCCCTGACTGACATTTATAATGTTTTCCAATACACTTTCACATATTAATTAAGATATGAGGGATTTCTTTTCACTTTTTCTAGGCAGCACAGAAATGGCCCTAGAATTAGATATGATGAATGGCACACAGGAATATGACCTCAGGAAGCTAAAGGTACCAGTAACAAAGATCTTGTTTTCAGATAATCTGCAGGGGGTGTAGTCAATTTAGCAGCTACTTGATGAATATGGAGCTTGGGTGTGAAGGATGCATGAATGATTACCATATATAAACATTTTCAAACCAAAATACAAAACTAGCTTTTCAACATGGGTTTCCCCTGTTANAAAAAAAAGGCAAAAAAAGAACAATGCGAAAGAGACTTGCAGAGTAAAATCTACTCTCGACAAGATAGAAAGTGATAAAAATATCTTTATGTGTACTTTTCAGGATTGCAAAAGATAATTGAAAAACAAATTAATAGAACTTTCTAATAATTCAAAGATTAAAGTAGCCGAGTGATTTCAGTAATGTATTTTCAACTCATTTTTTTCTCTTTCTCTGTTTATAAATTGTCCTTCAGGAAATCACTATTTTCTTGAGTATGTTGTTCATTTTAAATTACTGCTCCATTATAGTTCTTGCATGTATGCCCTATTATATGTTCTTGTTCTTGTACTGGATGAATACCATTCTTGGAATCATATTTTATCTTCCCAAAAATTCATTTATGTTTATTTAATTGAGTCTTCAGAAATACTCCTTCTTCTCAGCTGCCTATTTTTTAAGAGGAAAGCAAATCCAAATGGACAATCTGATCAAATTCACTTAAAATATTAATTTATTTTCCTGGAATTCATTTTTTTTTTAAGGTTTTAAAAAATATTTTATTGCACTAAAAGGAGTAAGCAGTTCATTTTTTTAATATTTCATGGGTGAAACATTGATGTTAAATTATTTCACTGAAATTGGTGTTATTCAGTGATATTGAATGTTTGTTAGTCTAGCATACTGTGGATAGTGTAATGCACCCTATACTTGAAGGTCGTTTCAAGTGATACCTATACAATTTTGTGAAGATCCCTGAAACCATCTCATGTAGGTTACAAAAGCAGTCGAGGTGAACTATTGTTTTCTTATCTGCTATCTGTAATCCAGGAACAGAAATGTGATTGCAACAGAGTGGCTTATTTCTTTCAGTTCTATCCTTTTAGCACCTTCATTGCTAACTATGTCTTGCTGTTTCATCATGGTTGGTGGTATTTGTTCACTGTGTAAAGCTGGACTGAGTGGTACTTTAGATCAAGTGGCATCTTTATGCTGTGATAGAGCTGTGGCTGAGAATTCTCATTTGTGGAAATCTTTCAGATTTCTGAGTGTGTCCTTGTTCATATCAGAAACGAAAATGAAACATTTCATGAGTCATTGGTGGTTGTTTGTTTGCTTTTTAAAAACAGGGAAGATGTATCAAAGTTTCTAGTTCCAAACAGAAAGCTTCAGGTCTGTCTCAAGAAGAGTTGCCAAATCATCTGGAGATGGGTCACCTAGTAGCTAAGACGCCCTGCTGATGTTGTGAGATCAATTCCAGACCTCCTTCTTCCTGAATCAAACCAGCATTAAATCTAGTTAACATTTGAAACTGTCCCCCTGTATCTCATATATATTTTTAACTGCCAGATGCAGAGCAGGCAATTTGGTTTTTAATAAGAATAATTTTACTGAAGTTTATTCAGGAAAAAGCAAAATACAAAGCCAACCAGACACTGCACTCAAGCAGAGCACCTAGGAACTATGGTATTGTACGGCTTCCATTCCTTGAGTAAAGAAAGATGTATGGCATCTTCTACAAGATGCTGGAGAAGTCACACATTTGGGAGCTCTGTAAAACACAGCCAAAATCTACTTGTCATTTTCAGAGTGATGGATCTGGATCAGACAGGATGAGAATTCACTATTTTCAGAGGTCTTGTGTGAAGATATGAACATCTCTCTTTTTCTTGCTCGTTCTCTTTTTGTCTCCTAAAATACCACAAAAAACCTTTGATATTTGGCTTCAAAATGGAAATGAAACTTCAGAAACAGCTAAGAAAGGGAACAGAACTTAGACTGTAGGTCACCCTATGGATCTTCTATTAGTGAAAACAAAACCAGAAAGCTCAAAAAGGAACATGTTTACCCTTTTGGCACTAGTGTGATATGTGTTTTGGGGCTAGCAAAGAACACTGTCTTCTTCCAGAGATCAGTTTTAAGTCCTGGCATAAATCACCCAATTTTCCTAAGGTTGAGTTAAAGATTGGGAGTTTTTTTGTCTTAAGTGAACAACAATGTGAGTGTGTCAATCTTCATTTAGAAAGCAAAATTCCACTTTCTCCCTGCTTGCTTTAATACTTCTCCCTCTGCTGGCCCTTGCTCAGCTTTCAGTAGTATCTTATCTTTTTATTCTCCATGCACCAGCCATTGGAAGAGCTGCTCTCTATCTGGGGAGAACTGTTAAAAGCATGAACTTCTTTGCACAGCTGTGTGGTCAGAGCTGCAAGATGGTTCATAAATCCCCAAAGCAGACACACGCAGGCTATTGCTTTCATACAAAGTCCTGTGAAAAATAGCATGTGGCAGAACAGCCACAGGGAGGCACAAATAGTACCCAGAGGATCTGCAGCTTAACAAGTTCAAGTAAAAAAGGTCATGCTGATTCAAGCAAGATGCCTAAAACTCTCTTACGAAGTAGCAAGCTGGGATTTTGAGTATCCTGGGGTTTCGTGATGATTTGACTGGTAATGGTCAGAAATGTTTCCAAAAAATCAACTCTGTCAGAATAATGCTTGTCCATTGAAAGTGAAATGTTTTGCAGAAATGTGCCAATTTGAACAAGACTGCTAACAAAACTCACCAGTTCTCTGCCTCTTCTGTTCTTTGCTTATCCACCTAGCTTCTCAGAAGCTCCCTGAAGGACAGCCACACAGCTCAGATCCCCAGGACTTTTAAACTCCTGGGATATCTCCCTCCCAGAATTGCTGCCCGCCTTTTATGCTCAGGAAACTTGTTTTCATCAGCAGTGAGAATTTATTGGACAGGGTTTCCAGTCTTACTAGTACAGTGTTCAGAGCCCAAGTCTGGGATGGGCTCATGGTCACCCTGCAAGCTGCCATCCAGGATGAAGTGCAAGGAACCCAGTGTTTCCATTGCTCAGCCTGGCTATTGGCCTAGGGATGGTCAACTCACTAGTGGCTGGTGACCCTGGCTATGTGACCACTGCAGCTTGGGGAGCCAATTACCCAGAAAGTACAGCAGTCGTCTGTCCCAACAACTTTATGTTGGAGGACTATGAAATTGGCCAGAAATACCCCCACTTTGAGTCAGTAGGTTTCAAGAATTTGGAGAAGCAGATTTTATTTTAGGATTATAAATTTCATTTTCAGGAAATGGTTTAGTGGGCATGGTTGATGGTTGGACTCAATGATCTTAAAGGTCTTTTCCAACCTAAATGATTCTATGACTCTATGAAATTTGCAGCATTTCTGAAACAAAATACTTTGGAATTTGATTTTAACAAACATCTTTACATTTTGGTCTCTCTTTCTGAAGACAAAAAGGTTTTGGATAAGGCAAAATATATGAAGAATGGAAGTGTAGTTTTCTGACCTGCTATAGTCTTTTCTAAAGGGATAGCTCAATAGGTTGTAGAAATAATGAGTTACTTTACTGCTTTATTGCTACCTTCTAACCCACTGCCAGTTGCTAAGGGAATGAAAACTCCTATCAGCCTTAAAGAGAATGAATTAATGCAAATAAATACTTCTACTACAAACAGAAGACCTAGTTCTTTTCCCCTTACATCAGTGAGACTGTCCTAGGCCAGTCCTCAGCCATTGACCACACAAGATGAAGATGTGACTTGCATCAACTCCCAGCGAAATACAGTGGTGGTAACAGACAGGAATTTTAAGAAGGGAAAAGCTTTTACTCATTAAATCTATTCTCCACTTGAACAAGCCTTGTGCAGTAAAAGTTGAAAGTGGACAGGAAACAGATCTTCAACCCTGCCACAGATCACTCACCCTCCTTAAAATTGCATGCACGATTCACAGTAGCCCCTGCATCATAAATATTGCAAAGTTTGTGTTTCCAATGGGAAAGCAAGAATAAGAGCAGTCAGGTATTCACAGGAAGTCGCTTAGAATGTTTTGGAAAGTATCTGGACTAGACCAAACACCTGGAGAACTTCTGGTTTCATTTCTGACTATATTACATTTTTTTACTTTACTTTTATAAATGCTAACCCTTTAGGAAAAGGCATACTAATTCTAAAAATATGCATATATATCACCAGTGAATCCCCTTTTTCCCCCACCAATAATCAGTCCCCAAAGTCTATGAATCATTCACTATGTCTGAATTTCAGATTTAGGTTTCAGGACATGGAATACAGTGTGAGCCATTTATAAGTACTGAGGGAACACAATGCAGGTATTGATTATCTATTAAAGTTCTGCAACATTCTGCTGGATTCAAATCAAGGACAGAGAAATGGGTTTGGCTGAAACAAGATTTCTCACTTTTCCCTTTTATCTTTTTCCTAGCTAGCAAAGCTTTGCACCCAAATTACTTTACATTAGCTGCTTCCCTCAGAGTCTTTCATTGTACTCAACTTCAGCACAGCCTTGATATTTTCAGGTTTAATTTGCAAAAATACAGAGGGAAACTGTGCCAGGAAGAACTGCATTAAGCTAAAGATGAGTAGAAAACCCAGATGAAAAGAATCTGTCAAAAGATGCTTAAAACGTCAATGACATTTTTATCAACATTGTGAATTGCTATCTCCAGAAAAGGATTCTTTCTTTCCAGAAGATACGATTTTTTTGTCCAAATAAACTTCTGACATTTGGAGTAGCTATATTTAAGTAAGTACACAGTCCACACGGTATTTGAATAGAGGTTCTTTCTACCCCTGGAACCTTTTCAGACCTAGAACGTGGCTCTGAATCTACAGCTTGAACCTCTTTCTGCTCACCTGGAAAACTGACATCATTCTCACCATTTTGTAACTGATAAGCAACAGCTCTGTTTAATTTCAAAGCACATTATTATTACTTGAAACTTGGAGCCTGTCCAATTTTGTCACTTGTGAGAGATGCCAAAGGGTATTACAACAGTTACTCATTAATAACTATCATTCAAATGTTCGACAACAACCATTATGGCAGCATGTGGGAACACAGTCTCTGCCTAGGTGTACAGTCCATACAAGAAAGACAGACTGAACCAGAAACTTCAGTTGTGAATTCCCTGCATAAAAACATCTGTGAAATAAAGCAAGCAGCTCCTTCTCACAACAGAATCCAGATATTTCACCAGCATTTTTAACAGATTTTTAAGTTTATATTGCCACAGAGCAGTAAACATGATGATGGTGATATACATATTATGCATATGGTCTTAATGCTAGCAGTTTCATTATTTATTAATTTCTCAGATGGTCCTACAGAAGAACGCCATATAATTTCTTCCTCTGCCTTGCCACTAAAGCTGAAGGTGCCCTAATGGAATTGACTCATTCAGTCGGGTGGTAAAATGTTAATTAGTTTTCAAAAAAGATTAATCCGTTGACTTCTAAGTGAGTGAATTTACCCCAGAGTGCTGAAAAAACTCACTGTGATATGCTTTGAATTAGCAAGCCATGTCTTTGGAAACTCCACAAAGTAATATGATTTCCAGGGCATATTGTTCCACATGTGTCCCAATAGTTAAAAGGTTAAAACACAAGGAAGTATCACAGGGAGAAAAAGATGAGATGCTACTGTTTTGGTGCAATTTGAGCAGAATCCACATTTTTACAGCTAATTATCAACAAAATCTAATTCAACAGTTTTTCCGAACTCCTAGTCTCTGTCAGGGTGATGCTTCTGGTGACCACAACTTAAAAGAAATTAAAAACAATCTGACTTAGAGAAAGGGGCTACAAAGATGAAATGAATGTAGAAAAAAAAAAAGTTGATAGCAATTAATAGAACTCAGATATTAGCAATTACAAAAAATTGATAGAGGAAAAGGATATCAAAGTAGTAATCTGTAAGCTGAGTAGTTTAGCAGATAAGAAAGAGCTTTTAACAACAAAAAGAACATGAACGTGGTCTTGGCTTATTCCTACCCAGAAAAAAAAAAAAAAATTAATAAAAACGTGCAAGGGCCATATGCATTCAGTAAATATTTGTGTTCTCTGCTTGGAAAAAACAGGTAATGTATTCTCAGCACCTGATGGTCTCTCAATACCTTCCTTTCTGCCAGCAATGCAAGAGAATGTAAAGAGAGCTACTACTACTAAATGTATTTTATTCAGCAGACCTGTGTAGTTAGTATGCACAGGTTTTGAAAACTAATTTCTCTTTGACATAAATGTTGATTTTCAGTTAATCTTGGAAAACCAGCAGATTCCACAGGATACTCTAAGCAAAATTACCTGAATCATTTTCAGTCTAACACTGATCACAAACACAGAGTGATAGAAGACTAATACATGTCTAGATTAAAACAGAATTAAAGGAGGGAAATATAATTAACTCCAAGCAATGTGGGCTTATGCAAAGCAGATCCTATCAAGACAAAATCAGAACTTACTTTGAAAAAATTAAAAGCTCATAAATACAGTAGATAATATGTATTTCAATTTGATTTCAAAAGGTATGGTATGACATGGAAGTTTTAAAATCAAATTACTACTATATAAAATCAAGAAAGCATATATTACAGGAGTTAGGAATGGGCTAATTGGCAAGCTTCAAAAGGTACTTGTGAATTACATTCCTGTAAAAGACCAAGCAATTAGTGCCATCCAGTCAGGACTCATTCTTTTTCCTAAGTTATCTGCCTGATGTAGTTGCAGACTCTGAAAGTCTTGTGATTATGGAGATGGGAGTAAACTGAGGGAAGAACCATTTCATATGTACCCTATTCCTTATAATTTTTCCTTAAACATTTTTTGCTGGTCACTGTCAGAGGTGAGGCATGCACCAATGTAGTAATTTTTTTTTTTTTTTTTTAACTGGTGGCTCAGAAGTAAACACAAAATTAGTAATCTTCATGTTTTCAGATAACACAAATGTTAGGGAAGATAAATAAAAGTGAATAAAATAGCTAATTAGACCATTGTACATATAAACAGGTCAAACAGCAGTAGAGCAGTTGCATTGCCTTTATCTACACTAAGCAGTCTTATAGACCTGCAAGACCATGTTCAGCTCTAGGGTCTGTAAGGATGTAGGTTATGGAAGAATGGGAGAAAGTTCGGAGAGTAACTCTGAGAATGATTATGGAAATGAAAACATGCCCTTCTAAAAGAGATTCCAAGAGCTCATCAAAGAGGTTTACTGCATAGCAATCTATAAGTATCTTCTTACATCAGGAGAATGGACTACAAGGAAAGAGGCACTATATAATTCAAAAGTGTATTTTAAACAGTAGGTTATCTAAATACAGGTTTAATTTTATTTGGGCTGTTGTAGAGTCCCCACCTCTAGCATTTTTTTAATTAATATCATATAAATTATGCTTGTTTTCTTAAAATTTGTGTCATGTTTCCCCAAGACATTATAGAAAACTGAGAGAGAAGTTTAAGAAAGAAATGTTAGGAAAGGCTTATGAAGTATTTAAGCTTAAGAAATTCTACCTATTTCCATAGGGGTTGCATGAAGACTAATGATCAAAAAGGGAGTTAAACTTTCAAAACATTTGGGAAATAAACAATTAACTCCAGAAATCCTCAAGGCTTATTACAGGCAGAAGATCAGGTGAGATAATCATAATGTCCTTTCAGTTCTTGTAATTTATTTATCAATTAATTAGACCTATGTAAGTGGGGATTTGATTGCTCCAAGGCACCGAGCTGGAAGCTTAATTTAACTGGTCTGCATGGACTTACTGTACCAGATGTGCACGAAATTGAACTTAGAGATTTAAATGTATGTATTGACCCAGCAGTCAGGTCAACAAAGGGCAGGGAAGTAATAAGACAGCTATGATACAGACATTTTTTCAGGCATGAGTCAGGATTTATGCCAACTCAGGATCTGCCACTCAGTTTCAAGCCTGCATGGGCCAGTACCTTCTGCTATCATAAATATGGTAGAGGTTGTAACATAATTAAGAATGGCTTCTGCAAGTTTAAAGCACTCTCTAATGTTTATCTAAGTCTTTTGGACCACATTCTAGTCCCTGTGTGGCTGCAGAAAGTAGTGGTGTTCTTTGAAATGGTTATGTTCATTATAACATCATCAGTTTAGCAGCAATGGCTCAAATATATATGGTGGCACTGGGAATACATATTTAGTCTAATCATTCACTAAGAAAGAAAGAAACAATGGATAGGGTTTTTTTTCTGGAGGATGAAGAACACAGAGAACAAATATTAATTTTAATAATTCAACATTTGTTTTACTATTTCTTAAATAACTAGTTAGTATTTATGTTATTATTTATTACCATCTAACCTGCAAGGGCTACTCAATCCTTTGTGCTTCATGTCATAGTGAGCAATGGCTCCCACTGCTCCTTTAAACTAAAATTATTTTAGTAAAACAAGGAAGGGAGAGAAAATGCTCAGTCTGCCATTATTTTGGCCATCTGTGTGTTTTCCTCATGGCATGTCTCCAAATGCTTCAAAAAAATGCCAGGTAAAGTGTTAGTGTCTAATGAAAATACACAATAGACTCTGCTCCCCTATACTTTATCTTCTCCTTGACCTTCTCTTTTTCTCCTTCTCCAAAAAATGAAATACAGAATAATTTACCTGATGAAATGCCATGTGACCATTCACACCGCTAAATCTGCTCAAGACTGAAAGCAACCAAAAATAAAATCCTAATGTCTGCTTTTCCTACCAAAAACACATTTGTCTTGCTTCCAGATTGACACAAACCTACAGGTAACCCCTCCTGTTCCATGGTGATGAGGTTAGCGAGGATGACTAGGTGGAGAGTGCCTGGAGGGCAAGAGCCTTGTTGGGCTTGTAAGGATTCTTGCATTGGAGCAGAAATCCAGTCTACAAGGAAGACAGCTTTCAGTATTCCCATTTCTGGAAAAAGAGGAGTAAAGGAGACTTTAGACTAGCCCATCTTTAGCTTTTTCCGTTAGGCCTTACCTCCGCCCTGGGTTCTTTACACAACCTGGAAGAATATGATGAGCTCCCACTCCTTTCCAGACTTCAATTTGTCCTTAGGGTGCAGAGGCAAGCTGTAAGCCTCTTCCTTTTCCTCTGGAAGCAGAGCAACTGGTTGTATCATTCCTGGTTCAGATCCATCTGTTTACTATTAAAGTAAGGTAGTATCTCCTCCAGGTGCAGCGCCTCACACTGAACACAGACCTAACATCAAACATTTGCTTGTACATACTGCTGCTGTAAAGGTGCATGATTCTTCACAGGTGGAGAAAAGCCCTCTGAAAGGATCTGGCCAGATGCAAGACAAACTGCAGTGAAATCACTTCCTATACTAGAGGGGCTTTTAACACTCACTAGCTATCAGTATCTGCACTAATAAAATTATAATAAAGGAATACTGCAGAGTGATCCACCATGGATGTGAACAGACCTGGCTGGAGATGTGTGCTAAACCTCTGGCTAGCATGCTATCCACTCGCAAAGAGATGGTTTCAAATGACATTTTTTTTCCCCATATCTTCCTCGGTATGTTTATTCACCTCCTTCTGAAGTCTATGGAGAGTTTTGCCCTGAGCAGATGGAGGTCAGGTTAAGGGCTTTGCCTGGATGATCCTTGGGAGTGAGAACCTCATCTTCCTATCTGCCTATAAAAGATCATGTACATGAGGTTACCCACAGAAGTGATAGATCAGTTAAATTGGTTTTCACTTGTATCATAGACTCTGATGTTTTCCAAATGTAAGGCTTTGCACTTGTAGGCTTATTTTTAGAAACAAAGAAGAGTAAACACAGTATGTTTTTAGTATGGGTGTCATTTTATAAATACTTGACCACTCCAAGCTTCTCACTGAGCTGTTACTCATTTTATCTGAGTGGGGCTTTCCTCCAGCACTGCCCCTTGCACAAAAGCAAATTTGCCATTGCACTTGAGTAAAATCATGGTTAGTTTTGCTCTGGTCATTCTGCAATGATGTATCATTCTGTAGACAAACCTTGCCCTGCAACTATCATAAAACCAGATGATAATAAAGAAAGGAAATATTCCAATCATATAGGACAGATCAAGAAGGATTTAACCATATCTGAAACAAGCTGTTTGTTGAAGGTTAACAGCATGCTGGAATGTGTAGAATTTAGCACATTTCTCATTTTTAGTCTTATTTTTTATGTTTTGAAATCACTGATATATTTTAATTTGGTATTAAAAATCTGTTTGGAGAATAGGAACATAAAATTTTGGGTTAAGGTTAACATTACTCTATTAAAAAAAAAAAAAAAGAGAGAAAAACCATGAAATGTTTCCTGACCACATTTCAATTTTTCAAGCTTTCCAAATTAAATAGAGAAGCACACAGTCTAGATTCTCCTCGGATAATCCTATCACTCTTCTTCCATCTTGCATGTGGATTTATTATCACATGGCATTGACTTTTATGGGATGGTAATGTTATTGCTTTGATTTAGATTCTTTCCAAATACCACAGTCTATTAAAAGCATCAGTTCATCAAAGTCCACAGTATTAATTTACCAGGAATATCCCCACAGGATTTTTAAAAATAATTTTGTATTATGAAATCATGCTTCAAACTGAACTAACACAAATCTAATTATAAATGGGAGCACAGTGCTAATTAAACCACCCACTTCAGCATTAAGACCCACTTGGGGGTATTCACATTGGTAAACTGCCAATTTAAGCTAAATTGCAGGATACAATGCCCAAGTATTGGCTAGCCCTACCTTTCTGCTCCTCCCTCTCCTTTGGCCTGCTCCATAATAATAAAGTGTAGAAAGCAAGAAATCCAAGATTTTTCAACCCTTGAAATATTTCTCTGTGAATAACAATACCTATTGTAGTAGCAAGGGTCAATCTAAAACACGAGAGCTCCCAAGCATGACTCTTCACATGATTAAAAGTAATCTGAAATGCTCTCTAACATGTCTGGCTTGTCCCAGATGCTGTCCCAGATCATCTTGTTTGCCCAAGCCATGCCAAAGGACTGAGGAAGGTAGCTGTATGCTAATCCATGCTCAGAGCTTTGCCATTTCCCAACAGAGAGCCTCATTTCGGAGGAAGGGGTCATCAACACACAGTGGCCCCAGCCACAGCACTGATATGGCCCATCTAGCTTCACTGCCTTGAGTCTTCATGATAGAGGGGAGGTTCTTCAGCAGAACAGCCCTAACAAACCTCTGGTCAATTCTGTCTGATCTACAGGCTCTGATAATACAAAAGCCAAGTGCCATCTGGGCCAGGTAGCCTTGATCTTGTTTTCTGTCATTTAGACTGAAGGTCACCTACGTGACAAGCAGCCTGTGCATGATAAAATCACCTGCTCTGCTCTGACACTTTGTTCAGAGAGACAGATGCATTAAAATGAATACTCAGAGCATTCATTTTAATGAGAAGGGAGATGACTTGATTCCTAGTAAGCCAGTACTCTGCTGAGAGATACCAAGAAAGTGATAATTACTTACTCAGAGATTTGATTTCAAAGTAAGAATGGTGGCACACATATTTTTCTCTGAGACAAAGGTAACTAGGTCATAGATACCTTACCACTCTGATACAGAGAGAAGGATGGATGGAAAAGTGTCATGGCCTTTACTAGGTAGTGATAACCTGGGGTCTAGAACAAAATAAGGATAGAAGGAGAAATCTTAACATGTTATGTCTAGGACTATATATGCATGATATCGTTATCTTTCCAACAAAACTTAGTTTTCTATTTATTACACTGAAGTGTTTGGCCTCTTAGATACCACCTGGGTGTTACCATTGAACAGTAATGGGAATTTCACCACTGTAGTGGACTGATGCATAGTCAAGCTGGGACCTTTCTGACCCACTCGCAATGTTTCCTTACAATCACGTATGTCTGGAGAGATCCCCTGGCTAACTTTGAAAGGCTTATGTGATGTATCAGTAGAAAGACACACAGGACTATGATTTCATACATTAACTTACCAACTAAATGGTGTCAAGCTTGTTCACAATTTGGCTGACAAATCTCTGAAGACAGCCTAGGGAAGGAAGTGGCACTAGCACTTTGCAAGTAGAAATGTCCAATACACAGATAGTAGCAAAGCACTGCTTAGTGCAGTGGGGCTCTTACCCAGCAAGAGGAAGGCTGTGTGACTGAATACTTGTGGTCATTAAAACACCAAAGTCCTGACCAGAGCAAACATATTTCCCCAACAGGAAAAAAAATCCTGTATGGGAAGGGAAAATTTCTTATATATATAATATTATTTTTTGTATTTTCTGTTAGATGTGGTAGTCATCACTTTTTCCTATGTATTTCTGTATGCTTTTTATCTCCTATGCTGCTCTATGTTATTAACTGCCATAATTCATACCAGATTTTTGTCTTGCATGGAAAAAATCCCATTTTTTCTTTGTGAAGCAGTATTGTTTTGAAAGATGCTGTGTTCTCACATGCCTGCAATGGAATTCCTAGGTGACATGAAGAAAAAATAGGCATGTATGGCCATACCTTATAGAAATAGGTTTGCTTGATGCTAAGACCCAGTTCTCAATTTCTTACAATTTTTCTGAACTTTGACAGTCCAGGCTGAGATTTGTTATCCTGAGCATTTATCCTAAGCTTTATCAGTGACCTGAGGAGGTGGGGAGCACACCATCATAAAGTTTGCAGGTGACACAAAGTTGGTGGGAACAGTTGATATGCATGAGGGCAGGACTGCCATTCAGAGGGACCTAGAGAGTCTGGAGGAATGGCTAGGCAGGAAATTCAACAAGGACAGATGCAAAGTCTTGCAATGGGGAAGGAAAGTCCCCTGTAGTGGTACAGGCTGGGGACTGATGGGCTGGGGACCAGCTATGCAGAAAAGGATCTGAGTATCCAGGCAGAGAGTAAGCTGGGTATGAACCAGTAGTGTGCCTTGGCAGCAAAGCAAGCCAACAGTATCCTTGGCTGCATTAATAGAATACCCAGGAGGTTGGAGGCAGTGATTTTTCCACCTTACTTGTCAATCATTAGATTGTATCTAGACTACTGCATGCAGTTTTGGGCCCCCAACACAGGACAGATATTAACAAAGCGCAACAAGTTCACTGGGGCCACCAAGATGTTCAGGAGCAGGAGTACTTGTCCTGTGAGGAGAGACTGAAGGAAGGGGGCTTGTTCAGCCTGGAGAAGAGGTGACTTTGTGGGCAGGTAACAGCAGCCTCCTAGTACTATGAGGAGGTCACAAAGAAGAGAGCCAACTTTTTCACAGTGGTGCATGGTGAGAGGATGAGAGACAATAGGTATGAATTAAAACAAGAGAGATCCAGATGGGATATAAGGAAAAGCTTTTTCACCATGAGGACAGCCAACCAGAGAAGAGGTTACATAGTCTCTGTCCTTGGAGATGTTCAAGACCACATTGAATAAAACCCTGAGAAAACCAGCCTGATCTAATGGCTGACTCTCCTTTGAGCAGGAGGTTGGACTAGAGATCTCCTGAAGTCCCTTCTAACCTGAATTGCATGATTATAAGCTCACTATTTAAAGTTTCAAGCAGGAGAGTTCAACCATTTCCAAGAAGGCATTTTTACACACATTAGGATACTTCTTGTAGAATATTGTTTTGGAAACTCTAGTTCCCCAGGGTTTAGAAAGGAGACTTCTTTCATATTTTCATTGGAAGTTACAGCTGTGTTGGGGATGTTCCTTTTACTGTTCCATTAAAACCCATTCAAGCCAGAAAACTTTGTAAACCTCTTCTCAGCAACAAAGCAGTGGGAACAGGTTAGAAGTTGCCAGGAAAGCTACCTGAAAATGTCCTTCTCTCTTTGCACTGATTGCATAGGAAGACTAGCATTGAGATTCACTTCATCTACCTTCGGAAGTCTACAGTGTAGGTGTTCACTTCTGAGCTAGTCAGCCCATGCTCCTTTCATAGCACAGTGTAGGAGTTAACAGCTGGTTAGCAGAGTCCTGCCCTGGATGACTAACCTAGACACAGAGCTTTTAGAAGATGTAAATTAAATGAGATGAAACTCATGACTAACAAGCAGCTATCTAATCTGTATTTGCTTTTTTCCTCATTTCCCTCCCCCCCCCCTTATGTGACCAGAAAGCAGTATTATATTACATCATCAGGTGGTTTTCTGTAGTACCCAAATGATTCAAACACAGGCAATGTCAATTTAATCTTTGTTTGAGTCTATTATTATTCCTACTTTATAGGTGGAGGACTGCACCATCTGCAAGAACAGATACCCACAGACATATTTGTCTAAAGACACTTCATCTTCAAATCCCTGTCCTAATTAATTAGGGGCTAATTAATTTCTTAACAGAAAGGTAGAAATTAACTGTAGGAGAACTGAATAATTATTAAATATCTTTTTTTCTTCCAGAAAAAGAATGAATCTTGAGAAAGTTGCAGGGAGGGTCCAATAGGAGGTGAATGGCATGACTGGTCCTACAATGCATGCAGTGTTAGTGAAATAGTCACAACCCACTGCATGTGCCATTTTCTCTCAGGTCTCTGAGCTGTTTTTTTCTCTGTCATATATCTGCGTGAAAAGTTTAAGTCAGGTCCTTGTCCTGATGCTTTTGGAACAGATGTCTCTCTGACCAAATTTCTGCAAAAAGATGAATCTTACAAATACGTAAAAAACATAGATTTGGCTTCTTAGACTATGGCTTGCAGAAGACTTCCACTGAAGCTTACTGAGTTTGTCCAAAGCAATCTTACACTTGCTTCCTGATGCATTGTGGGTTTTTTTCCTGTGAGCATAAAGGCAAAGACAGAGGAAAAGGTAACTTAAATGCAGGTGCTCAATACCGAAGGCTTTGCCAATGCTACTGGGAGATCCTGGAACCATGTCGGTTCTCCAGGGCAGAAAATGCAGTAGCTGTTTACAGCGTGTTTTGTTGTTGCCCATTTTTATCAGTTAATTCCTGGAAACAGAGACAATGCAGCAAGTAACTGTTACTTATTTCATGTTTAAAGGACTTGTCTGTTTCATAGCTGTGGATGTCTGGTGGAGATTTCAAGTGAGTGTAAGTGCAATTTAAACCTCTTTAGAACATAAGGATTGCTATGTGTTCCTCAAGTCCACCGTCCTGTCACCAAGTGTGGCAAGCCACACAAGCAAAAACAGAGCATGCCTTCAGTAATCATTCCCCTGTTACATCTTTCCATCCCAGCATTGCGGTTTAAAGACTTCCTGAGCCAGAGGTTGTAACCCAACCTTTGCATTGAATAGCTACCAAAAGACTTTGGGGGCTCTCTGCAGTTTGCAAGCAGCATAAAAAGAAAAAAACATATGTAAGGATCCCATCAGCCATCTTTCAAGCAATATGGTACATTCAGAAATCTGCAAGGTGATGGTGAAGGATGCCTGGAGTGGTTCTTGTTTATTCCTACTTGTAATGTGTAGTGGAGACACAACATAATTCTAAAGGCAGGTGCTGCTATTCCCCAGGCTCTGGCAGGAGGTAGTCTCACTTTCAGTTCATCATAAGCTGAAGGTGTATCACAGACTCCCACACACAAATTTAAAACTCATCCCCTGAGGAATTCCAGAAATTCAAAAAGGGGTGGGGTAGGTGTGGGTGGGGTGGGGTGTGCGTAGGGGTATCTTTCTTCCCTGAAACATGTACAACCTATTTATTCAGAATTAATTGTATTAATGCTGGACGGGGACATTTTTTCAAGCTGCTGTAAATACGCAACATTTACTAGTTGCCAGTCAGAAACATATGTTGTTTAGAAATAATAGATGTAAAGGGTTTATAGAATGAGACCAATTTATAGATAGTGAGCAGAGGCACATACATAGAAAGGAAAAGCAGTCTCAAAGGATGTTTTGTGTCCTTTGGAAAACCCTTAGCCCTAAGCACTGTATTTTCCCAATACAGAATACAAGTAAAATCACTACATCCAGGACGTGAACCTCTGTCCCTCATAAATCACTCAGATAATGGTCTGTAAAATTAGGTGTTGTTGCTTTCAGGGTCAGTGAATATTTAATAATTTATACAAAGTGCAGCCTCTCCATACACGTAGAGACATACAGATATGTTCATATATGTAAATGGACATATAGAGAGAAGAGCACATAGTAATAGTCAGTAACCCATTACTAATGGACAGGATGTGAGTTCAACATCCTACTTTTAATCAAGCAGTTCTGTAATTTAAACACTTTGTAGGTGGGTACAAGACATCAGCAGAACAGCAGTTAGGGATATCTCACCTGACCCAGCTGAAGATTACAAAGCCTCTTGGAACAGCAACTCCTTTTACTTTCTGGATAGGAACTGACAGTCCTGACCAAGAGCTCTGATCCCTCATGTGANTTGTAGTTTTTTTAATGTAATTTCCTTGTCTAAGACCAAAAAGATTCAGGTTTGGTTTTTTGTTTTTTTTTTTTAAATAAGCACTCTGTTCACAAGTGTCTGTGCAACACTTACATATGTCCAGTTGATCTAAAAATCTCCTAAACAGATCATCCTCTGGCATGGGTAGGATATCTCACCAAACACTGCTATTATGTACTATTACCATTTATGAACACTCCTTTTCTAAACTGATTTGGATCTTTGATTTTGACTTGCTTT